>JBBIGC010000001.1:44855722-44877720 GCA_037576955.1 Lepidarchus adonis
AACACAAAAACTGTGGGATTTTGTAAATATAATAATAAACGTGAATCCACTGTGTAATTATGTAACTTTATTAGCAGTGTCCTCCTGAAATGCTCTAACAACATTTAGAGTAACGTCCTCCTTTGCCCCTCACATGCTCTGGTTGCTATGGTAATGCGTAAACATTCCTTTAAAAATAAGTTTTTAGTGCTGTTGTGGTGATCTCAGGGTTTTCTGCCATGACTTTCATCCAGAAAACTCCAGATTCACTTTCCGTCATTTTAAATGCGCCTTCTAAACACTAGAGTGGCTCTCAATTGATGTAATTTAATCAGAATTGTGTCTATTGTCGTTTTGGAGCAGCATACTCACAATGCTAATATGGAAAAAATACACTGCCATGACACATTACAATACTATTTTTTCTGAGATTTAATTTGTTGGAATAGAATTATGCTATCAAAACCCATACTGATTTTTAATCTGTGAATCGAATAGAATAGAATACAAGTCTATTTTCACTATACAAGTAGAGTGAGATGTCGTTCGGAGTCAGGCCAACAGATGCTCAGAATAAATTTTAAAAAAACATTAAGCATTAACTAAGAACAATTAAATAACATAAAGTTAAAAATTAGATAAGAAAATATATAGCCAAAAATATAACTAAAAATACAAAATATAAAAATATAAAAATATAAAACAGATTAACAGTTCTACCTAATTCTATCTAGATTACATTTGCAAGGTGCTGGTTAAATAAAAGGAGCAGAAAATTGATGAAATTTATGAAAATTGCACGTCAGATGTATTGTATATTGGGTATTTAACCAGCATATGAGGTAGAGAGTATTATTGCACAAGACCCAGGGGTGTCGGTTCAGTGGAGTAGTGCTAAGGTGAGTGTTGAGTGGCGGGTGAGGTAGATACTAGGTCCTAGTGTTGTTTGTATTTCACAAACTACACTGCAATCCAGTTCAAATGTCCCAGGAATATAATAAAGTAATAAAGTAATGCAGTTATTCAGTGTTAAAGTAGTGACAATATCCACAGAAATGCGTATTAAGGCATATTGTGACACATTCATCCATCCATCAGTTTTCCAAGCCTCTTTATCCAATTCAGGTCACAGGGAAGCTGGAGCTGATTCCAACTGACTACAGGCCAGGGCACGGTTCACCATGGACAGGAGGCCAACCCATTGTAAGCTCAATTCAGAGACTGAAAATCATTCATACACACTCACACTTAGGGGTAATGTAGAGGAGCCAGTCAACCTAAACCAAAAGCCTTTGGACTGTGGTAGGAAACCGGAGAACCCAGATAAAACCCACGCAAACACAGAGAGAGCTTGTACACTCCACACAGAAAGACACCTGTGGCCGAGCAAGGCATTAATCCCAAGACCTTTCTGCCTTGAAGCAAAAGGGTTAACGACTGCACCACCGTGTGGCCCCAGATTTATTGTATTTATCATAACAATAAAACACACTGGAAAGTCCTTCTCATCTTATTTAGAAAGAAGCTTTGCCAAAAACCACTAATGCTGTTGGAAAACAGACAAACTAGTCATTACAGTTTTAAAACAGCTGTAGATGATCTGGTTTTAACTTCTATAAAACTTCTATAAGGAAGATTTTCCCCCATGGTGCTGTTCATATTCATGGTGCTAACCACTGCACCACCATACTGCTGGTTATTTTTTTTTACTTCTAACATAATAAATACTGTTATCTACTGTCTTCTTTGCTGTCACAGATGAAAGACAACCAAGTGTAAATCATTGGTCATGGCTTCAAAGTGCTGCTTCTACATTAGACTGTGAGAGAGGTTTAAAGATATTTGGAGTCACAAGACTGCTGCTATAATTTACATCTAACTAGCCAATAGAATTGCAGCATGATATGACACTGCTCAATGCAATGCTTTGCTTAGCTTCACTTGCGCCATATCCTATGATTGTAGTATTTCCCCAACAATAGGCCGCCCCACATTATAGGCCCCATTCTATAAATTGCAGAAAATGCTCATTTATCTTTTAAAACTTTTAAGATAAGCCGCAACCATGTTATAGAAGCATCTACTTGGCAGCTCTATACCGGTTACATTATAACATAGTTGAGCATAAACAATTGAATTGATCAAATTTGGAACTTACTGATATCATGCTGCAACGCAAGAACTACACTGCAGAATTTAAGCTCCAGGTAATTAATTTTGCGTAGCAACATCTTTAATATCCGAGACAATTGTGTGTCCAACATGAACAGTGAAGCAGCACAGGTCACAACTGACAAGGTTTACGGATCTGAATTTGAAGGATTTGAAGAAAGTTAAACCTAATAATTTTAGCATTTCAATGTTTCTAATTTTATACTGAAGAATTTACATGTAGACAGATGATTGACAGCGCTGTACTGCAGTAGCCCCACCCTCCAGTCATTCAAATGAAAATTAAAAACTGATCTTTTCCAGCCAACAGTAAACTTTTGTTCCTTTTATTTGTGTTAAATGGAGCTGTTTCCACATTGTATTATACACTAAGATGTGATGTAATGTAGCAAAGGGCTGAAAAAGTTGAAGAGTCTGGATGCAGCAGCGGTGATTAAGTGAGAACATCGTCACTGATCTGTATTTGCTTTGCGTTGCTTTTTCAACTGTTTATTGCTGCAGTAAACAGTAAATTTAAATTCAGTTAATAATTTAGGGATTTCGTCTTTTTGTACTGAATTATACTTTTAGCGAATGTGTTTTCATATTTGTAGATTTAAGCAAGCCGCACCCAATACCAGGTTTGCAAAATTAATGATCATTGGAGAAATATGGTATTATCATCATAAAATCTACATCTACATCAAACTCAAAGTCCTCTAGTTTATTAGATCCATATGGGATAATGTAGCTTGTAATTAGTGTATAAGCTGAAATATCTGTTGGTACGCCAATGTAAAACATACCCCACATAATGAAAGGTGGATGATTGAGTGTCCAGTCCTATCCTAAGGTTTAGTGTGTCTGCAGGTTTTCATTTCAGCAAAGCAGGAGCACAATTTGAAGCCAAAGTCTAACTGATTAAACTAATAGAACCAGGTGCCTGTTCTAGCAGAATGTAAACCAGCCATATTGGCACTTTGTGGATAAGAATGGACACACCAGCTGTAATGTGTCACTTTGTATGTCACTCACAACAACTAGGCATGCTACTTGACCAAGTAACTTGTTTTCTTTGCTTTCACCTATACAACCACTTTCTTTTTAATGTAGAATAAGATCAATGAATCTTAAACAACCACCTAACCACCTTGATGCTGCCCATTCAAGTTGAAAGTCAAGGCAACAGTTCACTGGCTCCTGATCAGTTGGCTGAGTATAAGTCATTTAACATGTAATAATGTCCAGTTCAGTTTAATTCGGTTTTATTGATCATATGTAGCTCATATGTAACTCTGAGCCGACAATGATATCAAGAAGAACCAGTAAACTCAGCAGAATAAGCACATACTATATGGAGTGATATAATTACAAAAATACAAAAAGAGGGCTTGATACTGAAGGCATTCCTGCACCCAGAGGAGAGGAGTGTATATAAATGAGGGGCGTTGTAGTGCAAAAATGCAGCAGATTGTTGCTGTTGGATCAAAACATTATATCTTCATTTTTTTTCATGGATTAATCAACAACAATTGACTTACATTGTGTCAAAATCCCTGATGAATGGACCAGCAGAAATGGGCTTAAACCACTTGGAGCTTAAACCACTGGTCCTAGAAAGCCTAGTGGATCAAGCACACCTGCTTTAGCTCACCTGTTCATTGCCAGGTGTAGTGAGTGTGTTTGAGGACAGGAACCACCAAACTGTGCTGGACACCAGCCCTCTGGAACCGACATAGGACACTACTGACTAACAGCAAGCACATTTTAAATTAACCTGGCTTATAAGTGAAGACGGTTTTGTGCTTTTCTTGTAAAGTTATAGTAAAGTTTTTACATTTTTTGTCTGACAGCAGCGATGTGGATATAACCAGCGAGTACAGAAAGTAGGTTTTATATATATATTTACATGCAATGTAAACTAGCACAGAGGATATGACATGAAAATCTGGTATAAGGGGCAGTGGTAGTGTAACTCCAATTGGACAGGGTCAAGCAACGTAACCACAAAATTCCAACGTAACATCAAGCGACGTAACCACGAAATTCCAACGTAACATCAAGCGACGTAACCACGAAATTCCAACGTAACGTTAAGTGACATAACCACGAAATTCTGTAGGTCGAGTACGACATAAGTTGAGGACCCCGTGTATATAAAAGAATAAAAATAAGTGTTGTAATAAATGTGAGGTTTAAGAAATTGTGTCACCTGCATTACACTATTCACTAATACTGTACATTGGATAGAATGTTAGATTCATACATTCATTTTTCAAACCGCTTTTCCATTTCAGGTCAGGGGGAAGCTAGAGCCAATCCCAGCTGCCTTTGGACACAAGGCAGGGTTCACCCTGGACAGGAGGCCTACCCATCACAGGGCAACACAGAAAACCATTCACACTCTCAAAACTATATGCAATTTCGAGTAGCCAGTCCACCTAATCTTGAACCCAGGGCCGACTTGCTGTGAGGCAACAGCAACTGGGTGGCTGTGTTTAATCTACAGTGCTGGTAGGTCTGAACTTTTGTGACCTAATAATAACTCAGTGTTAATGATATAATATGTCCATGATGAGACTGAGACATCAGGGGGTTTTAACGAGTCTAGACATTCCATCACCACATCCAGCTTCCGCAAGGACGGGCTCATACACAGACTTAATAAACAAATACTATCGATGCTGTAGTCCAAACTAATGACATCCCTTCTGCTCCTGAACAATTACAGCGATATGAAAACATCCCACCCCTGATAAAACCCACGTCCAGCTTGCGACGGGTTCATTTCAGCACCTACATGCAAATGCTTTCTTTGTGCCTTTGCTTTTCATTTATCCTCGGTGGCAGCGCTTTACATAACAGGCCCACCATGAAAAAGGTCAGCTTAATTAAAAGCCCTCTCCCTCACTCTCCATCAGCTGCTATCTCCCACCCTCGGCCACTGGCCTGCTATCTGCTGGTCCTCATCTTTCCCACCCTCACATAAACACACGTTCTGTCTCTTCACCCTTTGATTAATGTGCCGCCGTCCACCTCGCGCAGCCTTATCTGGAGGCAATGAAAGCCCTCACAAGAGAATGGAGCCGAGGGGGGAAGGCGGCGCTAGGAGATGCAGAGGGTGGATCACACTTGCCGCCCAAATTAATTTTCACCACAGGATACAGAAGTTAAAAATGAGATTGGTGCTCTGCCCAACAGCAGGCTAATTAACCTTAACAGCTTATGTTGTGTCTACATTCCTATAATCTGCTGTCTCATGTTTATTGTTCGGGGTGACTGCTAGCGCAAGAACATGTCACCAGGCGAGTGGGTGTTTGTGTGTGGGTCACAATGTCTATTGTTCTGTATCAGAGAAACATTTGCTTTTCATTAAGAAGATAATTCAGCATGAATGTTTCTTTTCCTTTCTTCAGTTTCTCTAATCTGTCCATCTTTCTAAATCTGTCTCATACTTATATATATAATGAATAAAATATAAAATAGATATAAAAATAAAAAGTATGAGGCAGAAGAAGTAATAGTAAGATATAGGAAATTTATAATGTACGCTATGTAAAGTATACAATAATGTTTGAGTTGGGGCCATAAAATAATATGTGTTTTTTAAATATATTTTCATAATTATTTATATTTGGACTGAAAAACGTGTGTGCTCTCTGGGAGCTTGTGGCAAATCTCAGAGTTCATCAGCGTTTCTGTTTGGGACATGGGCGTGCTGGATAAAGTGTGCACTCACCACAGGTCACATTTTGTTGTGGTGCACTTTCTGTGTGATTGAGACAAATAGTCGCTTTCACTTCAACTACAGATAATAAAGTTCTGTAGCAGTTAAAGTGCACATCTGAGCCAAGATATTTCGTTTGAGAGAGAAGGTCTACTGCAAAACCTCAGAGAACATGAATGAAGATGTAAAGAGCAACGTGCATGAAATTTATTGTGACCACATGATTCATTTTCCAGTGTTCCACACCCCTGGTGTACTTCAGAGCAGTGTAAACGTGCAGACTTGTGTTCCTTTTGTCCAGTCATGAGGATGATTCATATGTATTTAGGGTTGGTGCAGATCCTACATGCAGTGTGCATATACCATTTCACCTCAGTAAGCTTCCAGCAACACCTTCTGAAGCTCTGAAGCATGAGAAAGCAGAGATGTGGAGGGTAACAGACCACTCAAGCACATCCTAAATGTGTGCGTATGTGTGTTAGTGACAGAAAGAGATAGAGTGAGTGAGTGAAAGGGGGGGGGGCACCAAGTCCGTATAGGTCACATCACTCTAAGTGTCACTAAAATGTCACCAACTGTAAGCATAAACATTACCTGTCCAATGTTATTTTCTGTACAACTCCACACACCATCAGACACCCACAAACACACCTAATGGACCAACTGAGTCGTAAAGGAATATTTCAACAAAAAAATGAATTGAGACATTTTTCATGCCTTAGTTGACAACTGCATGTCTGAGACTAATGCTAATACACTCTAGAACTCAATAGGCATCAAATAGCTCAAATAATTTCTATAATCTAATAATAATAACAATAATAATAACAATAATAATACACACTCAACATTCGAAGGTGACTTCCAGGTACAGGAACAATCAAGCATAAATTCACAACTCTAGAGGTGATCTGGATGACAACTCTAGGAGTGATTTGGGCAACAATTCTAGGAGTGATTTGGGTGACAACTCTAGGAGTGATTTGGGTGACAACTCTAGGAGTGATTTGGGCGACAACTCTAGGAGTGATTTGGGCGACAACTCTAGGAGTGATTTGGGCGACAACTCTAGGAGTGATTTGGGTGACAACTCTAGGAGTGATTTGGGCGACAACTCTAGGAGTGATTTGGGCGACAACTCTAGGAGTGATTTGGGCGACAACTCTAGGAGTGATTTGGGTGACAACTCTAGGAGTGATTTGGGCAGGGTGATTTGGGCGACAACTCTAGAAGTGATTTGGGCGACAACTCTAGTAGCGATTTGGGTGACTACTGTTATCAACTTTAGTCTCACATCTCTAGCACTAAACTAACGAAACCAGTCAGACAGAGCTTGCTAACTACCTTAGTCTCAGCAAGTGAAAAAAAATGTGTATGTGTGAAGCTATTCCATAATGGACCATTGGATTGATTGTAGTTCTTCTGTCCCATCAAGTGCATGACTGTTTCCAAACGAGGGCCTGTAATTCTCCAGCAATTCTTCCACTCCAGCTCCTGAGGCTCATCTGAAACTAAGACATCATCTGTGACAGAAATTGCACTGTGGGGGAAAATAATCCTTCCCCTTATTACGTTTCGGACAATGACTCCATTTGGTTAATAATGAGAGGTGTAATAAAACCACTAAACATGACTTAAGGAGCCCCACCGTGGGAGGTGAACGGCAAGTCGCACACGATCACACAACGGCGCGATGTGACACGGCTCGGCAACCGCTTCTGCACATGAACCAATCAGTGACCCATAATGCCTCTGTTCTGGGCCTCTCCAGGAACCCATTATCCATAATTAGTTACGTTATCTGTCTTTGTTTAGTTTCTGGCTCTTCCCCTGAGGTTGTGCCCATCGTCTTTTGATGAATAAGTTATAAACCTCACACAAAGACAGAGAGATTTTTAATGGCAATGGTGTGTAGACATGCTGCAGTGATTATGCCACAGAAGAGGCTCATTTTCCCAATGAGAGAATTCAAGAAATTTCTCGACTTTACTGCAAATCCAAGCGTCAGAACTACACACCCTGGAGTGTGATGGAGGCCCACATGCTTTCTGGCAATGTGTGTATTCACTTATGCTGCTAACCACAGCTAGAGTAAATCAATCAATAAGCACTCCTCTACAACATGCAGTACATGTGCATTGTGCAACGGTACTTTAAAGATTACATCCCCCTGGGCTTTGTTGTCACTACTTTACACCTAGCTGGCCACGGTCTATTCATTCAGCCCAATGCCTTCGAGAGATTCCTGCATGCCAAGAGCAGTCCCTCGTGTGGTCGGCTTCCTTCCTCCCCCCACCTCCAGTTCTTGTAAACCAGAGAACCAGGTTCTACCCTTATCGGAAGTGCCAGACGTCAGCTCCACCGCTAGGATCCTGAGCAGCGCCTGCGGACATGCTTCAACATGAAGGCCTCATACCCATTGGAGAACAAAGCTGTGGGGGAGATGTCGAGGAAAAGAACATTATAGTAACAGCACTCACAGGAAGAAGCTGTGCTTGGGGGTGGGGGCGGGGAAACAAGGTGGGATAGTTTGGTTTGAGCCTTGAATTATATATAATATTGTCTGCATCCATGAATCAATTGCTGTAGAATCAGCCGTTCTTCTCTGTTCTTTTACCTTTTCCAGCCAGAAACTGAAGCAAAATTCATGCTAAATTGTTATAAATTTGCTCTTTGTGGCATTCATTTTCTGTCTGGGGAATCTAGCTTAGCATGCAGCTCACCAGAGGACTTCTCTAATCAACAGCTAGCTGGATATCCATCACTACAACAGACTCCTCTAATGAATTTGCTGCCTGTAGACACTTAACAGGTTCCTCGAGTGAACAGTTCACTGGCTATAGACTCCTATTAAACTCCTTTAGTGTACAGCTCACTGGCTAAGGACGGCTAATGGCCTCCTCTAGTGTACAGCTCACTGGCTAAAGACTGCTAATGGGCTCCTCTAATGGTCAGCTCACTGGCTACAAACCCTTAATTGTTCACTACAGCTCACTGGATATAGACTCCTAATGGGCTCCTGTAGTGAACAGCTCACTGGATATAGACTCCTAATGGGCTCCTGTAGTGAACAGCTCACTGGATATAGACTCCTAATGGGCTCCTGTAGTGAACAGCTCACTGGTTTTAAGCTCCTTATGGGTTCCTATAGTGAACAGCTCACTGGCTAAAGACTCCTAATGGGCTCCTATAGTGAACAGCTCACTGGCTAAAGACTCCTAATGGGCTTCTCTCGTGAACAGCTCACTGGCTATAGGCTCCTAATGGGTTCCTGTAATGAACAGCTCACTGGCTATAGACTCCTAATGGATCTCTATAGTAAGCTGTGGTCCATTAAACCTAAATGGCTAAAGACTGGTGACTTCTCTGTTGACCATTTAACTTTTTAGAATTGATGGTTCTTCTAACAGACTGTTGTTCAGCTATAGACCACTAGATGATAAAGTAGTAAGGTAGTACACTGCAAGGTGCATGTGGACTGCTAGAAGATCTTATCTTGCAGGCAACCATATTGGCAGGATTCTCAGCTGACAGCTAAGTGAAAGGAGGCATCAGGGCTCAATGCCACATAATTAATTCCAATATAAAATGTTCCTCCCACTCATTCAGAAACCACTCCATTTAATTCTAAAGTAATAATTCCCCAATTCTAACAGATTCCCTGCCACCGCACGTCTTTGTTCAGCTGCAGGGGCCTGATTCCACGACTAGTCCACCCCCTACTACTCCTCTTACCTAATGCAGAGAGACTCTTGGGTAAGAGAGAGTTACACTCTAAAGCAGGCTGATTTATGGCTGCCACTCGAGCTCTAGAACACCCCTTTACACACGGTAAAGATGCAGATCAGCCCAAACTAACAGCTTCCATCCATCACTCGCTATACATCCACTGACGTTAGGAGCCTCCAGCATGTGATAGAAAGAGGGGGAGGAAAGAGCGAGAGAGCAAGAGAGAGAGACGTGATCTCAAGATTCGTGCCTGTCTTATTTTGAGTGGCTTTTAAATTTCAGTGTATTGACACCTTCAAATTTATATTTCGCAAGCACGCTCTATGCCAAACCATTCCAGCATCCCCTCTGCAAGCCAAGCTCTCATCCAACTCCCTCTAACATGCATGGAGATGAAGGCAATTACCACCGCCAGTACTCCTCTTTCCACAAACACGCACTCAACACAAAAGAAGGGGTGGGGGGGTGGGGGCGTGGGGGGCAGGCTGCCGAGCTAAGGCAGGAGATAGTGAGTAACCTCCTAAAGGTTAAAGAAACAGAAGGGTGAGCTGGGTGAATAACAATCAGTCACAATGAAGTGGAAAGACCAAGAGTGGAAAAATGGAACAGAGCAGAGGAAGCAGTGTCCTTTGCACGGACGGGGACTCGTGTTCCTCTCCTACACACTCGAGTGAGGAGGCTCTTACCAAGAGATGCTTCACCAAATCACAGCTCCCGGCTCCTTAATTGAGACTGTACCAGGCAACTAAAGCATCCATGGCACCTACAGCAGATGTGCTTGTTTCTCATTTGCAGACTTGTGTACTTGTGTGGCAAGATTTGCTCGTTTATGCACAAGGATAGGCAGGCCCAAAGGGGGAGAGCGTTTTATAATTAATGTTGCAGATGCTAGAAGCTACACAAGCCATTATATGGGACAAACAGACCATGGATATAGATGAGGAGCTCGGCTGGTTGTTAAATCATAGACAAAGTTAATAAGGCGTTTTGTTAAAGGAAATAAAGTTGCTGAAATGACAGATAAATGTTTTTCGATCACTATTTTTAACGATTTTATAATATAAGAATGTTTCCTTTATTTAAAGTGATCTTGTCATGATCTTGGCATGATGATGTCACAATTTAATACCATGTCCCATATGTCAAGACAGGTTCCACCTACGGGTTGTAGTCAAAACAGGTTCCATTTGCGTGTTCTAGTCAAAGTCATCTAATCTGAAATGCTTAATTCTAATTTTACAGGCTTGATTACATGGCATGTATTAGAAGGTGTGAAATGTAAGGGTGTACTTGTGACATATTTTTTTAAAAATTAATTTAGATTTTATTTTACTTTTTTTTTAGATTTAATTTTCTAATCTTCATCTGTAGACCTCATATCAAAAACGGGGATTTTTTTCTTTTAAATATAATTCTGTGAGGTATATACTTATTTGTTCACATTATTTTATTTCCAGTACTATGCATCTGTGACATGTGGTCATTTCCCAATTTGAAGAGCAGGCAGTGGTTGCTCTTGTGATCAGAAGGTTGTGGGTTCAAGTCCCAGCCCAAGCAGCACTCAGGTGCCATTGAGCAAGGTACTGTCCCGCTGTTTCCTGTGTGGATTGGTTAAATGCAGAGGGTTGTGTGGCAGGTTGTCATTTTGCAATAAGAAAAAAGAAAAATCGATTTAAGCCAAATCTACGGTATACGATCATAGTTCTTCTGTACCAATTATACAATTTCCTGCATGGGGTGAAAAAGATGTGCAAGATAATTCATTTTCCAAACCACATGTCTTCTTCAGGTCATGGGAAACTGGAGCCGATCCCAGCTGACTATGGGCACAAGGCCAACCAATCACAGAGCAACACAGAGAAAGACAACCATTCAAACACCTTAGAGTAGCCAGTCGTCCTATACCACAAGCTTTAGGACAATGGGAAGAAACTGGGGAACCTGGAGGAAACCCACAGGAATCGCTTGTACACTCCCAACAGAAACGGGATTGAATTAGTCAACAATACTAATCATTGTACCACCATGCTTGTTTACTGAATATTTTTGTTAATATATGATACATTCTTTACAGAATTACTTAATAATTCTCAGTTATATTCAAACACTGAGTTTAGCATTCATACAGCAAAAATAAAACAGCTTTTCTCTCTCGAAATGATCCTACTATCATGCAAATTTTGACATTTGCATGAAGAATATTGATGCTTCCTTTTCACAAGTGTTTTAAAGGCACTTAATCCGTTCATAAACAGGCTGTATTTATGAAGTTTAGTATTTCTAATGCTGGAAGAAATCACTGCTATTCTGCTACCATAGTGAATTCTGAATTTGTGATATTAAATGCATAGGTCACATTTCATTCTGCAGCTGTAAGATTGGTTGCTGTTTTTTTTTGCATGCAAATTTTAAATTACATAAATAAATACATAAATAAATGAATACATAAATGAGTACAATAAAAAAAACTAATACAAAAACAAATTAATTAATTAATGCATACATACTGTACATATATGAGTAAAATAAAACATGTTAAATTAAACAAATAAATAAATAAACTTAAACAAACAAACAAATGCATGAACACATTAATTTTTAAAATAATAATTATTAATTAGATTTTTAAAAAAGAGCTTTTAGCCCGGTGGGTAAAAACCAAAAGAATGAAATGACAGATAAATTCTGCACTGTAGGAAAACTCCAGAGCCACAATGCTGCAAGCAAAGACACACCTGGAGCAATGCGTAAAAGCCAACGTACTATATTTTCATTAGAAAGCAAGCTCACACTTCTGACTCAGTTTTGCGTGTCCCCGTATGAGTAACTCCTGTTTCTGCTGGAGTTCAGTGTCAGTGAACAAAGGTTCTCGCTAAGAGACGGGGCGGCTGCTGCCACATCTCTGCCGTATTAGTTCCGCGCTGATGCTTTTGTCATGCCGATTCTCGGGGATAGAAAACTTATGCAGCTTTCCCTGGATCAATGCTGCTTCTTCTGGGGAATTTCATTGTGTGCAATGCAGCGGGAGACATCAGAGGTGTCCTACTTTTCCGATTGTTCGTACCACAGTCACTTAACTAATGGCACCCTTTGCTAAAAAAATGGAGAGAAATAATGGCAGGAATTGGTTTCTCTGAGTGATTAATTAACATGCAAAATAATTATCGCTCCAAAAGGCTGAGAAATCTCAAGGTAATGAGAGATGAAATCCCACTTAGGTATGACAGGGACCCTTTTTATGATCCCTCTCCATTCTGCAGAGTCAGAATCCTGTTATAGGGTAAACCAAAGCTGACGATTGGCTATAAAACCCAAGCTTAAAAATAATTCAAGGGTGAAAATTGCTGATCTGGGAACAATACAGCAGCTTTAAATATTCATTCATATATCAAACTGAGACAGATGCTAATTGACTGTGTATAGACCTGATCTCATCACTGCCTCTGTAGGGTTGAAAAATGGAAGATAATGTCTATAAACTGCAAAATGGGTGACCGAAGGGTACTGTAGTAGAGCTGCGGGAGTAAATGTTTGATAAGAGACGTCTGTGTTGGCCGTGGAAATGAAAACGGCATTTGCTTAGCCTGAATACACACAATCACACGGTTCCTAGGCCTTCAGCAGAAGCAGAAGAGGCTGCAACATGAAGGTCAGCTCAGGCATGGAGAAAGTAGTTGGGAGGGGGCAGGTGAGCGAGGAACAAATGGAGCTGAGATGGCGAAGCCCTCGGGGAACTTGATCGGCAGTCTGTACTGTGCAGACTGACAGGTGTCTGACAACACTATCTCAACAGCCCTCAAACATCCAATGCCCCGTTACCCCATAAAACGCAGAGGCCTAAAAGGGCATATGTGAGTGACAGGCTGGTACATTTTCCTCCCTCAAAGTGGCCGCTGTGATCTAAGGCATTTTCCCAGGAGATACGTATGGATATGTATGAATTTTGAAATAAGTGTAAGTAACACATTTTTAGGTTGTGTGATTTTCTGCATTAATGTTTTATGTAAAATTTAAATCCATTTTTAATCTGCAAAATGCAATGACAGGGAATATCTGATCTGTCCATTTACTGTATATGACAATGTATTACCGCATGTGAATCAGGCCTGTAATATATAACTGAGTGTATCTGAGTCCATCTGCTTTTTTCCTGTTTGCACATTCATAATCCATACGGAAATTAGTATCGGGTCACTTTTACCAGGGAGTCTAAATGCAGCCAATGGGGAGACATTTCATTTACACTCCAATAACACACGACTCAGCTGCATCTCAGACCTTCCTTAAGTTTTCTGAGGGATCAGAGATGTAACTGTTTTGGCATTTGGTGCCTTTACACTTACAGTTTTATCCAGATATACTCATTCTCAAGATCTGGAGTTTGTTTTTAGGTGTAAGAGGGGTTCTATATCCTCCAAAATGGACAATAAAGAAATTGGGGAATTAGCTTTACTATATTTCACCTGAATTATTCCATTAAGTCCAACACATCTGTAAAACAAAGCAATTGCCAAATAGTAGAACAAGCCCATGTTAAACAAATAGGTAATAAAAATAACAAACAATAAATTAATAATAAGCAATAAATAAATACATGCATAAATACATAAATAAATAAATAAATAAATAAATAAATAAATAAATAAATAAATAAATACATACATACATACATACATACATACATACATACATACATACATACATAAAGAAATACTTCCCTAGAAATGTACCACGGTACTTGACATAATTAATTTTTCTACTTCTGTTCATCCGTCCTTTCTCAAGATTGCTCCAATGAGAATGAAGTGGGAGAAAGTATATTAACACATAATGGACGATTCTTCCACACAATGTCTCAAGAGTCCCTGGTTCTTACTTTTAGTCTGTACTTTTCAGCTCAGCCTGGTGAGGTTTAGGTCAGAGGGCTGGGTTAGTCACTGCGAAAGCTTGAGGTCGTGGTCAGTGAACCTTTTATTTGTGTAGATATGGAGGTCTGCTTCGGATCATTGTCCTATTGAAAGATTCAGCAGTGACCTGGTCTTACCCTCCTGGCAGAAGCAGACAGATTCTGATCTAAAACCTCCTAGTGTTTGATAGAATCCATGGCACCAAACTATCCTAACAAGTTCCCATGGCCTTTGGAATAAATACAGTCACAGCATCACAATCCACCGCACTATTCTCCAGTACTTCACTTCTCTCCAGGATTTCTCTAATGCCCATTTCACATGGATGGAACCAAAAAGCTTATTTTCTTCTGATCTAGTCATGGAATATAAAAGAGGGTGTAAAAGAAAGGGACGTCCCATGAAAGATAGCGAGAAAAAGACTCATAGAGCACCATTTTTTTATTTCTTGTCATTTTAATATATTTCTAATTCTATAACATTTCTTGTAAATGTATTTTATTTGTATTTATTTATATAACTATAACTTTTTTATTATTTATTTCTAATTCTATAACTAATTTTATAACTTTATTTTATTTCAAATTTTCCTTTATGCTGTTTATTGATTGTGTCAATCTATTTAATTTCTTGTAATTATTCGCTTTTCTTCATGCTCTGTTTATCTTTGTAAAACACATTGAATGGCCTCTGTGTATGATAATGCACTATAGAAATAAACTTGGCTTTGTATTAAAAATTTTTCTTCATAATTGTTACTTTTTTTGTGTTTCTCCATCTGTATGCTATGGATAAGTTTTTGTTTTTCTAACCATTTTCCTGTGCAAGTACATCCACTATCATTAAGGTTCATTACAGTGTCAGAAATTTCAACCATTCTAATTACTGCTGTTAATGATTGGTTTTCATTCAAGCCTAATTGAGGCACACCTCCTATAACTGGTCAATTATCTAAAGACTGTAAGCAACTAATTAAGGCCATGAGATATGAGAGCAGCAATATGCTAATATTCATTAAATATTATTAAGAATTTGTTTATAACAATATATAATGTTAATAGACACAGTGTTGCAGTGGTTAGTGTTGTTGCCTTACAGCAAGAATGTTCTGGGTTTGATCTGTGTGGGGTGTACAAGCTTTCCCGGGGTTTGCATGGGTTCATCCAGATTCTCTGGTTTCCTCCCACAGTCCAATGGTTTGTGCTTTAGGTTGACTGGCTACTATACATTACCCATAGGTGTATGTTGTGTCTGGTTGTTTCCCTGTGATGGGTTGGCCTCCTGTCCAACCCTACCTTGGTCTACAGTCAGCTGGAATTGTTTCCAGCTTCCCCAAAACCCAAACTGGATTTGAAGTGGTTTGGAAAATGAATGAATGAATAAATATTGGGCCAATGATAATGGTATATTAGTTTCAGTAATGCTGCCTCTCTGAAAAATTAGGTTTTTATTAATTATTCAAGTTATTAAAGTATCACCAGTAAAATGGTTCAGATTCCTCTTGTACATTCTGACACAACATCAACAATCTGTAACTATGTAATTGTCAGTGTTGACAAAAATGAAAGCATTATTGTTTGTTTTTGTATTTTCCTATCCAATTTAGTCTTCTTGTCCACTACCTATTATTTCTTCTCACATTATACCACCAACAATGTGAGAGTGAAGGCTAGCATGTGCTTCCTCCAAGTAGCTGCCAAGCATTGTTTGAGTGATGGGGAGCGGGGGGAGCATCCTACCTTAGCAGGGAGAGTGAAGCCAATTTTACTTTCTTGGACTCCAAGCCACGGATGGTTGAAGAACCACTGGGGATCAACCTCACAATCTCCCGCTGATAGGGCTGATGCTTAGACAGTTGTGTCACTCTGGAGTCCCTGCTTTACACTGTTAATTGGTTGACCTTTACAGTAGAAAAGCTGATAGTGACTCTGTGATGCTACCGAGAAAGGAAGGAAGAAATGTCTTTGTATCTAGAGTCACTTCAAAGGCCAGTGTGGTGCCTCATTGTAGTAAAAGCAAAGACAGAAATAAATTGAACAAGTTTTCTCACCAAAAGTTTTCCTAAATCAGTGTTTCCCAACTCCTGCCCTGGAGACGCACTGCACCTTTTATTTTGTCGCCTGTGTTATATAATTGCTTATACTTAAGTCTTAATCAGGTGTGTCAAAATAGGACAAATATGAAGCTACAGTGCAGCACGAAATTATGCGATGGATTTTTGTATGCATACCAAAAAAAAAGAAAAAGAAATAAAGACTAAACTGAAATGTATTGCACTGTTTACGTGTGAATTGCTACCAACAAATATTATAATCTGTATATATTATAAAATATCATTAAATATCGCTATTTAAATATAATAACAGATGTGAAAACATAACAAAATTATGGATGGTTCAGGAAAATGTACAAATTGCATGTGTATATATAAGCAAAAAAATGAAAAAAAGCAAAAAAACAAAAAACAGACAAACAAAAAAACAAACATATATATATATGCTCAAATTTGCAGGTGGTGAAGATATAGTGGGAAATGTTGTAAGTTTATAATTGACTCAACCAGTCCCTACAGTTGTAAGCTTTTGCAGCGCTCTAAGTAAATTATAAAGCCAGTTTAGCTGATTAAAATCATATTTATTACCACTTTAAAGACCAGTCAGGTGCTTCATCACAATTAGGCTGCCAACCTTCCAACTGATGCTCTGAAACACTGAAGGGATTAAGAGTGATATCGCAGAAACGTGAATGAATATGGGGAAAAACAACAATGACATAAAGAACCATATCCCAGAGTCTAAATTGTTTGTTTATTTGCATTGTTTGTAAACAACAGGATCAAACTGTTTGTTCGTTTCGCCTGCAGCGGGCAGTGTATCTGAAAAATGAGTTTCCACAGGCTCAAAGTAATGGTTTCTCAAATCCCCAATTGTGTCTCTGACTGACAGTTTAAGGATGGAAAGAATTTGCAAAGACAATTTTACAGCCATCAATTGAACAGCAACTGAACATGTGTAGCCCTCATGTCATTGATGTATCTCAGCCAATCCGAGCGCTTATGTTAAGCGTTCTTGATTGGCTTTCCTCTTTCAAAACTCATGATACACGTAGACCTAGGCCTGTCACGATAACAGATTTTGCTGTACGATAAATTGTCCCTGAAATTATTGTGATAAACAATAGTATTGTCTTTGTGAGACCATTTTCAACTTATGTTATGATAGTGGCATAATAAGTGCAAGTACACCCTTTCAAACTTTAATTTCTAAAGAACATTTAACACTCCATTTAATTTATTGTTTTTGGTTATTTTGTTTATTATAAATAAATAAACAAAACGACCAAAAGCAATAAATAAAATAGACTCTCAGTCTCTGTTAACAAAATGCACTTTAATAAAAACCAAACACAATAAATAAAATGAATTATGAAGTCTCTGTAAACAAAATTGCGTTAAAATATTAAACATTAGGCTCAGACAGTGAAAACAGGCAAGAAGTGCTAACTAACAACACAACACTCCCTATGAATAAAAGCAGGTGCCTCAACCGGCCACATGCAAATCCGTAGCTACTTTAGTCTGGCAAATTCCGAGCAAGAAATACCAGGATGTTGACTTTGTGGCTTAAGGCAGATCTCTCAGGTGTAGCAATGTGTCCAGCAGTGCATTTTTGGAAAGTCTGGCTTTTCAACTATATTAAAGGGTAACAGCTCTTTAGCAATTAAGCAAACTACACTGTCTGTGAGTGCGCACCATTTTGCACAGCCCTGTTTGTATTTTGTTTGTCGATTAAACACCCAGTGACTGTGGACTGTCGGGAAGACGGAGACAGCTCATCTGTTGTATTTTATTTCCTAGAGCAGTTCACCGTGGTCATTCGGTTTGAATCCAAAGTGCTCCCACACTGAAGCTGTCGGGTTCGGCATTGAAACCAATTCCATCTCTTTTCTTCTGTATCTCACCTGACGTTATCGTTATCTCGCCATGCGGCTGCAAGTAGCATAACTGAGTTCACGCCTCATTACCCTAAGGAAACGAGAGGGGGCGCTAGAAACCACAGTGAAGCCTTTTGTCATTAGTGTCTTTGGTAGAGAGAGGCACGAGTAAAACAAATTTTATCACGAAATGAAAATTATCACGACCGGAAAAATTATTGACCTCATTTTAATTATCGTGCAATTAATTGATTTATTGTTTATTGTGACAGGCCTACGTAGAACTTATAAACATAAAAACAGGAGCGTTGGAGTCGTGTTGGTGTCGTTCGTGGGTTTGCCGCTCACATTAGTCTGATTAGTTTTGAAAATGGAGAACAATGTTCTTCAATGCCTTCAATGTTAAGGTTGGACTACCCAATTTACAAAACTCAAATGGAAAAATGCAGAAAATGAACATGAGTACTTGACACATACTGCATGCCCACCAGAATGCAATTAACCTAATTAGGAAGTGATCATGAACATAGCCTTCCTGAGACTCATTTCAGTATTGGTTACATTCATTTGCACTCAGACAATACAATAGCTTTCTTAAAAGATAAGGTGACTTAATTATAATAAAGATATGTTTTACAAAAGATCTTAACATTTATCCAACATATATATTTCTTCAATGTTTAAAACGATATATGTGGTAGGTCTGGCTGTGCACATACTATTCAAGTTAATAGTGAGTTAATAATGAACTCAGACAGAGGAACGCGGCTAAGTGCTTGTAATTCATTGCTGTAATTGTTTTCTCTGATGTCATTCTGTATGAACTCCAGTGAAAATAAGCAGTGACAGCAGACAGAATAACTCACTCAACACTGCCTATATTGTTCTCACTGGCAGCAATCTCAGCTGCCACTGCGCCTGACGACTTGCCTGCATATCTTTGATCGCTATTCTTTCATCTTTTTGTGAGTCAGGGGGTCTGTGCAAAATAGCTATGTGGCATGATACTGTATGCAGAATTCAATCTCTGAGAGTATATGAAAAATAAATTAGGTTTCCTATCACAAACATCTTGGTGTGCTTCCAGGTCCTGCTACAGAGCTGCCTGCGAAAATCATGTCCATAAAAAAAGGAAGAAATAACCCAGACTATATTCATGTTGATTATCAGGGAATGAGGTAGGGACAATCATGCACAGCTTTACAACCATGTGAGAAGTGGACAAATGAAGTCATTATCCCATTTTGGTATAAACTGTGCAGTAATTGCTATTGTTAGTTGCACAAGTATCTGAAAGAGGAACTGAATCATCAGAGCACATTTATTTGTGAGTCGTCAGACGTGCCTCTCAAAACCAGTAAGCCGCTTCATTTACTTTTGGCACAATAGGTTCCCCAAACTCTAACCATGACAGATGAAAAAGTCTTTTATGGGCATTCAGATAGATTTGGGCCAGGAGAGATTATACAGTTTTTCTACTAAATAGCACCAAATGGAACTGGCATTTACTCATCCTGGTAGGTGTATAAGACATGACAGTGAAAGCAACGGTGCTACACATCTAATAAACATTAAAAAAGGACATAAATTATTTAGTCAAAGATCCATCTGCATTTAAAATGTTGTAGAAAGACCTAAAACGAGTGGTTCATGTGAGGAAACACACCAGCATCAGAAAGTTGAAGCTGCTCTTAGTGGAGGAATGCGTTAAAACTTCTCCATAGTTAATGTGCAGAATTGCTCAACAGTTGAGCTCGTTCTGGAGCGCCATGCAAGATCTCACCTTGTGGAGTGAAGATGATCATCAGAAAGGTGAATGCTCAGCCTAGAACTACACGAGCGGAGCTTCTAATGATCTCAAGGCAGCTGGGACCACAGTCAGCTTTTTAAAAACACTACGCCGTAATTAAAATCCTGCATTGCATGTGAAGTCCCCCTGCTCAATAAGGCACATGTGAAGGCCAGTCTGAAGTTTGCCAATGAACACCTGAATGATTCAGAGAGAACTTGGGAGAAGGTTGTCAAGCATGGAGGTGGAAACATTATGATTTAGGGATGTTTCTCTGTGAAGGACACAGGACAACACTGCATGAAAGGGAAGACGGACGGGGCCATGTACCCTGAAATCTTGAGTGACAACCTCCTTCCTTCTGCCAGGACACTCAAAATGGGTGGTGGCCCAATGACCCAAAGAAAACAGCCAAGGTAATAAAGGAGTGGCTCATTTTATCTCTTACTGTTAAATAACCCTAAAATTAAAATTACGGACTGTTCGTTTCTTTGTAAGAGGTCAAACTTACAAAATCAGTGAAGGGTCAAATAATAATTTCCTTTACTGTAAATTGAGAGCCCCCTTTATTAGAAAACCAATAGACATGAAATGCATGCTGCAGGTTCTGTGTAACTGAACCATTAATTAAAAAGGCGTGTTAAAATTAACAGCAGTGTGAAGTTAAATTAGTAAGGTAATTCATTCTGTGAAAACAGGTGTTAGTTACACCCCTTATTTAATGAAGGAATGAAGCAAGTGTTGAACATGTGAGTTATAGAGCATTTCTCTCAGAAGATCTGAGTAAAATGGATCGATCCAGACATTGTTCAGAAAAGCAGCATACTTTGTATTTTGAAAAAGTTGATTGGAGAGGAGAAACATATTAAAGAAGTGCAAAAATGATGGGTTGTTCAGCTAAAAGGATCTCTATTGGTTTAAAACCCGAAAGACGAAAAGAAAACGGAAAACTACCATTCCAATGGAACAGAAGTTGGCCGACTCCATGCAACACAGATATGCAGTAACCAACTACTGTATACATTAGTTCTGTGATTCAAAGGGAAGCTAAATCTTAAAACATTTTTTTCAGTTTACACAGTGAATATTTAAGTTTGTAAAGAAAAATGCATACTCAACAATTATTTTTAACAGACATAGTCCTTTTTTGTTACATTATTTGAAGGATTATCACAAACATTTTTTCTTCATGGTTTGATTAGGAATATAATGTACAGTGCTCCCAAAGCATAGAAATAATAAGTCTTGGGGCTTTATTTACTTTTACTTAATTTACTTAATTTATACACACTGGTATTATTCTGAACACAACTATATATGATCACATATGTTCTCTAAAAAAAGCCAAAGCAGACCCTTCTTACCTAGATAATGTGATTTACTTCCATAAGGTCCTTCTCACCCTCTCAATGCCTTCCAGCTTCACACCTAGTTTGAGTCAGCAGTGTTGTTCACCTTTGAAAAACAAACAGATACACTGTTCACAAATACAGCATCGAATAATAAACATTCTAAAAGTTCTACGACTTTTAACCTTTTAAATTAGGTTTTGCATTTGTGTACTACAAACAGCATTTATTGATTAGTGTGAAAGCATGTAATACAGGCCTGCTACACAGTAAATACACATAATACATAGATAAACAGAAAACATCCTTATTACTTTGATAACCCACTAAATCCTCAAAGACAATTTAAAAAATTCTAATAGACAGACAGACAGACAGACAGACAGACAGACAGACAGACAGACAGACAGACAGACAGACAGACAGACAGATAG
>JBBIGC010000001.1:44905965-44920758 GCA_037576955.1 Lepidarchus adonis
ACGCAACCCTGGGGGGCTCCAGTGCTGAGAGTGAGGGAGGCTGAGATATGTCCACCCATCCTTACTGCCTGTGGTCTACCAGTTAGGAAATTGGAGATCCACTAGCACAGGGATGAGCTGAGTCTCAGCCAGAATGCACCATTACACACAATCCACCTCCTCATAACTTCCCTGAGTCCCGTGTCCTGTCCATGTGGTGGACCAAGAAGAACTCGGCCGGTTGGATGGCATGGTTCGGCACCGCCGGGAGATTGCAGTCCCGAATGTCTCTCTGGAACTTTACCCAAGTAAAGTTTGTTCATCAAGCTTGTTCTCCAGTGACCGAACATTGGCGAGTAGGATGCTAGACAGAGGTGTGCGGTGTGCACGGGCTCTCAGCCTGTTCCTGACGCTGGCTCGTTTCCCTCGAGGCCATCGTCATTTCACGTCGCGTCCTTTGTTCTCCCTCAGAATCTCACTCGGCCAGCTCAGATCAGAGTTAAAAATGTCGAATTGTAAGTACATTGTAAACCAATAGAAACGAGAGTGTCTCTATCATACCTAATGAACTCCATGGTGGTGAATTTACTGGTTTAAATTTACAAAATTTACAAAGATGGCGCAGATGTGTTGTGCAACCTTATGGTTTAGGTTGATTGTCTACTCTAAACTGCCCATAGGTTTGAGTGTGTGAATGGTTGTCTTTCTTTCCCACAGCCTGAAATGGATTTATTTGTGACATAGAAAATGCATGGTCTTTGCCAGTTCATTTAAAGTTTCCTTGATATTTACCCAAGTGTGGACCATAAAAAGACCAATAACTTTTATCTTCACAAAGAACAGTAAAAACAGGGCACTCACAGTTGCAGTCTTTTTCTTTTTGCCATGTGCAATACCTCGCAGCTGTCCCACTTATTTCTCCCGGCCAATTTCTGTTTGATATACTGTACCCATAACCTCTTTCGGTCTATCACCTTCACACACTTCAGTTACAACAAACTCAGAAACTCTCCTGCTGTCACTTTTCATCTCTCAATCTAGCTTACACACTGTGGCCCCAATTCAGTTATCTTTCTTCAAGCATCCACTATCAGGCCATTCCAGCGACCAATTTCCTTAGGGTGCACGCGGCGTTCCCTCTCAGTTACCTGCAGTCCCTTATCTGTCCCTCCTCTTTTACAAAAAGAGAGGAGGGGGAAGAAACCAAGACACAGGTAGATTAGCTCGGTGTCACGCTAGTTTTGTTTCCAAGCAATTGGGGACAAAACAAGTCCCGATGGTAAGCTGTTTTAAAAGGCTCTGCATGCATCGCGAGCAGGATGGGCTCCTGGGGGATAGCTTAGGCAAGCATCCAGCTTTGAGAAGCAAGAACTCTGTCACTTCTGCTGACTCCAGAGTTCGAGCTGATTCTAGCTGATTCATATCATCCAGTCGCTGAGGACTGTCAGCACGACAGTCAGCTGTAAACCAATCAGTAATAGGCTCTGTTAAAGGGGATGAGGGATGGAAACACTGGCTTAGTTGACAGGCTCTCACCTTTAACGGACTTGGGAAAGATGGCTTCGGGGAGGAATTTTTCCTTGCCCCTTTAAGCAGGGTCAGAAATTTGCTGCGCGAGGCTATTTCAGAGGCCAGAGGCTACAGTTTATCAGCAATGTGTAGAGGCAGCAAACTTAATATCCTTCTTTATCATTTGGCTGAATGGTTGCATTGAGGTGAACCATTATCCAGCAGCATTGGTGGCTTTGGTTTACAGAAATACATCCAGGTACTTGTAAACATGAACATGAATATCTATTAGGAGATATTTTATTTATTATAACTTAACCAACAGATTAAACACTGCCAAGAACAAGATGAGTGCCACTGGGAGACCATAGGGACTACTAATGGACTTTTTCAGCTCATATATTTTCACAAGAGATCAATACTAAAGAGCCAGCATCACTATGTCCTATATATAGAGTTCCTGCCACAGCCTATCAATCACATGATCATGTGGGCCAGCTATAGGCTCACCAAATGCAAGGTCATGTACATCGACCATTAGATTAGTTCGATGTTTTCTAGGTAGACTCTTAAAGACAAATAAGGGATCTTTGGAGCAACCACTATTTTGTATTAGAAGTTAGGTGAAAAAAATAACAAATAGATAGAATTAGATGAGATTTTATTTGTGAACATTTAAATAGTACCCCAAAAACATGGTTTTAATTCTTTAAAAATGTAAATTACTCTAAAAATGTCTTTCAGAGAGAGGTGATTGCAAAAAAGAGAAAATAAATGGTGTATTGTTTAATGCAGAAGTCACAGAACACATTATAAAACCTTTCATCAGTAAATTTTAGTATATAACCTAGTATACAACTTTAGCTATGATCAATATATTGTAATACCTTCAAAACTATTTCCACATGGGATTGGGCTTGAACATTTCATGAAAAATGTCATTCTTGAATCTGGGTGCAATATTTATTGGTTGGCTGGTTGGTTGGTTTGTTGAATGGTTGGTTGGTTGATTGGTTTGTTAGCGGGTTGGTTGGTTTGTTAGCTGGTTGCTTGATTGCTTGGTTTGTTGTCTGGTTGGTTTATTGGCTGACTGGTTGGCTGGTTTCTTGGTTGGTTGGTTGGTTTATTGGCTGGCTGACTGGCTGACTGGCTGACTGGTTGGTTGGTTGGTTGGTTGGTTGGTTGGTTGGTTGGTTGGTTGGTTGGTTGATTTCTTGGCTGGTTGGCTGGCTGACTGGCTGACTGGTTGGTTGGTTGGTTGGTTGGTTGGTTTCTTGGCTGGTTAGTTGATTGGTTTATTGGCTGGCTGGCAGGTTGGTTGGTTTCTTGATTGTTTAGTTGGTTGGTTTGTTGGCTGGTTGGTTGGTTGGTTGGTTGGTTGGTTGGTTGGTTGGTTGATTTGTTGGCTGGTTGGTTGGTTTGTTGGCTGGTTGGTCTACACAGTACAATAATTGATAAGCCAATATCAATATTTTAATTATTAAACATTCGCTGCCAATTTGATCAGTGTCGCTACTTCAAGTCTCCTCTAGGTGAAGCTGTAGGATATGGTGTAAGTGTAACAGTTAGACACAGAGAAAGCCTGGCCATATTTAAATCTAAAGTTTGAGTTCACTTTGCTTCACTTCGAGAACATTGACGGAACAGACTTTGGATTATTTTATGACAGCAGTATCTCTGTGCGTGTCTTTCCTGCATAAAGCTCCAACACACATTGCTGGAGAGCTAGTTTGAGAAAAGGGGGAAAGACACAATAATGAAAGTGTGTAGAATTGCACATCCCCACCAACCTCTAGTGTTTGCTGAAATGTCCTCAACAACTCTCAATAATACACATAATAAACTCTTCCAAACACACATCATCAATCATAGGGTTTATAGTAAGTAGGAGCAGCAATTATTCATTAGCCTTCAGTTAAAAATGAATATACATGAACCCCTCTAAATCGTCATGCCCGTATTTGCAGTTATTTAGTTATTTTATGTCTACTGTTTTCATTTAAAAGTGCTGAATTGCAAAAAAGTGATTGTAAATACTAATTTAAATATGTAAAGCCAAGCACACATTTTCTTGTCCCACAGCACTATTCCATCTCTGCAAAAAATACAACTGAATTATGCTTGTCAAGGGAAAACAGGAAATAATTCTGTTCCACTTGCTCATTCTAACACACCAGGTCCCATATGGGGAATACCACCATTATACCTAATGATTAATGAAATAATTATTTGAACAAAACGTTTGAACAAAGAAACAAAGATATAAAATGAGATAGATTCCAGTTGAAAACAAGCAACCTATATACCCAGCCTGTGTGCATCACAGCAATGTGATCGGTCAGTGCTGCTCAGTGAGGTCTGCCCAGTGGTCGACTTTCATACCAGCTGTGAGTGAGTGACTGATCACCAAATCAAAGTGACACTGTGATACAGGATCATAAAGCCACTGTCACTGCAAACACCACATAAAAAAACAGGTGCAGCTGCCTCCTCTAGGTGTGATTACATTTGACTTTATGAAATCAGGGGGCTAATGACTGACCAATTATTCTGCCATCATGTGGAATCACCCCCAAATGTGAAATGCAATCAAAACAAGAATTGCAGCCAGCATGAGCTACCCCACAGTGTGCCCCTAAAGCATGCAATAAATAGCAAAGTCCTGCTGCCTGCCCAATTTAGTCAACTCCCACTAGCATGAACTCCCCACCACAAAATATTACCAATACTGGGAGGGTGGAGTTTTCTGTGCTTCCTCTGAAGCACCAACCACTTTTTTTATCCCCAAAAAGGCAATGTCATTGTAGAGCTTGAAAGAACATTGTGAAAATCTTCTTTGTTTCAGGAGTTTCGTGCAATCCTGTGTCTCAGAGGCAACGAAAAATACCACCAATACTGGGAGGGTGAAGCTACCACCCCCTTTTTTCACCACTAACAAAATGTCAATGGACAGCTTCATGCAGTCAGAGGAGAACACCACCTACTATTTTTGAGGTTAGCTAATAAATGCTTTAATTCAGTGGTTCTCATCCTTTTTGAGTGACGACCCCCAAGATAACATTGGTTGGTGTTCATGCCCCCCCCCCCCAATACTAAAACTACTTAAAAATCATTTTTTATCAAAATCCAATTTTTATTTAGGTGATCAATGATCAGTTTTTCACAATGCTCTGGCGGCCCCCAGAAATTAGCTTGTGATCCCCATGGGGGTCAGGAGTCCCAGGTTAAGAAAGGCTGCTTTAACTGATGGGGGAGAGGTACCCACCAAGACAACTTGCAGTCTTCCAGTGATATGGCAGACAGTTCCGCAACTTGGGAATTTTTATTCACTTGTATCACGTCAAATTGAAAAGAAAATCTGCTTTGTTCGAGTCTCTGAGCCAACAAACAATGTTTGAAAATTAGTCTAAAAAATCAGATTTTACCTCACCTCGTTAGTTTTGGATCTCATTAAAAAAATATTTTCAAATAAACCCCTGTTCCCTGTGACTTTCTACATAACCAATGGCACCAGTATGTATCGTATTTACTACAAAAAGAAAATGTGCAAAATAAGTCCCCTGATTTCATAACTGCTCCATGTGTTGATGTTTTGATGTTTTGTATACATACATTTTAGGACTTTTCAGAATTCAGTATGGTCCTCTTTTGCTTTATTGGTGGATGCAGTGCAGCTGGCATGGACTTGGGAGCCCAAGACCCTGTTGACAGTTCACCGGTTGTCCATTCTTGAATCAACTTTAGTAGGTACTAAACACTGGGAACATCCTATGAGACCTGTTTTTTTGTAAATGCTCTAGCCATCACAAAATGGTGCTTTTTGAAGACACAACTTTTCACCTTTTCCAAGCACCATGGTCAATAATTACATGTCGCTAACCAAAAAAATATAATTTTGTACAATCTACTGTATGTAAAGACTTGCTTCTTCTCTGGTAGGACCTTGGTGGACCAGCAGCGCTTAACTTATGTTTGTAAGAGGCACTAGGGGGTGCAAGTCTGAATCTCCTAATTCTGATTCAGGCCTCCCAGACACACCTTCCCAGCTGAAGATGGTTTGGGGTCATTACTTACGCTGCCTTTAAGAGGGAGGCAGAGGCAGCAGTTGTTTGTGTCTCATGTCTAATCCCATGGTTCTGATCGATTCGTATATATGGTCATTCTGGTTTTGATATTGGACTGTTTTGGGTTGTTTTTTTTTACCTTGATTGTGGTTTCTCTCTGATGTTCTTGTTTGAAGGACCCTTTTTGCCTGCCTTATACTTTTTGTTTTTTAGATGATCTGCATTGCGCCATTTTGCCAAGTCTACCATGTTTTTTGAGAACCTAATTAAAACTGTTTCCTCTCTTACCTGCACTTGGGCCCAAGTCTCTCCATTTATCACAATGTTTAAGTTTATTGGTGTGAGGGACAGGCTTTCTTTGTAGACTACAAACTCCCTGTACCTTACTTTGAAAGAGAGCATCTGTCAAATGCAGTAAATGTAAATTTAAATGTAATGAAAGGGCTCTTACAGTCAGCCGACATTCCTGATCCCAACCCAGATCATAATGCCCGACCCTAAGCTTAACACCTGACGACAATTGTATATGGGTATACAGCATATCTGAAATCCCCTACCATATCTTCCCTCTTGACCTGTAAAAGGATAATCCAGCGCTTCACACCCGACCTAGAACTTAACAACCAAGAATAATACATGTATTTACAGCAGATCTGAATCCCCTACAATGTCTTCCCTCTTGACCTGCAAGAGAGGATAACCTAAAGCTTAACACCCAGATCCTAACGCCCAACCAAGATCTTAACGCTCGACCTTAAGCTTAACACCTGACCTAGAGCTTAACGCCTGACAATTGTATATGGATTTGCAGCAGATCTAAATCCCCTACCATATCTTCCCTCTTGACCTGTAAAAGGATAACCTAGAGCTTAACACCCGACCTAGAGCTTAACACTGACCTGGAGCGATAGACAACAAGCATAGAGAAAATAATATAATTCAAATATAAAAATTAATAAATATGCATAAAAGAAAATCACCAGAAATAAAATAACATTAAAGGCAAAATTAAAACATTAACGTAAGGGAAAAACAGTGGAGAAAAGCATCTGTTTAAAACTTGCTACGGTGGGGCAGATCTGATATTAATGGACAGTTGGTTCCAACATTTGGCAGCATTTACCGTGTTTAGTTTCAGTCCTTTTCACCAGCAGTTGGCCTGAGCCTGCAGATCTAAGGGACCTACCAGGCTTGTATACATCAAACATATCAGTGATGTATTTAGCTTGGAGTTACAGCTAGTGTATAGCTTGGGGCAACAGATCTAACTTATTCATAACATTGAAAATAAATATACAGGTAAGCAAAAAAAAATTTACAAATTACAAATTTATAATTCTTATAGAAGGAAATGCATGAATTCCTGGAACAAATGCCACTCAGGTCATATATAGTTGGTAGAAGTAAATGCCATTTTAAGGTTTGCATATACCATTTTTCCCAAGAGTTATTGTTTGCCTTTGTTCTGCCCTTGCTTTTAGTTCACACGTCCCCCTGGCAGTGAGAAATGGCTGGCGTACAGACGCACGAGTGTGGATCCAATCTCTTAATGTAAACATAATGACATGGCAGCTTGCTGAGGATCCTATTCCATTAAATCAAAGCGAATTTACATATTGTATCATGGGTGCAAATGAGCTATCTCAAAGACGTGGTGGCTCTGAGGATGCAATGCACGTCCAAGCTGTTGGCTGCATTCTGACTGAAGCTTCAGCAGTGCAAAGCATCATCTATCCTTTTGAATTCTAATAGCTGACACCTTCAAAAAAGCTGCTCCCAATAAGTCACCTTATGATGGCGGTAACTGATAGAACTGACAAAGGCCCATTCTTTGCCATGGCATCACAGAGAAGCCCTTATAGAAGCCATATGCTTGTACATATATCTCGACCCAGTGACCAGTAGATATCCACTATGTCATTCTTCTTCAACCCAAAGCAGAAAACAATTATATTCTCAGATCAACGCCATCCATTTTCCAAAACTCTTATTCATTTTGCATTGTGGGGAAGCTTGAGCCAATCCCAGCTGACTACGGGCCATGGACAGAGTTCACCATGGACAGAAGGCCAACCCATCACAGACCAACATAGAGAAAGACAACCATTCACACACACCTATAGGCAGTTTAGAATAGCAAGTCAATCTATACCACAAGGCAGTGGGAGGAAACCCAAACACTCCAAAAAGAAAGATACAAATGGGCAACTATCCAACGGAGTTGTGAGGTGACAAAACTAACCACTACAACACTGTCTTATGTGCTAGAATTGTGAATACATCAACCAAAAATATGACAACAGCTTCATTTAAATAATACAGTATATCTTCTCATAATAGCCCATCTCATATTGACGCCCGTTCCCAATAAATGCCAGGTTTAAAGAGATTTTGGAACAAATAGTCTCCAATAGTAACACCCCCTGCCCAACTTTCACTTTCTACCTCCGTGTTTTAACAAAATTTATTCCCTAAAAGGTATGAAAAGGCATAAAACAAACGTCTTATTTCTGAAGACAGTTATATGAGTGTAACGTGTGTAATTACTCATTTCTGTTGCGATATCTGAGTCCCAATCTTAGTCCCAATCTCCCAAATAAACGCCCAGGCAAATATTGCAAGATATATATGGTAGATACAATAAATACAGCTCAATACAACAAGAAAAACAATATAATTATATGTAAGAATGTCCATTTTTATTTATTTATTCATTTTATTTATCTGGAGATGGGGCTGTTTGCCAACTGTTCTTTAGAAAAAAGAAGAATGCATCAGTGAAACCACCAGTCAGTGGTGCAATTATCTTTAAACCCTGACCCCACGAATAAATCTTGCATCAACAGGACATTATATGAATAAAAAGTCATGAATGGGTCTGTATTTCATACATTATATGAATAAAAAGTCATGAATGGGTCTGTATTTCTCTCTGTAGACACATCAGTGATGGACAGATCCATTGCATATAGCCCCAACCTCAGGAGGGTAAACGTACCCTGACGTTTTTGCTATCCTGGATTTCAGAAATAGAGTAGTTGATCATCACCAACACACTGTGAGGCAGACAATGTACAAACAGAGAACATTTAGCACCCGTGTTACCATTTACAGGTGTGCTCTTCATAAAGATATTATCACAGTTCAGATTTAGGATGAAATTCAGAGATATCTAAATAGCTCACAAGCTTTCTGGCAGCATAGTGTCTTTGAACGATGAAAACTTGTGAATATTATCGTGGGACTAGTTGTGATCTGTATTCTCTGGACAGCACAAAGAACATGCTGTTTCCACTTTTTTTTACTTTAATGAGTGAAGCAGAGGACGTGCTGCCCAGAGGGGGTCAGTGAATGGCCTCCTGCTGTACTGGAGCTGCACTGACTACCTGAGCCCATATCCACTGTATTAGCTGAGTGGTGCCTCATGCATTATTCATTTGGCGCTGGTGGAAACACACAGTTTATAATTATAGAGTCTCAAAGCATCTCACACTCCATCTAATAATGGTAATGCTTCTTTAAGTATTGTGAGCGTTACTGTAAACAGTTCCAATAGACACTGAAGGCATAGTTTATCAAACGCAGGAGTGAAAATGGTGGAGTGTAGAGAGAGGCTGGATAAAAAATTAATGAAAGAACTTCTACTTCTTCTTCTACTTCTACTTTATTACCACCACCACCATCATCATTAAAAATCTTGCCAAGTAAAATGTTTTAAATAAGGCATCAATATAAAAAATATAATGTAAGAATCTTATCTGATAATTCCATTCAACTTATTAAAGATGATGGGAAGCTGTAGCCAATCCCAACTGGCTTTGTGCCCAAGGTAGGGTTCACCCTGGACAGGAGGTCAACCAATCACAATGCAACACAGAGACAGACAACCATTCACACACACTCACACCTATGGGTGAAGTAGAGCCAGTCAACCTGAACCACGAGCCTTCGGGCAGTGGGAGGAAACCAGAGAACCCGGAGGAATCCCATGGGAACATGGGGAAAGCTTGTACACCACAAGGAAAGACACCTGTTCTTCTACTTCTTCTTCTTTTCCTTCCTCCTCTTCTTCTTTTAATCATTTTTCTTTATATTTACTTTTATTTTTCTTGTTCTTTTCCCTCTTCTTCTTCTTCTTCTTCTTCTTCTTCTTCTTCTTCTTCTTCTTCTTCTTCTTCTTTGTCCATTGGTGTGTGAGAGTGTGTGTCTGTTGGAATGTGAACCACACCACTGTTCATAGTTCATATTTCTTACCTATGAAGGACATATTCCAGGCTATTTAGAGGGTGACATTTTTAAAGGCCAGCACATCCTGTTACCTACTCTGACCTCCAGCGCCTCAGTCTCCATTTGATCGGCTTCTTTCAACACATGTTGGAGAACCTGAGATAAAAAATTCCACAACTTTCTTTGCAACTCATAAATATGAGCAGTCCCTTGTTGAGATGCTGTGTGATCTTGTGCTCAAACCTGCCCTCCTGCAGAGCTAGGCTCTCTAACACCTGATGAAACAGGAATTTTAGGAGCACACTGAATATCAATTCCAGCCATAATATCACACAAGAGATCAGACTAATCAAGCTCTCTATGAACATCTGAATATTCAAGATAGGTGTGTTGGATTAGCAGATGGGGAAATGCCAGAAGACAGGTGCCTGAAAATAGAACTTGGTAAACTTATCCTCACAGAACAGCTACAGCTTGCAGAACATTTTCATTTGTGCAATAAAAAATGGGTTCCTATTAGCAATGAAAACTAAATAACCTTATAGTAACAATCATAAAAGACACTGTGCCAGTGCCATTTACCTTTAACAATATCATGGTCAGTGTATTTTTACATGGGAAGTCATAGCAGGTCTGGCAAGTGTGATTTCATCACCTAGTGTTCATTGTCCAGTGAAAAACACATTTAGTGGCCATTGTATTAGATCCACTTGCCCTGTTGGTACATTGCTAGTGTATGAGTAAAGGACTTGTTCCATGCAGACCAACCTCTAGGCCATGGGTAACCAATCCTATCTGCAAAAAGCCAGTGTGACTGGCAGGTCTTCACATAAATAAAATGAAAGCTCATCTTATTCCACTCATTTTCTCAGCTGGTCCCCTTGGAATACATGAAATGTGCAGCACTCTTGCTTGGTTGGAGTAAAAACCTCCAGCCGGACCAGCTCTTTGCAAGAAAGGTTGGTGGACTGCACAGCTCTGCTGTGGGTACCTGGAGGCTACTGGACCATAATTGTGCTCTGGCTAAGAAAAGAGCATGAAGAATGAGAATGTACCTTCTTCAGATACATTACAGTTATTAAAATCCAATGTATATGCTCAACACCTGACAACTGAATTCTCACATTGTCCAGCCTAAAATAATTTGGACCCATTTCTTGTATATTTCCCAAGTGCCCAGTACGTCTTCAACTGTGGGTTTCACATGTTCTGTTGTGTAATGTTTCCTACACTAAAGTATCTACATTGGCCCAACATCAATACAGGGGGTCCTCCATTTTCAACATACTTAACTTCTTGGTTACATCACTGGACTTTTTTTTATTTTAAATGCACATATTTACTGTCATATAAGGTAGTAAAATGCAATTGAACGGCTACTAAATGCTGTATGGTTATACGCGAGCGCCGGCGCATGCAGTGTGTGAGCCTGCAGCTTGCAGGGACGGGGAGAAAGAGGGAGATTCACTCTGTTTTTCATTGTTATTGCAGAGATGTTTATGTTTTATTCTCCATTAGTGTTGAGTAAGACTTCATGTGGATTGGTGGATGAGATGGTACAGCAGGTTGATAGTGCAATGTGTGTGTGTGTGTGTGTGTGTGTGTGTGTGTGTGTGTGAGAGAGAGAGAGATGGGGGCACTGTGTTAAAGCACCGTCTGTGTGGTGTTTTGTCAAAAGTCTCCTCTCCAATCTGTTTACTGCAGTGGTGAATGTTAAAGCATTAAAAAGAGCATTTCTATCTGGAGCAACATTTCCTAAATGCTTTACTGTAATATGAGAGCACTCATGCATGTTGTTGCTGTTAATAAAGCACAGTGCTGTTCAATAAAACCTCTGCAGCATCATTAAATGCTTGAAGAAATCCCCCCCCCTTTCTCTCCTTCTCTGTCTCGCCATTTAAATGTGTCCTCCAGTGTGTGTTGCCCCAGTGCAGTGCACCTGAGTTACCAGACTGAACTTGCTGTATTAAAACATCACAACTGCTTTAATTTTTCTGTTTTTCCTCACTGCTGACATTTTAACTGCATTCAAAATCGCTCTGTTTACAGCACCTGCATGATTGAATGGAATTATTTTCCTCAGTGTCTCAGCGATTGCTGTTCTATTTCTGCCTTTAAATCTGTACTAAAGACTCATCATCCATTCTTCTTAATGATTTTTGTTTTTGGAAAGTAACCTTGGGATTGTGCAAGACACTACATAATGTAGTATATATACAAAACAAATCATCTTTATTTAATAGATATTTGAGATCAGATTGGGATAGCCATAGAGAAATTATTTTTTTGATTATATCCCAGTGTTATCCTGATATTCAACATTCTATCAGCATAAGATTGTGCTTCCTCTCAACCACTGTAGCTGATGTTAAAGGAGAAAACACAGCATGAATGTGCAATCAGCTGCATGTGAAGTATCTCCACCCACTTTTTGTGTGATCTTCCATCGTTTATCTGGTTAGCCCATGTGTGAAAGAGAAATGTATTCATCAAGCCTAACTCTATGTTGGCTTTGTATGTAACACCTACAAACCTGAGACTGCCAAAAACAGCTCGGCGCATATGGGCCTCTGTGTATGTAAATGAACTCTGCTATTTTAGTGAACTTGGAGATAATCAAGGGGTGGCCATTTCTGAACTCCCCTGACTGCGGCTATAAATAGCTAAACGCCTCAAAATAAAGCTTCTCCAGCTCCATGCAGTATGAACAGCATCCTTCTTTTCCCACATCCCTCCCAACATTAAAAATTCAGGGTAATATCTAATGTGTCATTATGCATATTATGGAATCTTAAGTTGCTGATATCTGCTTCATGTTTATGTAGAGCTCAGCTTAATGCGAATGCAGCCTTGAGGAATGTCTCGCCTTAGCTGAAATGGATGCCACCGATATTGCCTATGTGAGAATACTCGCTGGGAAGAAAACCCATTTCGGTCTCTGCTGGTCCTTTCGGGCCAACAACTGCAGACCAGGTGGCAGAAATGCAAGGGCTTGCTAACAAGGTGGAATGACACCACTGTGGAGAAAGCGGAGTTATTTGCGTCATCTGGCCTCAGGGCATCAGGCACGCTAACATGTCGCCAGAGAGAGAATACTACCAACTACATCTCTCTGTTGCCAAGGCAGCAATTAAAGATACAGGTGAGAAATCCCCAGGTGGATGTTTTCCCTTTAGTCTCTGTTGAGCTCTGAATAACAGCTGAACATGAGCTAAAAAAAACTGCACTCAAGCAGAAGAACGAGGGAAATGCTTCCTGTTATTGTAGGACTGTGAAAATAAGTGAGAAACTCACCCAAAGTGTTGTAACTGATCAAATCTGAGTCAGACTGCCGAAGTTAGAGGTATCAAAGAAAACATTAATTCATTCTCCATTTCAGGCTGTGGGGAAGCTAGAGCCGATCCCAGCTGGCTATGGGCACAAGGTAGAGTTCACCCCGGACATGGGGATGACCCACCACAGGGCAACACAGAGACAAACCAAAAGCCTTTGTACAATGCACACAAACACATGGAGAGCTTGTACACTCCTGGAGATAGAACCCATGTGAGGCAACAAACATTAAGGAACCATTGCACCTCTATGAAGAATGATAATACTATGAAGGATGTCAAGTGAGTCTACATTACTAAATTCCACACTTCCCATTTCAGCCAATCAGCAGTCTCCATTACAAATACTACAAATAAAGTCACATAATAATGATTAGGGAAACGCTATGGAATTTATTCTCTGAGGCTTGATTAAATTTTTGGAATAATGACAGTGATGCAAAGATGCAGTTCACGTCATAGCTCCACACAATTTAAAGCAGGCCTTTGTGTCACTGTAAGGCTCCATTATTCTGACATTTTCACATTTCTCCCTCAAGTTAATTTCATGCCATTCATTTCGATTCACTCATTTTCTCGCCACACACTCTCAAAGCAACCAATGTCAACAGCAGAAACTTGTGTTTCCCTTCATAAGCCTTATCCTTACAAAGCAATTTTTTTTTTCTCTCACACAAGGTCAAATTTGACTCTCTAAGCGCTTACTCATTCTGCTGAGTTCACTCGCTCACAGAAAAGACCAAAGGTTTGCAAGTGAGACGCTTCTGCTATATTTAACACTCTGTCAATGTAACAGTGTAGTGTATTAACTGTCCTTAATGCTGCACAGTAAAACATAGTGTGAGCACTAGACACTCTAGTATAATGGCTTTGCTCAACCTTATCCTAGTGGGGTATGGATTTGGAAAATGTTGGGAAATTTTTGTCTACTTAAAATAGTTGTATTGGTGAAGGTAAGTTGTAAATGGAGAAATTTGGGGGAAAAAACACATTCATATTTTATTCTGGGTTTAATATTATTTTTAAATGTTATTTATTTATTGTTTGTATTAAATGGTTGAGTGAATATGTCTCTCTGTGTTCTTGGATGTTATCCTGTCAATTTAATTTAATTTAATTTAATTTAATTGCAATTGGCTAAGATTTGGAAATTAAAGGTTCATTGTGTTAATTCTTATTTTACATGAAGATTTTTCTCATAAATCAGAAGTATCATCAATCAAAACATCATCTATGAAAGGGAATATCTATTTGCGTTTAAGTACAGAATGCATACACTCGTGAAAAAGTAATGAAAGCGTGGAGGAGCCATTTCCCATAAGACTATGACCTCCCACACCTCGTCTCATAATCTTCCTGACATGGAATCATTTACATCTGAAAACAGCTTCGGTGGCTCTCTGGGTAAAAAAAAAGGACAAATGCACAATAGGGAAGCACACATCTGCTCCTGTGAAACACCCGCTGTAGACGTCAGGTAGTTAATTGAATTGAAACAATTACGGATTCATGGCAGAACACTAAATTGCAAAGCTTCTCTTGATTATTTTTTTTCACAGACATATTGTCTTGAATATGTTGTTTCTTTTCTTGGTGTGTCAATCACACTGTAAAACTGAAAAATGGTACTGTTCTTTTTGTTTTTTTTAGCAAATACTCTCTCTCTTTCTTTCTCTCTCTCT
>JBBIGC010000001.1:44954548-44970069 GCA_037576955.1 Lepidarchus adonis
GATAGATAGATAGATAGATAGATAGATAGATAGATAGATAGATAGATAGATAGATAGATAGATAGATAGAAATAGATGGGTGGATATTATAATATTATTATTATAATAATAATAATAACTCTACAGTTGTACAGCAGTGTGTGTCTCCTGCTTTTCCTTTGCCTTCAGTCTGGTCCTGACGATGTTCTAGCTCAGTGAGAAACAGTAAGACATGCGGTTGTGTTCTCTGCAGTCAGTGCTTTACTGCCCAACTTCCAGCACATTCTGAGTCATCCTTTCAAACGACGAGCAACAGCTCTCCTCTCTGCACTGCATGAAGATCAGATACACCACAAGACACAAATCCCTCAAGGCTTTGAGCCATAGTCCTACCACCCTGACTGAGCAAGTCCACCTTCAAGCTAACAAACATCTCAGATTTATGTTCCTCCGTCACTCTATCTAACTTACGGATTTTGAGGCGGTAGGTGAGCGTCATCAAAGTGAAAGATACTATTTGCCATTGTGAACACTCCTCATCAGACAGGGTGCAACAGGACCTCAGTGGAACCTGGACTGGGCCTTGAATGTAAATCCTTCAGATCCCACAGGCAAGGCCCACAAGGTTTTCTCTAAAGCTGAAAGACTCTTCTCAGTTCTAGCCCACAAGTGGTGGAATGAACTTCCCCTGGACCTCACTGTCTTCAAATGATGACTGGAGATCCATCTCTTTGAAGAGCACCTTGGACAATAATGATAAAATGTTTCAGAATAACTACAACTCTGACTCTGGTAGAACCGTGGTTGACCAGCAGCTCTTAACTGAAGTTTAGGTAGACTAGTGTGAGGGTCAGGTTTTCTCTGTAGTCTGTGAGGTCACCATGGATGCTTTGGTGATGGGCCTAAGTGCTTTTTGTGGTGTTTGCAATGGGAGATATATATTTTGTATGCTGTCTTTGCTTCCAGGGCACCTCATACAGACGTCAATCAACTTACAACATAAGCATTGTTTTCTGGACTGACCAATCAGATCCAAGGCAAGGCAGATTCTCCAGTGACAGTCATCAGTGTCAGCCTGAACGTATGATTTCATGGCTAGAATATTCACACAACATAGATGAAGATCAGCTTCACCGATGGAGCTGTTATGGCTCGCAGCCTCATGCTGGTTTGGAGTAGATCACTTTCTACAAAGCAGGACTCTGAAACACAGTTGATGGACAACTGTGAAGCAAACGCTGCTTAGCAACAAGCAGACTCAGAGCCAGAAGCAGCATTTAGAAGGTGGTGGACCCCCCAGGAAAACGTATGTATAGCATGCCTCACATTACTCCACCTTCAGAAAAATGTGTGAAATCCTTTGAGATATGTTAAGAAAATCACGCTTTCTCCTAGCATTTCCATGAACCCAGTTAAAACTCAAGGGTGATTGTGCCTTTGCAGTAGCTGCATCAAGATTGTGGAACAGTCTAGCGCTGCATTTAAGACAAACCACCTCAGTCCCTGCATTTAAATCAAAACTCATTTTTATTCACTAGGCTTTGGCGCTATGACTATTGTTAGAGCGAGGTCATTTCATACGTCCCATTTATTGTACAGTTTTGTGTGTATTTGATCTGCTTCTCTGCAGTTGTGTTTTAATTGTTGACTTTGCTTTTATCTTTCATGTGGTTTTATTTTTTTTCTTTATAAATACAAATAACCAATACACCCCTAACTTCTTACAAACCCCAGAAACACACAAAAAGTAAACAGAATGAATAAAAATGTATTTAAAAAATAAAGAAATATAATTACAATACATGAGTAAAAATTACAATAATTATAAGTTACATTAAAAATAAATAAATTAATAAATAGAAATGAGGGTGTAGAAAGCACCTTGTTTCCATTCAGTTTAAACCCTAACTCTAACCCTAACAGCTTATTTTCAATCATAAGTGTCTTGCTTATTGCTATTTAATGTTGTTGGATCACATGTATCACTCACCAAATTGATCATCATCATCAATGTGTCACAACTGAGTCAATTTTATATATAAATTAACTTATGTTAAACTTCTTTATGTCAAAGAATCTAATCTAAACCAGGGATGGAACAGTGGGGCCAGTGCCCAATGTTGCCCCATTGGCTGCTAAAGGCCTTGAGGGGGCTTCAGATATAGATGCACACTGTAAAAACGATATGGAAAAAGCCAATGTATAAATTGAGCCAATTGTCCATCTTTACTGATGTAATATTGAAATACAGATCTCCTTAAATATGTGTTCAAGACTACATCAGATAACCTAATGAAGGAATGTTACAGTATCTGCTCTGCTGGACCTACACACTGCAGACTGACCTCTGGGTGAAAACATTAAATGAACAGCAAGTTTCCACACATATCCACACATACAGGCATTCATGCATGCACACTTGTTTTCTGTATAACCCTGGATTATTATGATAATTTAAAATGATTAAAAACCTCTTGACAAAATTGAGCAGAAATACAGCTGGACAGCAAAGTGGGCCAAAATTAATTGAAAGACAAATAATAAAGACTAATTATTGGTGTTTGGCATCAAAGTCGAAGTGTCTCTTTGTGGGTGTTTTTGACACTGACAAACTGACAAAAATGAAAATGGATAAATATGTATTTATTCATGATTACATAGTTTGTACTAGTTTTGTATGAAGTTCTGGGGCTTGGGGGAAAACTCTTGACCCTTGTGCCCAGAGGTCTCACAAGAACATAATCAATTATGAAAAATCACCCCAAAAAATCAGTTTATCAAATATTTGTTATTAAGTTAATGGACTAGAAATAATCATTATATTTGAGCTGTTTCAATGAAAAATAATTAGCTGAATAGTCTTTTTCCCCTTTTCTCTGAGGGAAAATTAGTCAGTTCTTCTTATTCTTATTACATTTCTTAATAAATTATTTTCACACAAGCCTCTAATTACAGTTTAGATTTACAGTTCTATTTATGAGGATCCTCGAAGAATTGAGAATGGATTATTATTTGTATTATTAAAACTTGAGGTGAACTGGATTTTGGTCTTTATAGATGAGTCAAAATTTATTAATCTTTATATAAATCTAAACATGTACATTTTCTATCAGGTGCAGTGGTAACTTTGCTGTGAAAATAATTATAGACTAAAAACATTTTTTTTAACCATGAAAGCAACATTTGTTTATACATATGCTTTACCTCAGGATACGTAGAGCAGTGTAACTTGTTTTATGGCAAGAGGTTCTTATTCCTCTTCTGCTCCTCATTGCTTTCTAGCAGCTCAGCATAGACGGACAGCATTTCACCCAATGAGACTCAATAATGTTCTCTATATTCATGGGAAATGTATGTTATAATATAAGCTGGTGTACAGTTATGTGCAAAAGTATTTGTTGCAGTTGTGCAACTTGTTTGTTCTCATTTCTATCAGCAGTGCAAATTCAAACAAACATAAAAGCAGTAAAAATTAAAATTATTTTTTGTTGTGGAAATAGGAAACCAACACACTGACAAACATGTACTGTTCACTGTATTAATTTTATTAGCATTGACTCTAATATTAGTAATGCGAAAAATAAAACAATAAGAACACTCATTACTCTTACATATACATTTCTCAGAGGCCTAGACTTTTGCACAGTACTGTATATGTTTGTGTATGTTATGTACGTATAAAGTGTTATAGGAATATGTGTATTGTATCTAAAACATGCTTATTGATTTGAACTGTGGTGTAAATTTCTTTCCATACTCATTCCCGCAAATAGTCACATTTACTTCATTCTGCCACGACGCATCTACAGGCAGCTATGGCAACATTGTGAAGCTGCATCTGATTTGTTACAAGGCTTTTTATGTCTCAAGTGCTGGAGCATGTAGGTCTTGATTATTTTGGTACATTCTTTAATTTATTTTTCTCACTTATCACCTCCCTCAGCTACTGTCAGTATCAATATTATTATTATTATTTTATCAGCACTGCTTCACTTTCTGCCTGTTTGCACCTGTTTTATTGCATATATATTATATCCCACTCAACTGGGTTATCTCTTCTTTTCAACAGCAAGTGATTATATTCTTTTATGTACAATTCATGGCTTATATTTCTATCTTTTCAAAAGCTGTACTTCATCGGGATGTATTACATTTGAACTTGTTTCTGCTTTCTGCTTTTTTCCACTTCTTTGCTTGTACTGCACATGTAATAGGCACATGAATCACCTACCTCAGATACTCTCAGCATCAATACTACTATTATTGTTTTCATCACTGCTTTACTTTCCATCTGTTTGCACCTGTTTTGCTGTATATACAATACTATACATATTTAAAATAGTTATTCTGTAAATGTGCATATGTACAGGGGGTCATCGATTTATGTCAGGTTTAATTCCTCAGAGTTTGACATAACTTTAAATAAGCACCAACGTGTGTAATGCCATGGGGCCAATCCTCTGTCAGTCCACCAGAGGGAGACATTCACCCACCTGAGGCTCTGTTATGCCCTTTTCTGAGCAATTAATGCTATTCACTTTCAATTTCACATTCAATTTTAAGCTGTAAACGTTTTAAAGGGGGGAAGGTCAGCAACGAGGACGAGTCGAGTATGATGTAAGTCGAAGATTTTGTTTTATGCCCATAAACAATGTAATACATTAACAAGATATTTCAATGTCAAGGGGGTCCTTGACTTACATCGTGTGTTGTAAGTCAAATTTTTATGAAAGTTGAAACCCCTTTACATAAGCGTCTGCTGTGTTTTGCCCTGGGGCCATTCCTCAGTCAGTCCACCAGGGGGAGACATTCAAATGAAATTATCTCAAATCGAGGAATCTAAATGATAGAGAAGATGTTTTATGTTGAGATTTTTTCTAGACATTTTCACACATTTTGATTTATTTTATCAAGCAAACGTGTCTCAGAACCGACCTCAAGGCTGCATGAAAAATACTTAGGTATTAAAAGCACAAAAGTAAAAGATTTAGATATATATTGGCAATCACCTTACACCAATGATGTCTTAAACTCTTAAACTAAATGGAATTGCATAGTTGTGACCTAGTTCCTTACCTTTCTCTTTCTATTTCTCTTTCTTAGTTTTTGGTGGTTAGTCAGTGTTGTACTTTGAAATTAACAGTTTGATTTTGGTTTCATACTTGGTCCAGTTCCCTCACTCATTTTTAGACCTTTTCTTTAGGAGAAATAAACTTGAAGCTGTGAGGTAGGGGGTTTATTAGCTGGAGTTTCGCAATAGCTGATGCCATTGACAGAGCATGTGCAGCGACACTTGTTGCAAGACGTCTCTGATTTGCTGTACTATATGACAATCAACTGGCAAACACTACAGTGGAGATGGATGATTGGCTAACATCCTATTTTCAATGATATGCGATCTACCCCACACTTCCTGTACTGTAGTGTACTTGGTGGCTCGCACTTCACTCATCTTTTATGTTAAGAAGTTTCACATGTACAGTTTATTTTGAAAGGCAGGGCTCCGTGATCAATTCATTCTCTGAAGTTGCTCTGAAAGTAATGAGTAACAAAAACCTTGACAGAAATGTAGTGAAGTAAAAAGTACAGTTTTGTTTTTTAAATGTAGTGAAATAAAAGTTAAAATTTTCCAAGTTTCTTAAGTAAAGTACAGATACTCAAAAACTGTACTTAAGTACAGTACTCAAGTAAACATACTTCATTACTTCGAAGTACATTTACTCAGCCTAGCACAAACCTAGAGCAGGATGGCAATCTCTATATTCCAGAAAGCATATTTGCTTTGGTGAAGGGAGACACACAATATTCATCATAGGCTGTTTACCAGTGCAGTCAACACCTAGAGGTTTCCAGCAGGAAAATAAATGGAGATAACTGGATGTATGTAAAGACCATTCAACCACCCACTCTCCCCTTTCCAACCACAAACCAACATGCAGGAGTATACATATGCTTCCACACTTCTGACCTTTCATTCTCCATATTCAGCATCCTCCACCCTGTCAACCTGTGCATAACTAAACAGTGATTTCTCCTTGCGTTCAGTATGGTGGGTGTGAATGTGTTTTAGGCAAGTTTCTCTTGCAAAATGACTCATCCCTGGGAGTTCTTTCTGTGTTTTTTCCCCCTAACACCAGGACGTCAGCTGATAAGGCTGAGATGCCTTCTAAATTACAGCTTCCTTGCAGAGCCCACGTCCCCAGCCGAGCCTGAATGTTATCACCTCTCCGCTCCACAAGTAGCTCTCCATTTTAGCTCCACTGAGCGAGACTGTTTTTAATACTTTCCTAAGGGCCCATTGCTCGCCTCCACTGGCTCGTCCTGCTGAACACAAACGTGTCCACAAAAGTGCTGATGTCTTACCTAGCCCATGCACCCACCTCAGCACTGGAGGCTTCCTTCATGGTGGTTCTAGTCAGGTTGCATCACTCAAAAGCACATGTTCCACCTCCAGAGAAGATCACATCACTGTAATTCTACTTGGAAATTATGTGAACACGCTATATATTATTCATGCACGATTGATGGATGTATTTAAAACATCATGGAAAACAGTAAGGTCACTGGGTTAACCAACACATTACACGTTTTTTATAATTTTGTCTCAGTGGGAAACATTTGTTGTGTTGGAGGAAAGAACCTCTTCTCACACCAAAGACATGGATTGCCAGTAAAAATGCATTGTCCTCGGCTCTACCATCAACCGTTCAGATGTTAAGCAGCAGCTTCTCTCAGCTCACGTTGGAAGGACAGACACTCCAAGTGAACCATTGACAAGCTTTTATAGCCTCCTGGAAAAAGCACATGACTTTTATGCTCATGCAGTAGCATGATATATCAGCCAAAACGCAAAGATTAGCCAAAGCAGCAGCTTTGAGTGACATTAGCAAACAGCTAACAGGATCATGCGTAAGGGACTTTGTAGCCTAAACGCCTAAACAATCTATTTGTTAACATCTCAAGGCCAGAGGCAAGTCTGGCATTTGTTGTTGGGATGTAACAGCTCAAACTTGGATAAATCCAGATGGGTTCTTTGGGAGATGACTTCATTTTGCTGATGCATGCGTGACGTGTCATCTCTAGCCAAAATGTTTTGGTGTTTTCTCTATAAAAGCCCGGACCAGTTGGGGAGACTTGGTGAGTCTGTCTGGTAATGACATGCGGTCATCCGGACTCTCACACAATACTGAAGGCTCTTCGGGGAAAACTTCAGTTTCATATGATGGATTGTTCAAGCTTAAATAAAACTGCTGAGAAACTGTAAGTAAAAGATTCTTCTATTTTTTTATATCAAAATGCTCTTCTGACTCATTCTTTGCATGGAACATCATTATTTAGATAATAGATTAGTTATGTCAAGACCTCACGCAAGTTAAAAGTCCTTCCTGCTGCGAGGAAAATGGTTGTTATTTACCTTCAGCCTGAGGAGGCGGCCTTCCGATCTAGTTCAGAATGCTTCAGAGCAGAAACTGTACAGGAATTTATGGATTATAATAGATATAGTCCTATAAACCTTAACATGGCGCCCAACGTGGGGCATGAAGACTTCTAATCTAGTCTAACCTTATCCAAATTAGGACTCTCAAAGTATTGGTTATGACCGTGCGCACACTGAATAGAAAGTATCAGAACGGGAGATAAAGCCAGAGAGAAACGATCTAAAAAGCCGTGAAAAAGGCTAAGATCAGAATTCCAGAATAAATAACCCTTAGTTCGTGATAAACTTAAAAGGGCGAAATCTGGAAGACTGGCAGCTGTAAATACTAACCCAGCTGCAAAACATCAACTTAACAAAAGTTTAGCCTATAAACCTTAACAGTTGACGTATGTGTAGAAGGCTTTCTGTCACGCCAGGCTCATTGGATGCTGGGTGGAACAAACCCCATTCTTGTCTTCTGTTATCAGGTTTAAATCAAGCTTCCTACACTACACTGTATCTGGATTGCTTGCAGGATAGCGTCCATTGTGTTTATTGATGAGAATAAATGAAAATGTGCTCAAGATATTGCTCTTGAGCTCAAGTTCTGGCATAATTTGCTGTTAGTGGCTAAAAGGTTGGTCGGGAAACATTAATTGACCAAAATATAACTTTTCAAAGTTAAATGGCACTTATAGAACAGCAACATGTAATAGCATGTTCTAGCCCCAGCCCAGATACTGTCCCACTGCACTGCTCTCTGGGTCCTGCTGCTCCATGTGTTAAATGTCACATTAAATGGTGGTGATTGAGTGTGTTCACAATGACAAAAAATCGCAACATTCACAACCTGGACTAACGTTGTACAATTGACAACACAGTGGGAAATTCAGCTCATAGTTCCACATGTGCTGTGGTTTGTGTTTTTATTTGTGCCATACTGGTATAATGGTTAGATAAGCAAGAATTAATCACACTGGCAGTAAAGATTTTGCAATAAAAACTAATAACTACTTGTCTCAGAAGAGAAATAACACTGCGGCCATGTTGCTTTAGTTATGGCCTATCTTTGCTCACAACACTCAGCCATTAGCAATTGCCTCAAACCCAATACCAATACTGGTAATAAGTGCCAGCATTGGCACTGATACCAGTACAGCATCAATATTGGTGCAACACAGCTCTGAAGTGCAAATATAACCAACCTGAGCTCTTTGCGGTGCACAAGCTTGGCCAGTCAACAGCCACTGTAACTTTGTAAGGAGCCCCAGCCAGCTGGATGTAATTAACTAATAAAGCAGTAGTAGAAAGGCGGCCCACACTGTTCTCACTGAGGGATAGAGCTTACCACGGCTACAAAGAGGGCTGTGTGGTCTCTGAATAGCCTTTCTGAATGTCTGTGACTTTTACTGTGCAAAGAAATGAAGCCTCGATGGGCAGCTTAGCTATTTTAACCACTAGAAGAAAGATGTGCAACACCAGTAGCTTATTACACACTTGCTTCGCCAGCAAAGGGCCTGTATTTGGTGCGCTAATGGTAAAAACTGGGCAATGGTTGAGTCTCCAACGTTCGTGTGAGGAACAATGCACTAAATGATCTCCAGAGTCAGTAGCAGAGGTAGAAACCAATTATGATATTAATGAGATGATAAATCAGCTTTACCAAGCCGTTTAGATTGGAGTTTAACCCAATGTTTGCATCGAGTAGCTGCTTTCTGCACTCTCGCAGACTGAAAAGTAGGCCAGTGGAAGCTGAATATCCACTTATGGGAGAAATTAAGACTGGCGTCATCAAAACAAACAGGGAAAAGTGCATTAAAAAGTGAATACATGCATTTTGTTTGCATACATTGACCAAAATACCTTGAAAGCTCCTACTTAAAACAACACATTTGTATAATACATAGGGTTTACTGAATAGCAATGCCTAGACCATGCATATCATTTGCCAACAGCCAGAGCTATAAAATTAGATGGCCTAGCCACATCGTTTTCTCCAGGTCTGCTATCTCCTTGTCAAGCCCTGTGTAATTCTTCAGTGGATGGCAGCAGATCTTCAATGATCTTCATAAGTGTTTTAAAGTGGCTCCACGCTTCGTTCTTAAGTACAAGTCCAAGTGTCTTCATGTCTCTGGGCCACTGTGGTCATACAGGGGACAGAAGTGATGTGCTAATGGTCAGACTCTCATATTTCACAGTGAGACTGAGAACCATTTTCCCGTATCCCAAGAGGGGCATCTAATTCAGTGTGTTGCTGCCAGGCGCAGTCCATCTCTACTCTGTTCCCTGTCCCTGAGGTACCATTGCTCCAGTTCCTTTCTGCCCTTGTCAGGAATCTGCTCTCACAATCCCCACCCTCATCATTCCCATCATCAGCACAACATTGCGCCTGACCTCAGAACAGCACACAGTGCAGGGACTCTGCTCTCGCTTCCCTCAAACCGAGCTGATTACTATCTTTGGCAAGAGATAAAGACAAACACAATATGTAGGTCAACACGACAACAATCGGCTGCGAATTTGCTTGTCTTTAGTACTAAATGGATGAGATTTAACATGGAGTGGTAGAATAATGTCGTTTTTACTACTATTTCTCTGTGATTTCTCTGTGAATTCCAATGTGCTTTTTTTCAGTCGTTTTACCTAGTATAAGCCAGAGCTAGGCAATATGGTGATATTTAGCATTATTGTGATGAAATGTGTTCACAATATAATTTTCTGATCATATTGTCACATCGTTAGTACTTAAACACTGTGGAACTTTGTTTCACTTTCAAATCCATTGTAAGTCTTGCCTTAGTGAATTTACTGCACTGCGGTGTGAGAAACACTGAATGAAAATAATTGGTGCTCATTATACCTAGATTTTTAAAAATTTATTTGATACTTTTTCATTTGTTAAATCTCAAAGGATGATGAAAAAATTGTGATATATATCGCATTCCTCAAAATTCCTTGAAGTATCATGACATGATATTTTTGCCATATTGCCCACCTCTACTAGCCTTGCTGTAGAACTAAACCCAGGTTTTAGTAAATGAGCAAATTGCTCAATGGCATGTTGATTTTTCGGAAATGTTCTTATGTGTGCTCGAAAAAGCATTATGTATTCTCTGTGGCTTTTAGTTGATAAGAAGTAGATCTCAGGTATACCTTTCTTACTGCTCACTAATGTTCACACGCCCACAATAAGAGATTCAGATCAAGAGTCTAATCACACAGAGCTTTTAATGTGCTTTGGTTTTTGATTATGTTGGATTTTTTGTTTTCATTTGTGCCATATTGGTTTAATGGTTACATTAGCAATAATTTTGCTGTATCTTGCAATGAAAATACAAACAATCCCACACTAATTCCATGTTGCTGCTTTAGCTATGGTCTAGTACACGGGTGCTCACTCTTTTTTGGCTTACTTTTAAATTGACCAAGTCAAAAAGATCTACCAACAATAAAAATGCTAAAATGCTAAAAATGAGAGCGAGAGAGAGAGATGGATGGATGATTGGCTCCATCTGTACTGCAGTTTTTTTTGTGGCTCATGGATCACTCGTTTTTACGCTGTGTGGTCTCACGTGCATCGTAGTATATGTTGAATGGCAGGGTTCCATGATCGACTACCGATGTCTTCGCGATCGACCGGTAGCTCGCGATCAACGAATTGAGCACCCCTGGTCTAGTATCTACTGTCATGCATGCACGTAACACTCAGCCGTCAGGCATTGCCTCAAAACCAATACCAGGATCAATAGCTCTCTCTGAATATAACCAACAAGAAGTTTTTAACATAAAAAACCTGTAAAGTGACTGAAAATACTGAAAAGACTGTAATAGTTTTGTGGAAGATAAATTGAAATGAACATGTTGTTCATGCTGTAGCACTTGCCGTCTGTAATAGACTTGCTTTTTAGCACTTAATGATTTACATAAAATGTGTTATTTTCTTTCAAGTTTCTCAGAAAGTAATGTTGTAGCACTTGCACTGTATTCTATGACTAAGAGGAAAGTTTTGAACTTCTTTGTAGCTCTTGTGCCAGTGCTGTCATGTCTGAATTAATGCTTAGCATCAGCCAAACAAACATTTTCATTACAAACAGAAAAACTAAACCTATAAAAATCATCCACACCAAAATGCATTTTTTTGCTTAAACAAAATTGACAAGATCATTCATCATATATACGCTTTTGTAAAAGCTACAATATCAAGGCATTACTTTCCTCCTGCTCTGCTCACAGATGTGCTGGTTTGTAGCAACTGATGTCATGTTGGACAAGCTTTACAGAAAACATAATCTCATTTAATCTAATGAGAAATCTCACAGCTCTAGAAAGAGCATTACAGTGTAGCAAAGGAAAGAATGTGCTGTTCATTTAAAGTGTCACATTGTAAGTATTGATGAAATGGGTTCCACCATTCCACCTTAAATATTTTGAGTTAAATGGGAATTTGTCAATATTTGCCCATTTGTCATCACTTGTCATGGAGAAAGGAACACTATTATACAATGTTAATTATGTTTACTAAAATGAATAAATGAATAAATGTCAGATAGCAACAGCTTTACTGTACCAAAAGATAAATGATCTCAGACTCAGAGAGAGAGACGAGGCGCGGTGCAACTACAGCTCAACTCCAAAGCAGGGAAGTGGGAAAAAAACATCTCTAGATGGCACAAACGAGGTAGAGGAGACACAGCAAAGCCCAGAAGTGTCTGCAGTCCTGTCTCTCGATTAGAGTGTCAGGTTCTCACATCACTTGGACACCCCTGTAGCTGGTTCCTGGGACAATTATTGGACCAAATTACCATCATTGTGCTGAAAAATCTCCACAGTCTGGACTTTTTATCTACTTTTTAGATGCATGTTCTGTATTCGGGTTTGGTGAGGTCCATTGTGTCAGGTGCTCAAATGCAGCATTTAATCAATATTCCAATAAAAAAAATCACAATCAAAACAGACACAAAGTCCAAACAGCCAGAAAAACGACTAAAGAATAATGGCCAGTATGCTAGGCTAGGCATATGTGAAATAAAGAAAGTATATCCCAAGAGAAAACCTAAGCACAAACCTGATTGGATGTCAATAAAAGTGATAAATATGAAAAATTTAAATGAGCCTGACAGTGTTGACACATTTTTTAATTTATTTGACATATTTTCTTTCTGTAACTTTGTTATTTCTAATCAAAATTCTTATTGTTTTATTTGGTTTTCTTCATTTTAAGCATTCATTTTATTCTTTATAACTTTAATTAATTGCTAATTCTATAGCTTGTTTTTTCTTTATGATGTTTTCTTGACTTATTTACTTTATTTTTTTAAGGATTGCATGAACTTGTTTTTGGTAACTTTATTTTTTTCTCCTTGTTTATTAATTATTAGAATTATAATAAACTCGCCTTGCCTAGAAAAATTCAATTACTATCAGAATTGCATCTGATATTATGACACTCTTTGATAATTATGTAATGATCATTCTAGCTCATGTCGTAAAATCTACTGTCTATATCTAATGTATTATACTTATCTGAAGCACTTAAAGACAGCGAGGAATGTCCTGGACTCTTTTAGCTCTACTAGATAGTAATAGTTCATGTTGTTCATGCTGTAGCACTTGCCGTATGTATAGACTGGCTTATTAGCGCCTAATGATAATGTGTTATTCTCTTTCTAGCCTCTCAGATAGTAATGTTGAAGCACTTGAACTGTTTTCTGTAACTAAGAGGAAAGTGTTGAACTTCTTTGTAGCTCTTACATTAGTGTTGTCATGTCTGAACTAATGCTTGATTTTTCCTGTATATGAAAGTAACTTTTGACAAAAGCATCAGCCAAAAGAATAAATGTATAATCTAAATATAATATATATCCATCAATAATGCAAAAACATTGAAATGTTTATTATATATATGTACTATAATGTATACTAATATACACACCAGGAAAAGATATATAAATCAAAATGACACATAGAAACACGTAGGCACAAAGATATACTGACATCAATCTCCATAAAGAGCCCAAATAGTACAAAAATAGCACCAGCAGCAGCTGTTCTCTGCTACACATCTCTGACCAGAATATTACTTCTGCTGTCACACCGGCACTGTACTTCCTAGGGATTGTATCTCCCATTCTATCTGACCTTTAAAGCTACAATGATAAGGGAAGCGAGAACCGAGTGTTCATGATCATTCAACATTTTACTACTGTTCATAAGAGGGATTTTGAGATGCAGAGGGATTTGAAGGTTATAAGGTATTTCCTCCTGCTTTTGCTTCTACATGGACTTTGTAAATGAAATATTAAATAAGCACAATGTAGCACAATTAAGATAAAGCTGGGTTCTGGCTCAATCATCTCTTTTAGAAAAGCTGTAATGTCATTGCATGTTCATACCCAAAGCAATAGTAAACTGAAGGCATTTTGCTCTGGAAGCTGAAACAGCTAGAATTTCAGGTGAGTGGATTCTTACTGAGATATATCTACAGGGACAAAAATAGTCACTCAAAGAAATCTTGGCTCATGACTGGGCCTTAAACAGTGCCCACCTATTTTAATAGTTATAATCGGCATTAAACTTGGATGAAATCTGTCAGTTCTTCTGTAGTATTCACCCCAGACAGTTGCATTTGCTTATAAAGTCCAAAGTGCCCCATAGCAACCTTGGTAAATTGGGTCCAGTGGGTGAAAAGGCTTTAACTCTAAGTTCATTAGTGAAATTTCCCTAATCCTCCGCAGGCCAAAGCAGCTCTCCAACACCAGACACTCCGATTAGCTGGACGGTTCTCCTGGCCTGGTGTGCCTCTGATGTAGCATGTGTCAGGGGGGACCTAAGCAAGCTTGCCAGAGAAAGCATTCAGTTCAGCTACCATGGTCCTGAAGGTTCCTTCCAGGGGCTTTAGTCATAATTGACTGAGAGACAGAGATTACCACTAGTTAAAGATATTGTCTGTTTTCTACGCCAAGTGACACAGGAGGAGATTAAAGGACAAACCCACCAACTGGTCAACTGCACAAAAGAATTTCCATAATGCTTAGGACAAGTCAGAGTTAATGTGGCCTTGAAACACCTTTGATTCTAATGAGAGGATAATGAAAGGTCAATCAGTGGGCAATTTACATGAACAGGTTCAGAAGATGTGCTTGCTCTTATATTGTCTATTAGGCCATTCTATTAACCCTGTTCAACATTGCTTTGTGAGCTGTACAGTGTCAACGTTAAAATCAGTTTTAATCGATATTATGTGAAGCACTGTCTTAAGTAAGTGAAAATATGAAGGTCAGGACAAAGTGTTCAACACAATAATGTTTGTATTTCATAGTACACTGAAAAAAGTTCAAGATCTGAAAAAATGTCAAATGAAAAATACAATCATTTTACAAACTGTTTATCCATTTTGGGGTAGAGGGTGAAGTTGGAGCTGAGCTGTATACAGGCCAAGGCAGGGTTCCTGGACAACCAATTACACCCACTCAATTTAGAGTAACCAGTCAACCAAAAGCACAAGCCTTCGGTTGTGGGAGGAAACCGGAGCACGTGGAGGAAACCCACACAAACAGGGTGAGAGCTTGTACACTCCACACAAAAAGACACCTGGAACCCAGGACCTTCTTGCTGTGATGTGACAGTGCTAACCATTGCACCACCAGGTCGCCCTGAAATATCCTATTATTATGAAGAATGCACCACAGATCTCAGAGCTGGTGCTTTAATTGCATCAACAACTAATTATTTACCTCAAAATGTCAAAAAAGCTTAAATTACGATGTTTTAGACTCTAGACAAGGTTGGGATGAGCATAGACGAGATTGTTACGCTCTCCATGGTCCTGAAATCCAACAGCATTGTTCCATCACACCTTCCATTGAGGACTAAAGCGGTGGAATAGAGCACTAGTACTAGTACTAGACTAGCACAAAGCTGATCTATAATGTACTAGTTATCAGATGAACCTCGTGGTAGATCTGGGTAAGTTGGGAAAAAACAAATTATCAGTTAATGCAGCTTCTGAAACCTCTGGCCAGTAGAACCTCCATCCAACCCCATCTACATCCTCCACACACACACACACACACACACACACACACACACACACACACACACACACACACACACACACACACACACA
>JBBIGC010000001.1:44994557-45004690 GCA_037576955.1 Lepidarchus adonis
CAGCGTCCCGGGTTCGATTCCCAGGTGAATTGTGTTTTCGCCACGTGCTGCGCTCACCTGAACCCGGAACGCTACATGTATTTTAGAATACTCTTATATAGCTCCATAATTTTGTCTGTATTGCAACTGTTATGTTTACTCTTATATTCTGTGTATCTCTCTGTATATTAATGTTTGATTAAAATCTCTTAAAATTTCCTCTCACATTTACTTCCAACTCAATAATCCTTGCAGAATCTCTGATTACAAAATGGAAGTAAGGTGCCAAGGTATATTAACCATGCTTAAAGGCCGTCACCATGCAATAGGCCGTCACCGTTTGCGACAAATTGGAATGGGCATACGAGGCTTTAGGAGATGAGTGGGTTTGATCCTAGAGACTATTGAGATAATTTTGGGAGACTCTGAAAAGTCCTCAAATAAGCAGGAGTCATTGTGGGGAAAGGCAGATGTATTTAAAGCTGGATCTGGACGGTGTCCGGAGAGGGAAAGAACACCCACCGCAAAGGCTGCAGATGCTGTCTCGGTTGCTGCAAGACACCTTAGGCACAAGCATAAGCAGCAAAGCCAAGCAGCAGCTGGCACAGGACCAGAGCCAGCTTAATGAACCCAAAGAGCTGCCGGTGTCACTCCCTCAAGCTGGTGACTTCTCCCAAGCATTGGGTGAATCTTTGGTCTCAGATCCCTTGGAGTCAGTTCATCAGTTCAGTTGATAAGTGAGCCAGGGTTTTCAGTGGAGTCCCTCACTGTGCTGCTCCACGGACCAGAGGAACAGAAAGAGGAACCACACGAATTGATTTCAGGTCTCAATTGAAGGGGCAGCTCATCTCGTCTCAGCCGCAGCCAGCACTCAATGTTTTGTTTCAGTGACCCGGCAGCTGCTGCGATACCGCAGGATCACTGATTGTTTGGGGTGTATTTGGGTGCCACAATGGAGTCAGGGACTTGCTCTGGATGTTCTCCTTTTTAATTAATTCCTTATTTTGCATACTTTGTATTCCATCCTTGTGCTCTCCTGTCCTTTAGATCATTTTAAATATTTTTAGTTACTTTCTCATTTTCTGGTACATTCAATATTAGTCAGTCTAGTATCTGTCTGTGTCTATGTCTCAGGTGTTATTTTGGGTTCAATAATTCTTTGTATCTGTCATGGTGCTTGTTCAATGTCTTGTATTGTCATGTACTCTACTGCTTTTGGTATTTGTTTGCCTCAAGCTTGTCATGTCCTTCATGTTCTTGTTTAGTTGATGCTGATATTCTGTATTCCTGCCATTTTTAGTTATAGATCATAGACATTTATTCAGTTTCTTACCATTCGGTATCTTAATTTCTATGTTATGTATTTGTTAGTCTTTCATGTCAGGTTCTGTCTGGGCTATGCCTTAAGTCTTCAGGTAGGTTTAGTCTCAGAATCTTTTGATTAGATTTTTTTGGTCTTGAGACTTCTTCATTTTCAGTTATGTCTTCCTTAGTCAGGTTAGCCCGTTGTCAGGTGTTGGTATTGTCATGTTTTGTTCTGATTTGAGTCTAATATGTTTTTCTGAAGTTCATTAATAGTTTTTTTAGTGTCCTATTCTCATGTTATTTGCTTCAAGTCATTGTCCTGTTTTTGGTTCTTCTTGTGATGGTTGTTTCTTCAGTTTTTATTCATGCCCCAGGTGTTGCACCCTAGGGGGAGAGCTATGTAATGATGTTTGTGTTTTCCTTGCCACGTGTTTTCTTCAACTCATGTTTGTTTATGTCTTATCCCCACCTTTAATTAATTTATTTATCTATTGGTAATGATGCTCTGCATTGCCTTGTTTGGTAATGTCCAAGTCCCTGCCCTAACCCTGTTCCACATGGTTCCTATTGTGTCACACCCATCATCATAAAATACACGTGTACTTTGTCTCATCTAACCTCAGCCCAGGTGTGTGTTATCATGTCCTGTATATAGTCTCTGGCTTTTGGGTTACTCTTTGTCAGACCTCTTACTTTCCATGTATCGCTCCGTATGTTACAGTTTGATTAAAATCCATGATAATATGAAGAATTTCTTCTTGTACTTGCTTCCAACTCAATGATCCTTCAGTTTTTAAGAAGCTTTTGTCACACTTTTTAACTTCTGATTCTTAATGAAAGGAATATAGGTGGAAGGGTAGTATGTATGAATGACTTGTTATCAAATATGTAATTTCAGAATTTCATTAAACAGTGTAAGATATTAGTAAAAATTTATTTGTCTATCCAAACTACAAAGCTACTACAGAAGTTGCCTACAGATAATGTAGAGCATCATCACTGCACATTGTCACACAGCCATTAAACTTGCCTTGCAGTAAATGAGAATGGAAATCTGAGTGGAAACAGCAAGCCTCCGAAATAGTTGAGCATAGCAGGTGTGGGATATCGAGCACAAAGACAGCTATCATGCTGCTATGCTCTTCAAGCCCAGATCAAAACTATGAGGGAGAACACTTGTACTTGGTTTGAATACCACATGTACTTTGTAGCAAATCCTGTCAGAGAAATCCTTTCAAGACAAATTGCTAACAGCGGCATTTCTCCAAAAATAAATCATTACTTCAAAGCTTCACCAATGTATCTGTGCTCAGGCAGGATGTTAGCCTGCACCCATAAGTCTAAGGGTTAAGTAACGATTATCCATATAAAATGAAGGTATGAATAAAATATTTCATAATACAGCGTGCTTCCATCTGGTTCCTCCTTCTGGTCCTCCTTTATATGCATGAAAACTAGTTGCCTTTTAATGAAAACAACAGCATTGTAATGAACACATCATAAAAAACTGCTGACTGCTTCTAGCATGGCAGATTTGAATTTAATGCCAAGTGTGGTCGTTGACATTCTAGCACGGTCCCCAAATGCAGTTACTCAATTTCAATTTTTGTGCAATTCACCCGGACCTTCAAATCTTATGTATGCTGAAAATTGAAAATGAATAATCCATTAAACATATCTGCGTGTGGTAATTGTCCGTAGTTGATGGGGGGTAGGTGGGGGATGGGGGTTGCACAGCTACAGTAATTTGCTGCCATTGGACATGAGTGCTTATCTTGCTTTTCTTTGTGACTCGATAAGGATGGAACAGGGTTTGGGAAATGGGCCTGGCATGCAGAGCAGTTCCTCTGTATTTTTCTGTAATGCAGACTGATACTAATGGCGAGGAAGAACCAGCTGCATGGAGCTTCTGAGCACATGTACAAAACATTGCCCTTCAGACATGGCTTTATTCTGGTGGTCAAAGGTTGAGTAATATCTCACACCCTGTTGAATACATGGACAGAAGGGATATGTAGACTCTCACAGAATTACAGAATTACAGAATTAGCTCACGTTCAGAGAAGTGCTGAATCTACTTCATCATCAACACTCAGCACCTGCTGAACTTCACGCCTCAGGTATTGGTGTATCAGGTTTGGCTCTGAATTTGTTCACACTGGCAAAATATACAGACCGCTGTCTATTCAGTGTGCTTTTCTAAGCCGCTCATGACTAAGTGTGAATTTAGTGCATATACATCAGTTGAAATAATCACCTCATTAGTCAGAACCATTCTCATCCTATGTATTAAAGGCTAAATTATGGAAAATGTCAAAAATCATACATCCCATGAATGCAAATAGCTATTTTTTATCATTATTTTCTTGATGTAAAGACAATGAATTCATTTACATATTTATTGGTCAGCCAAAACCTTAAATCCATCTACCTAATACTATGCAGCTCTGACTGTGGTGCACTGTGTGTTCTGGTTTATTTCTCTCACATCTTTAGCTTGTAGTATCTTTTCTGTGGGGTCAGACCAAACTGGCCAGGCTTTTTTCCTCATGCATCAATGAGCCTTGAACACTCAGTTTTATTACCTTAAATCAATTGTGATAGGTACTATCTAGGAGTATAACAATGAATTGGTGCATTTACCAAAATAGTACATGAGCTGATGTTTCAATCTGACACATGAAAATCGATGTGTGTTCATTTCTCAAAGAATTTTACTTCATTTTACAGTGGGCAATGTTTTTTCCCGAGAAGTTGCTTTTGCTGATGGCTCCATTGCTGTAATTGACCTTTGATAATAAAATGTTGTGAGATTGCATGTTAGAATTCATGGAAATGTAACAAACTTTGTGAAATTTAATTGTACTTCATTCTGACCACATGATCCCGGTTTCAAATCAAATCCCATTGCAATGAAATGAAATGAAAATGACCAACCTAAAAAATATCGATGTAGATATGAATCATGAGGAAACATTTTTTACACTTACTTGCACCACTACTACTTAATACTGCAGATCTGGAACACTCCATAAGACCTGCTGATGGAGATGCTCCATCACAATAAGGCCTCAGATCTTTATGCTTCTGCTTCCAGCACATCAATAACAAAAAAACAAACTGTTGCATTGCAATTATTGTTATTTACATCTCAGTTTTAATGCTGTGGTTGATCATTGTAATAGACCCCTGTTGAGCCTATTTAGGTCCATCTTTTCATTGAGGCAGTCTAAGTATTATTTCCATAAATCAGTAAAAATTGTATTCAGAATGTCTTTAGGATATATAGACATTACACAGATGTTATAGGGACCTCAAGAGACAAAATAAAATGCACACAAATGTCAGATATGGGTTTTTAAATGTCTTGATTAAAGGTTGTGTTCTTGGTGTTAGTGGGGAAGGGGGCTTTACTGGAAATGCATGTGAAACCCTGGCAGGATGCTGGTGCAGTGACCCGGTTCCTGAAAATCTATTACAGCTGTCCTGAGTCTCTGTAAAAATGTGATTTAATGCATCCTCACTTCTAGCATTGCTGCCGCTCTTCGACTTCGGGGAAAACAGAGTAAGTCAAACAACTGCCATACAAAGATTTGTTTCTATGTTGATTATTCTCACCCTGACCATTAGGTTTATATTATACACTACACTCAAATCTAGGGGTGGACCATTTATTTATATAGCACATTATCATATACAAAGGTGATTCAATGTGCTTTACAGAGATAAATTAAGCAGAAAAAACAATGTTAAAAGAAATAAAAGTAAGAATTACAGGACAAATAAAAAAAATAGTTGACTTTCCCAACACTGTGACTACTAGCCTCATCACCACGGCTGAGCTTAGTTTTGAATTAGAATTAGAATTCTTCTAAGCGATCATCAAGGACCACACACACACCACAACAATAACCTGTTCTGTCTGCTCAGGGAGACAGTTCTCCAGCAGTTAAGAGACTAAAGAGGAGCTTCTTCCCACAGGCCATCAGACTCCTCAACCAGGACAATGCATAACACACACACACACACACACACGCACACACACACATACACACACACACACTGCATAACACACACAAACTGCGACAACACAGGACACTTTCAATACAAGCTGCTGCACTTTAAATACAAATTCACTTTATGTAAATAATAAAATTTACTATTATATATATATATATATATATATCTTGAATCTTGAATCTTATCTTGGTAACGCACATTAAATGACCTCTGTGTATGATAAAGTGTTATAGAAATAACCTTCAATTTCAATGTATTATTCACAAGTGAAAGGACGGAACAGAGTTTTTCATCCAAATAAACAAAATATTTGGTAGTAAATTGTTGTATTCTCACTATACTTATTACAGACCAAATAATGATTATAGTTATTGATAAAAGGTTATTAGAATAAAGTCTTAGTTGTCTTGAATCACCAATAGAGAAGTAAAGTCAGACTTTTTGCCTGAAGATGAAACACTGTGTATCTGACATTGCAAGCAGATGGAGTGAACCTCTCCCCGACACCTAGAAGTAAATTTGAAGGGATTTTCACTTCAAGTCTTTTCAATTCTAAGCCTTTGTTGCAGGTTTATTCAAAACGTACGTATCGTTTATTGCCTCTGGCAATTCTTTAACAAGAACGCTGTTTTCCGAGAGGGGAGTGTGAGTCAATAGCTTTTCGTTTCCTGCCTGAGTGAACCTTCACATTCGAAAATTAAAAATAACGACGTCATGCACCTTGGTATTTCAGAGCACGCGCTAATTGGAAACCACCATAATCTATCTTTGTGCATGCAGCTACATTTATTTAAATGCAACACACTCAATGCCACACTGCCTTTGGTAATATGGTAAAAACATCCTGATTCTTCTGTCAGCGTTACAATAAATTTCTCACTGTCACACTGATGGCCGGAGCACATTGAACGGTGTGTTACTTTCTCGTACATTGATTTTTAATAAGGCTTTGACCTGCGTGTGACCTTGAAGAGGCTGATATGCTTTTATGTAGCTCTCTCATAGTTCAAATATGTAAGACACTCTTTGAACACTGCCTGCATTCTCCTACATACAGAAATAGAATGTGTTGTTCCATATTTTAATGGATTCTATAGAGAAACAAGAAAATATGTGGACACTACTGGTTAGTCAAAATAAAGTAATGCATTTTATAGAATAAAGAAATAGACTAGTCACAAAATGTATGAAGCTTTAGTAAATCCAAATGAATTTCAATTTATTTTTTTTATTTTTAGAACAAAATGAGGTATGAAAGATATAAAACTTTCTTTGCTAAGCCGCAGGTAAAACATTGATTAACATGCATATTTGCATATTTAATCAAGGAAAATAATATTTAAATAACCTCAGCTTAAAACCCCTTAATTCTTCACATCAGTCTGTCTGTTAGTCAGTCTGGTAAAAGGTACACTGCAAAGAATGTGATGTGAAAATGTATAGTCAAAGCAAAAATGAACATGAATCTACATCTTTAAAATAAATAAGATAATATTTTTAAAAATACAAATAATAATAAATTAAACTCATTTCATGCCTTTCACAAACCGCTTTACATAGTGAGGGGGGAAATAATAAGATGAGGTAGATGAGGAAGAAAAGAAGTCAAGGAAAAGAGGTTTTTAATTCTGATTTAAATGTGGAAAGGACAAACAGTGAAAGTTTCAGAGTTTAGGGGCAGATGCACAGAAAACTCTCCCTCAGACGAGGAGGGGGACCGTCAGAATGATGATGGTGCTATCATCAGAAGAGAGAACTTGTTTACTGTGAGGAGACCAACATAATACACAGTGATTTTTCTGTATATTAATATGCAGGCATTTGTTTGCTTGACCCCCAACATCATAAGCAAAGAAATGACTGCACCACTACTGCCTTACAACCTGGGTCAGTGAAGGACAGTGAAACCAAGGACATCTATGAGCAAGAATGCTTTCACGGTGTTGGTAAAGTGTGATTGCCTGAGCACAAGATTGTACAGCACATACTAGAAGAACTCATCAACCTCTCTTTATGAAAATAACAGACTGGATGTGGGAGCGTTTGGCTCACCCATTTATTTCCTGAACTGACTCACAGAAATCGCTTTAAGCATACTTGCCATTTTCCAGAACGCACCTTTGGAGTGGAACATAGATGATGGAAGGCTCAAATGAAGAAAAAAAAACCTTTTCAGCAAGGAATGCTGGGACTAAAACAGAAATACTCTTGCCCTTGAAGCAGAAGAAACATTTTTGCTTTCATAAAGAACCCTTTCAATGTTCGGTTCAAGAAAAAAAAAAACATGCTAAAATAAATGAAAAGTAAGCACCTCTATGTGTTTTGTAAATACAGAATATCTGTCAGTATGTTTGTATTTCTTAATCAAGAAATCTTTATCTTAATCCTAAAAACATCAGTGAAAGAAAGAGTCGCTCTCAGGAGTTCAGTGAATTCCAGTGTGCTACCGTAATAAGATGCCACCTGTGCAACAAGTCCAGTTTTTTCTTGCAACTAAAAATTGGAAACTGATGGATCTGTGCCGACATTCTTCAGGAAGAGAGGTCAGGTCACCAAATTGATGTGAAAAGATTTTATTTAAGATAGAGAGAGAGCTTTTACAAATAAAAGAATTAGGCTTTGCAAAGTGAGATCCTCTTAATCAGAGAAGAGCAGCACCCAGAGGTCATTAGGTAATGAAATCTCTTAGCAGCCTTGACTAAAATATTGTCCAAGGTTTTTATAACCCGGTTAGGCTAGTAATGGCTCGTCATCTATAAATCAGTACCAAACAACTGTTACAGTCATGAGGTTTGGTGCCATGAAGTCTAAGTTTCAGCGGAGAATTAGAGTGTATCTTTGAATGACGACTGAGTCGTCCCTGATGGTTACGACTTATGGTAAAATTGATAAACATTCAATAAAATGATAAAATTCAAATAATAAACAATGTAGTTTTGAATTGTATCAAACTGTTCAGAATGTGTGATAAAATGTTTTAAACCCATTTTAGTACTTTATTTACTTTATGTATATATGTATGTATGTATGTTTGTATGAATGTATTTATTTATTTATTTATTTTATGTTTTGTTTGTTTATTTGTTTCAATGCAAAATATGGGTGGGAAGAACCCAAAGTTCAAAGAATATCTAAAAAATCATATTCATATTAATATTAATCTCACATTTCATATTAATTGAATGTGTAATCTAAAACCATGTTCAAGAACCATTTATATAAAAAAAAAACAGAAATAATTCTCAGCACAGGGAATTGTGTGTTGTATTGAAACATACTGCATTTAAACAGTTATCTTGTTATTTAAGCACTGTGTGTAAACAGTAAATGTAAAAGTTGACACAGCATACACACAAGGAGCATAATTATGCAAATATCAGCAAGTCTGTGCATATTTGCAAGTTCAGTGAAGGACGATTTTGCAAGTCTGCAAGAAACAACAAGGACAGTTACTCAGCAAAGAAAGTGATGTAAAACTATTTTGCTCATTATGCAGAACATTTGAATGCAACATATGCATACCACACATTTCTCTCTGTCTAAACATAACATACTCTTCTCCCCACACATTGTAAAATATACAACATAAATCAGCAGGTCTGTAAACAGTAAAAGTGTTTTTACTTGTTTCAAATAAATAAATGATAGAGTGAAAGATTAATATGCCATGTCATTTTGGTATGCCTTTTCTTTATGCATTTGGCGTGGGCTGCATGCAAATGACTAAAGAAGTGGCTCAATTACAAATGCTGTTGCTAAAAAAATTAACATTATGCAAATTACATCATGCTAATTAGTGACTATTAGCTTCCACTTTTTCCCACCCGCATTAGCATGCTGACGTGAACTCTTCCTTTGAGGTAAGTGTTCAAGTAAATTACATTTTAGCATCCCAGACACTACACTAGAGTAGAAAACACAGCAAGCAAAGCCATCACCTCCTTCCTAAAGGTCAAAAGAAAATGAAATAATAACCAGAATAATGCAGCAATTTAATCATTTTAGGAGTCAGAGTGTCAAGGTTCCTCCATCTTGTGAATCTTAGCTCCACCCTTGCCCTGTCCTTTCTACACCTATTTTCCTCATTGTGTTCACCCCCAAACCCATGTGTTTTGCTTTTTTTTACTTGTGTATTCAATGCAGTGTGTCTCTGTAGTTCATATTATCTTACCCTGTTAAATTCCTGTGATTTATTTTTGTCTAATCATCATGTATAATTCTGTATTATCATCGTAATTTACCCTGTGTTATCACCATGGTTTCCTCTTTGTTATCACTGTGGTTTACCCTGTGTTATCATCGTGGTTATACTGTGTTATCACTGTGGTTATACTGTGTTATCACTGTGGTTATATTGTGTTATCACTCTGGTTATACTATGTTATTACTGTGGTTTGCCCTGTGTTCTCACTGTGGTTATACTGTGTTCTCAATGTGGTTATACTGTGTTCTCACTGTGGTTATATTGTGTTATTACCATGGATTACCCTGTGTTATAATTGTGGTTATACTGTGTAATCACTGCGGTTATACTGTGTTATCACTGTGGTTTCGCAGTGTATTTTTTGTGGTTATATTGTGTTATTACCATGGTTTACCCTGTGTTATAATTGTGGTTTCCCTGTGTTATCATTGTGGTTTACCCTGTGTTATCACTGTGGTTATACTGTGTTATCACTGTGGTTATAGTGTTTTATTACTGTGGTTATACTGTGTTATCACTGTGGTTATAGTATTTTATTTATGTGGTTATTGTAAGGGTCGCACGCCGCCGTGTGCCCGCAGCGCCTCGCCAGGCCACTTCAGGCACTAAGGGTGACACGGGGCGT
>JBBIGC010000001.1:45040546-45052994 GCA_037576955.1 Lepidarchus adonis
CTAGTGAGGACATGAGATGTCGCTGTCAAGCTGTCATTGCGGTAAATGGTGGAAACACCCGCTACTGACATTGTCAATTTTTGTTACTTGGGGCTATCCCTGTTATTGTCAAAAAAATTTGGATAATAAATATTAAACTAATGAACATAGTGTTTCTTCTCATACATTATTAGTAATATCAAAGGGAACTTTTACTTATTTCATAAAAATTTAGAGCAAATAGAAAAAGCACTCATGTAAAAAACAATATCCCTAACTTATTGTGAGTATTGTATCATTGTTATGATGGTTATGTTATTAATAAAACACAAGCAATAATGGCAATTATTTGACTACATTTGAAAAATGTATGGATGCAAAATAATATTATATTATATTAAGTCTTTAGAAAAACATTGTACATATATAAATTACGTGAAACATCTAAACATTTAATTATTACTGAAAAAGCCAAAGTGACTTACACTGCCAACTTCCACCATTTATCTAGCTGTATAATAATAAAAAATTTGCTATATAAAAATGATAATGTTTATGTAATTTATTCATATGTAATGTGTTGTATTAATCTACTACACAAGCTGTGTTCAAAATGTCTGGATTTACAGATTCATTGTAGCCTAACATAACAACTGCACAGCAATTGTTCACTTATTGGACAAGAAGTGTTATCATTACATAATTATTCTGGAATATTGCAGAGACAGCCTCTGGCCCTATCATTCCAAGAGATGTCAGAAGAGCAGAACTGGCTTTGCTCACTCTCTGGGTGGAATGTCCCATCCATTCACACAACACTACCTCAGCACAGTGCCAGCATGGGCTTCTGTCATAGCAGAACTAACTGACAGAGCAGCACTGGTGGTTAGTATTCCCCTCCAAATGTGTTGAGTTGTCCAAATGCTGCATTAGTGGCAGTTCAAAAAGATTGACATGACTTGCAGAAAGCATGTACAAGTGTAGTGTTGGTGGCAGTGAAAAAGTGAGAATGGTTAATTAATTAAATGGACTAGATGATTTTTGGTAGGAACACACCAGATAGAAAATCTATTGAAATGATTAATATAAGCTATTGTATTTCCCCAACGATATGCAGCCGCACATTATACTGTAGGCCGCCCCATTCTAAAAGCCACAGAAAAAACTAATTTATGTTTTAAAACTCTAAGATAGGCCGTCCCATGTTATTAGCCACAGTGTTACTGAATTAATCAATCAGAAGTAGAAGTGTCTAATCTGACATCCCCTTGGAAGCCTATGCAGCAACATTATATCGTAGTTGAGCATAAAAAAATTTAATTAATAAAATTTGGAAATTACTGATATCATGCCACAACACAAGAACTTCAGTGGAGAATTTAAGCTCCAAGCAGCACCTGCAATATCCGAGATCAAGCAGCACATTTGTAATTGACATTTACGGATTTGATTTGAAGAAATATAATACTAATAACTTTTGCATTTCAGCGTTGCTAATTTTATATTGAAGAATTTACATGTAGATGGATGATTGACATTGCTGTAGTGTGGCACTATTTAAGTAAGAACTTTGTTACCCATCATATGCGCAGAGGTGTGTCGTAGCAGTAGAGTGAAGGAGCAGTGCAGAGCCATTTTCCAGAACCAAAGAAAGGGTTTTCTTCTCTCTTATTTATCTTCTAATTCATTTGTCATATTCGCCAGAATATGACAACCAGATTGTGAGGTTATACTTAGTAAGGCTAATCATATGCTGCATTTAGACAAGATCATCCGCTGTGAGATACATTTGCTTTTATTTCACAACACACAGAGAGCCTGCATATTTTGGTGCATCCAGGACGACCATGATGGCTAGGCTAACTGCTACTCGATGCTAGTTCTGTCAAACTTGTTTGTGTCCGGTTTCCAGTGTAAAGGTAACATAAGCAATGGCACTTTACATGCTCTGCTTTTTAAACCAACACATCACTAATCTATCTTTGCTTTGCATTGCTTTTTAAAATGTTAATTGCTGCAGTAAACAGTATATTTAAATTAAACTAATCATTTGATGATTTCTTTTTGTACTAAATTATATTTTTAGCGAATACATTTTCCTGTTTTTGGACCACCCCATTTAAACAAACCGCACCCAATACCAGGTATGCAAAATCAATGTATAAGCGGCGGCCTTGGGGAAATATGGTATTAATACATAAATAGGAAATATTACTAATATGTTGATGTGGTTGCTTTTCATTAGGGCAGCATTCACAATTAAGTAGAGCAGGTATATTTCCATGCCAAATGTTTCTTTGCCATGCCATGGGCAGCAAATCTGACCAGCTGTGATGTGCTACCAGTGTGTTACTAATGTAATTCTCAATCTCATCCTAAGCTTTAACCTAACAATGGAATTCTGATACTAACCTTTCCCTATCTGACTGTGCACTTTCTTGGCTATGGATTCAGTGCTGGCAGCAGAGGCTGGCATGGTGCATTGGCAGTCTCAGCCAGTTTCAGTAAAGGTTATAAGGAGAGAATCCTAATCCTAGCTAAATAGCTCTGGACGCCGTGGCTGTGTGAAGTGAATGACCCATTCTGGCCAACCAAAACATGATTAGCTGAGTTCAATGTGGCCTGTGAAAACAGCCTCTCTTACATCTCCTTAGTTCAATTACGAGATCACAGAGAGAGAAGCTTCCTGCAGAACGCTCTGGCTGAAACACACTGGCAGCGTCCTGGAGAATTCTGGCACTAGCATCAGCTTCTGCAGCTGGAATCCACTGGGACAGCATACAGGCCTCCATCAAGGCCCTTAAATACTTCTGTGTTAGAACTACAATGAATAGGACTAAATGGTTAGTATAATAGCCAACAAGGTTCTATGGTTGGTATCAATAACAGAATTATTTGTGCTGTTATTAATTAATTAATAAATAATAATAATAACAATAATAATAATAATAATAAGAAGAAGAAGAAGAAGAAGAAGAAGAAGAAGAAGAAGAGAAAAGGCAAATAATAGTAATAAGACAGAAGACAAAGAAGAAGAAGACGAAGAAGAAGAAAACAGAAGAGAAGGCAAATTATAGTAGCAGAAAGACAAAAGAAAAAGATGAAAAAGAAGACAGAAAAGGAAGAAAAAGAAGAAGAAAGAAGAAAAAATGCAATCAACAGTGTAACTAATTAAAAATATAGTCAACTATTATTATATTTTATTATTTTATATCACATACACATACATTTACAGAAGAGAAAAAGAACAATGAAAGAAAAGGACAGAAATACCCGGAGAACCTAATCATCACCTTTTCCCTCTCTCTGCTGGTGTCTCAGTCCTCACAGGTTTGTCCCTGTGCTGGTGTGCATGCTCTCAGGTTGAGCAGGATGGTTTATGAGGTCCATGGGTGCGTAAAATCACATTTTCAGCATTGAGCACAAGTCAAGACCTCGTCACCCCACAAGTCCCCAAGTCCTTTTTCATATGAAGCCTCAGACTTCAGGAGGAAAGAGGTGACACAGGAAAATCAAAACACCTGAAAATGTTTACAGGTAACTGCATGTGAACTATCAGCACCATGGCAACATAACAAGGTCGTGTTTAATTAGACACTGATTTTTCTGAAAGATGTTGTGAACATACATTCTGTTACTTCCTGCTGTAATGTTTTACTTCATATTGATTAAATGACCATATATTTTACCTCCATGTTTTAACAGAATTTATTCCTTAAAAGGTATGAAACAGCTTAAAACAAACCAGATTTATGAAGACAGTTATATGAGTGTAACGCACATAATTACTCATTTCTGTCGCGATATCTGAGGATTCTTGATGGATATTAAGAGACTCTGTTTAAACTTATCGCTGCATTTGGTGCTAAACCACTCCCACAATAACAGCAGCATCACAGACAAGTATCACCACCGAACAGACAGAGGGATGATTTTAGTCGTGATGTTTTATCTTCTGTCAAAATAAATGTGAAGAAGCTGCACGACATTTTGTGGCCGTAAATACCATCACCATTCCGTCTGCGAGGAGAATAATAGCCTGTCTCCAACAAACGCCTCTATTAAACACTGAATCATTTTTTAAATAAACGCCAGGGCTACTATTGGAACATATATGGTAGATACATCATCTAAAGATTTGGTAAAATGCTGCCATGCATGCTACTTTTTTTTCTTGCTATCATGGCACAGTGTTGCAGAGGTTAGTGCCTTCACCTCACAGCAAGAAGGTCCTGGGTTTGGTCCCTGGGTCGGCCGCAGGTGCCTTTCTGTGTGGAGTGTACAAGCTCCACTTTTGCGGTGGTTTTCTCTGGGTTCTCTGGTTTCCTCCCACTGTTTAAAGCAGGCATGCCCAGCTTCCTGGAGCTTCGGTACTGAAGTGCCAGGTTCCTGCACAGTTTGGTCATTTCCCTGATTAAGCACAGCTGGTTGGACTTGTTAGTTGCCAGGTTCAGGGAGTGAGTCTGAGGAAGGGAACTACCAAACTGTGCAGGACACTGGTCTCCAGGACCAACTTTGGGCACTCCTAGTCAAAAGGTCTGTGTCTGTGTTGCCTTGTGATTGGTTAGCCTCTTGTCCTGGATGAACCCTAGTCAGCTGAGACAGACTCTAGCTTCCCAGTGACCCACAATGGAAACATTGATGGATGAAATGTATCATATAACAGAATTATCTGCTAGTAAACTGAATAGTTCCAAGCTCTTACTCTTGCTGCTTTCTAAAGGCTTGACTGAAATCTGAGTGAATTTGTGAATCTTTGCGTATGTAATGGAAACAACCTTCAACAGAAAACAAATGAAAAAAAGTATCTTCTTAATTCTGCAGTAAACAACTACCAAGAAAACAATTCAATAGCGTGTCCTACAAAATCAACCACAACGCAGTTCATCTCACCTTCAAGATATCGCATCAGATACTTTCAAAATCGTAGTTCTCCATCAAAAAATAGCACTTTCAACCCGAGGCCTCGCCTCCTAAACACACATTGCTATTGGGATTGGTGTAAGTGGGCCTTTTAATCACATTTCACTAATTTGATTGGCTTTTGCATTTCCCTGCTGATGTGTGACTGTCAAGTTTTATTAGCGCAAAAAAGTTCTAAATTGAGGAAGATTACTATAAAGCTAATGTATTTGTTTTACTATTCTATTATTTAGATATTCATTACTGTTTATGTTGACTATAACACTCAGCTACTCCTTTCAGTTCTCCCCCTATTTGATTTATACATTGATGTGTGAAATATGCTCTGGCTGAAGTAAATATTTATTAAATTGTCTCTTTGTAGGTCAGTAGTACATTTAACATTACAGAGTTCAGTAATTAACATATTATTGCATTCAGAATGGATTTTAAATGGGAGTTTTTAAATAGCATTTGCTATCATTTATGTAAAATAGTACCGCCTCCATGCTAAACCACACCCCTGCTTCTGAATTGGTTAGAAGGCCATCAGCTTTTTTTAACACAAACACCCAAATTCATGTCAGTGTATAGTGAGACTGCCCATAACAACAGTCAAACCCTGTTAGTTCCCCCCCCCCCCCCCCCTCCTCGTTATCTCGCCAACCTTACATCTTGCCATGAAAGGCAGCCAAACAAATTTCCTTCCATGTTATTTACCTCACTAAGCCGCCAACCTCGCCCCTCGCCATTGCCACAACATGCAACATGTCTGGTGTATGCATAGCTCGCTAAACTTATGCCTGTGTTAGCGCTGTAGACTACTGCTACTGCTGTTAATGCTACTGCTTCTGCTGTCGTTGCTGCTGCTAATCAACTCATGCATGTAATGATGCTGCAGAGGCTTTATTAGCAGCCGGCAGCGTTAGCATCATGCAGCAACAGAAACGAGCAGCATGGATATAGTGAACACCAGTCTCTCCTGGCAGTCCAATATTTCCGTAAAACATTTGGTAGGTGTTCAAGTACATTCTACTAACGCAAACTGTAACGTGGAAGTTTAGAGCGGACCCAAATGCAAAGGCGGCCAGAAAATAAAGAAATTGTGGGAGCGACGGTAGCGCCTGTGTGTGTGGCGGAAAAGCGGTGGAAACTGTGGTTTTGGGAAACCCACCGCTCTTGGGGGTATTAGTGATTAGCGGTGGAAAATGTGAGTAGGCAAGACCCCACCGCACTTAAGCGCGTCTGAATAGTGGTGGGTATTATGTAGGCAAACCCACCGCACTTGAGCGCGTGCTGGGTGGGGCTTGTGGCAGCCACAGGGAAATGTCTGACTAATTCCTTTACCGTTTTCCTCCTTTCCCTTCCTGTTTTTCTCTCCCTCTTTCTTTTCTCCTACTCTCTTTACTGTTCGTTCTTTTGCTTTCTTTCCCTCTCTTGTTCTCCTTGCTGGTGGTGTGGCAACGTGCACACACCGAAGTACACACACACACACACACAACAGCAATCAACCGACAGAACAGAGGAAGTTTGAGTCAGACTATTGCAGTCTAAACTCTTAACCAAATTACCGGCCGGGTGGAAACCTTGTTGCCCAGCTTACAACAAACAATGACCCAGCCCTGAGTGCTGGGTCGTGAGGGCTAACAGGTGACACCAATCACGGGTGATTATGCCCCGTGACGGGAGCACCAGTGCGTGCTCTTGCTCGTCGGCTGATTCTACCGCGTGCAGCAGAGGCGAGTCTGCCCCCTCTGGCCTGGCAGGGTACTGCGGCGTCTTGGTGCTCGCCTGCCCCTTGGCGAGCCCACGTTACACAAACGGTTACATAATATGACAGACAAATGCAGCAAAAAGGGAGTCAGTGCTGTAACCATGACCCCCCGTGATCCGTTACCACCCCCACCTCTTGCCTCATTTAGGGCCTGAACCAATGGGGCCGAGTTAACGGGGTTTGACTGTATGCTTATTCATCTGCTGCCTGCCTATTAGTCTCAAAATCACATCATCACATTACAAATCTCCAAAAATGAAACATTTCTTCCAAAGAAGAAAATAAATCTTCACTTTTAGGGTACATACTTTCTGGTCTTCTTTAAAGTATATATTTGGTATTTAGTTTTAAGTTCAGTTTCTTCTTACAATTTTTAACCCCGTGTTTAAAACAGTTCAAAACGTGTGACTGCTGCTTTGCTACAAGTTCTTTCTTTCATAAAGCTGATGTTAAGCTTACATTATATTTAATGCGGCAAATGAAGTAGCATATAATACAGCACCTACATGGAACATCACTGCAGCTGGTCTGTTGAAATCCACTGATGATATTACTTGGCATGTTGGCTGTAATCTCATAGGATCTAAGCATTCTGAAATCACTTTGTACGGGGTCTTACTTGTGTGCTTGGTAGGCTTAATGGAATTTGGATGCTATTCAAGGAACATAAATATGCAGGTTCTGTGTATCTGCGCTGTATGCTCAACCATGACTGCACATAAATCAGCAGCTGACAATACACAGCAATCATTTTGATGAATAGCAAACTTTGTGAAGAATCTTCACCACAATTTGAGTTGTTAAAATTCTGTAAATGTTTAACTTGGCACAGCATCCAACATGGCTGAAGCCACAGAAAGGTCTTGTGAAAAGAATTGTGGACTGCAAGGTGAACTTATAAAATATGATGTATTTCAGAAACTCTGTGTACTCTTTTCTCTCTAGGTCACATCGTTTCAACTCTTTTGGTCATGGATTATTTTTATAAGCCATTTGTGGTAATGAATATATAATAACCCTTGCACATAATCCTTTCATAAAGGACAAACTAATTAAGCTGAAAGGTCCTACTTGCTTTGATGCTCTCACAGTCAATGATTCAAAAGCCATAAATCTAACACTGCTTGTGATACAATTATAATACTGTTGAATGATTGGGATATGGTAGGAGGTAAATTATTTTACTGTGAGAGTTTACGATGAGATTCTATGCCCTATTTTCACATCCATGTCCTATACATTCAAGCAAAGCACAACACTATATTTTTGTGTGTTTTTCAGGCTGAAAGTAAACATTCGATGTAATTTTGCAATTGTGAATAAGGCTTAATTCTTATATAAACAGCCACAACTCTCGAGGGTCATTCAGTTAAAAGCAGAGCACTAACCTCATAATGACCCTGTACCCTTCATGAAGTTAAAGGGAAGAGTAAAATAGGCTTTACTAATACATGTATCTATCTATCTAAAGCCACCATATTCTAGTTCTCTGTTCCTGGAGTATCTTGCTGAGAAGTCTCCACATTCTGCTTTCAATCGCTACCTAAACATTTCTTCTTTAGTCTCCTAGTAAAACAAGTCAGTGGACATAATTGAATTATAATATCAGTTTATACTGGTAAAGATATTTGTTTCCTTACTTCAAACTCTTTCCCAGTAGGACTTGCATTCATTGCCATGCTTTGCAAACTAACAGACTTACCTTTACAGAACATTTCTCTTTTCTTTTCTCTTTCTTTGCCAAACAAATTACATTTCTGCTGTGATAATAGAGCTTGTTTTAGTTTGGGCAAAAACGCTGAGATGACTATTGGATAGAAATTACTTTGCAGACATATTGAGTGAAAACACCGATATTCCAAGGAAAGCATTTGCTTATGAATGCTGTTTCTGTACGACATGAAAAGAAGTGACTTTTAAAAGTGTTTTGACAATTCTCAGCACGCTCCACAACGAATCGCAGCTGTGTGATTGGGGAAGAAGGAGGAAGCATAATCTTCCATGAAAAGCAAAATCCTCAGAAATTCTCCACTGATAAATGTTGCTTTGTGATCGTTATAGATTGAAAGATCTTGGACTTTTGAGAGATACTTCACTATTTGGTGCTGTCAAAGGAATAGCCCTGAACTTCATCCTAGCGTGTTAAAGGATTTCAGTGAAATCCCCAGGTACATGTTGGCACCAGTTGCTGTTTTTGAGCTCATATTAGACTGATGTATGCAAATTCATGAACTGATTTCAGCGCTAAATTATAAAAAAATAGCGTCAGACACCCAGACTGTCCATCAGAAGGAGGAATGGTCTGTCAAGTCAAGATGAACACAGTGCAGTCACATTCATTCAATATTGCAATTATTCAATATTTCTCCATCATCCAACAAGATAATTGGTAACCTTGAGCAAGATACTGTCCTGCTACATCTGCTGTTTATGGCTGCCCAGGGCTCCACGTGGGTGTGTTCACAATGACAAATAGACACTGTTATCTGTGTAATCCTGGCATATTCAATACTTAAGTTATAATAAAATAATAATTATATATTTTCCTTCCAAGCACAGCTGTGACTTTACAGCTGATTTTCCCGAACAGTATTCATCAGCTAATTGCCTTAATCATGTGTAACCAGAAAAATGTGGTTATAACAATTAAACTGCATATCAGTCTTTTCCTTTTATACAATTACTTGGCTTTTGTTGGCAGTTGCCATATAACATGTTTGTACAAGTAATTTGAGTAAATTGCACATAATTCTGTGCAATTTCAGGTAAAATACCTTTCAATAAATATAAAAAAACATTTCTATCCATACTAGAATATTGCACTGATTTTAAGTAGTTTTAGTAAACAGCATTTAAGCACATTGTTTTTTATTCATATTCTCTATCATTTACACATCAAGGGCAGTGTTGTTGATATCTCCCACAAGGGCCTGTTCACCTGGAGTTTTAAAAAAATTAAATTCTCTTGGAATACGTCATGGTTCTCTATCACTCTCTATTACAATATCCCATTAACTGTTTTGGCTCTGCACTAACACAGATGAAATCAAATTGTATTCATCTTTCCACTAGACATGGCGTGACAACAAATCTCACTTAAAGTGCTGACAGGCTGACAAGCAGCAGAGCAGAGATAAAAACAACTGAAAAAACAATGGCCCGGAGAAGAACATTTACACCACAACAGGGATGTGACTGCTCTTAGTGGACCACATAAATCCACAATCAATGCACCACAAACGGAGCAAAAATTGTTTGTGTTTGCTGTCCAAAGACAGGAATGCTTAGCATTGCAAGCTCCTGTCCTCAACATAACAACATGTTTTCCTGTTTTTATGCAAATGCATGGCAAACAACGGACTGATTTCACAAGCAATTCTGCAGTACACCATAAAGTCACTTATATGCAATTATTGTCTAATAGAAAATGCATGCTTGGTTTACGACTGATGATGAGAAGAATACAAACAATGACAAAATGCATGTTTCTGTTAAACCAGCAGCTGAGAAATCTCAGCATTATATTTCAAATGTCTTTACAGAGGAATAGCAGCCAAAGCACAGTGCTCACTTTAGTAAAAAAAATCTACCATGGATTTTCTCTCTTTATTTACTTTATGAGACCCATCTACCTTACAGACTCACTATATACTAAGTGTACAGTTACAAGGCCCATCTTTTGCTGCACAGTTTCTGAGCTACACTCTTATCTCATTCATCACTGGTCACTTTCTGTTGACAGATCAGTAATGTGGGTAGTGGGTCATGACACGCACCCCCTAAAAAAACGCAGGCAGGTCTGTTCTGAAACTTACTACTAATGAAAGGCTAGAGGATGGCTGACAAAAAGACTAAAAAAAAAATCTATTTCTTTCATATACTTCAGTATCTTACCCTGCAACATCTTTATACAGACTCAATATAGTGTGTAGTATATTTTACTTACTGTGTGTATATACTTTTCTAAACTGCTTTACCATCTCGGGGGGCACGGGAAGCTGTAGCCAATCCCAGCTGACTAGCAGGGTTCACCCAGGGCACAGGGGGCCAACACACAGACACACAGAAGGCACCTGTGGAATCGAACCCAAAACCTTCTTGCTGTAAGAATACAGTGCAAACCCCTGCACCACCTGTGCCACCTAGATAGATAGATGAAAAAGTCTAGCAACATTTGTGATGATTTTGTTAATAGTACACTAAGACTCATCAATGATACTGTCTTACATCCAGATCATAAAAGGAACCTGCATGACTGTATTTGGATCCTTAAAGAACTTTTCAGTTGATGGCTTTTAGGTTATGAGAGTATATATACTCCATATAACATAAAGAACCCTGAGATTGGTCAAACTCATTACATTACATGAAGGTTCTTTAAACGTTTAGAAGTCTCACACATTTAATTCACAAAAAAATGTTCCTTGGTTCTTTTAAGGCAACACCCAAAGAGATACTTTTTTTAAAGACATAGTTTGTTCTAATTCTATATCAGAAAACTCTACGGTGCATTTAAGACAAGGGGTCCCATGGATTTAATATAAAAAGGTGAGAGAACTGAAGGAGATGTCTCAGCAAAAGCCATTCTGATGGGAGGAGGGCTGACAAATATCCTTACCATGTTGCCTACAATACAATTTAAAAACCCCTCACTGTGTGTCAATACTCAGTCTTCAGGGTAAAGAAAAATTTGTATGCAGGTCATTGTGGGTTTTCAGGTTATTTAGAGCATGAGAAGGATGCACAGCAATATTTTCACTCTCCTTTCTGCAGATTTCTGCAATATTTATCATGAGAATAACAGCAGCAGAAAGGCAGAAAGGTCAAGCCCTTATACCAGACAAATTATGCCAATATTTTAATAACCCATTTGACTATCAAGGCAGTAGTTTACACTATTGCATCACAGCAAGAAGGTCCTGGGTAGTTGAATTGTTTGAGTATAATAGCTTTCCTCCAGGTTCTCTGGTTTCCACCCACTGTCCGAAGGCTTGTGGTTTATGCTGAATTTAAATTGCCCATACTGTAGGTGTGAGTGTGTGTGTCTGTGTGCGTGTGTGCGTCTGTGTGTGTCTGTGTGTGTGTGCGTGCGTGTACGTGCGTGCGTGCGTGTGTGTGTGCGTGCGTGCGTGTACGTGCGTGCGTGTGCGTGTGTGTGTGTGTGTGTGGGTGTGCGCGTGTGTGTGTGTGTGTGCGTGCGTGCGTGTACGTGCGTGCGTGCGTGTGTGTGTGCTGTAAACCTCTGACACAATTATTATATTTTCTTTAAAAAATCCAGTAACATCTGCATGTGGCAAAAGTAAGTGAACCTGTGTCTTCAGAATGTGGGGAGAATATTAATATACAAATATACAATATTTTAAGAGATTCACCAACCTTCAAGCAATGTAGACATATATGTAAGATGTAAGTATATACTGTGTGTGTGTATATATAAATTCCCCTGTGTTATATAAAATGTTTACACGTGTATTATATAACTGAGCCACTGAGACAAAAACAAATGAAAAAGCTGAAATGACCCTTAGTCCCTCCTGTGTGTGTGTGTGCGTGTGCGTGTGTGCGTGTGCGTGTGCGTGTGTTTGTCTGTGTGCGTGTGTGTGTGTGTCTGCGTGTGTGTCTGCGTCTGTGCGTGTGTCTGTGCGTGTGTCTGTGTGTGTGTGTGGGTGTGTGTTAAGGAGCTGAATTAATAATGAGTGTTAAACACTTCAGACTCAACATTAACTCCTTTAGTAGCACCACACACACACACACTCACACACACACACACACACACACATGCACACAGACAAA
>JBBIGC010000001.1:45069366-45091226 GCA_037576955.1 Lepidarchus adonis
CTCTCTCTCTCTCTCTCTCTCTCTCTCTCTCTCTCTCTCTCTCTCTCTCTCTCTCTCTCTCTCTCTCTCTCTAATTTCCCATAGGTCTGATTTCCAGTATCTCTTAAAGCTCCAGACGGTATGTTTAAGAACCAATTAGATAAAGCAGGTCTTCTTACAGCCTGTAAGGAGAGCTGTCTGGAACATGGATCATAACAGTCTCTGGAACATGGCTTAGCACAAACAGTGCATGGTTAGCTTGATGTTTAACATGAATTGAATGTCAAACATAACTTTTTAAATTGTTGTTTTCTTCTCTACTTAAATCTAATTGTAGAAGTATCAGTGGTGACCTAGTGGTTAGGAACTTGCCCTTGTGATCTGAGGGTTTAAGTCCCAGTCAAGGCACCACTGAGGAACCCTTGAGCAAGGTACCGTCCCAATACATTGCTCTCCAGGTATTGTAGAGAATGGCCTGCTGTTCCACAAGTGGATGGGTTGACAAATATTCTCCTTCACTTTTAAGCAAGGAAGCTTCAAGGTTTCTACAAAAGTTACTTATTACCATGGTGGGACCTTTTTGGAGCTCTACATCAGGGTCTTCAACCACCGGGCTGCGGACCAGTACCGAACCGTGGAGGATTTTGTAACTAGCCATTCAAAAAATAAAAAATATTTGTAAATACAGTCTCAGTCTAGAGCATCTAAGTATGTTTGAGACAACAGCTTTGCTGGTATTGTTGATAAAAGTCATGACAGAAAACACCACAACAGCACTGAAAACCCTGTTGCCAGTTCCGTGAACATATCTGGGTTTTCTGTCTTTATAGCAACCGAAGTAAAATGACAGAGTAGACTGAGCATCAGCAACACACTTCGGGCATCACTGTCTCCCATTAAGCAGATTGTCCCGTTGCAGAGAAACAAGCTCAGGGCTCTCATTGATTTAGCGTTATGGTGAGTTATATATTTTCATGTACTTTATATTTGTTTTGTAGTAGTGTCTCTTATTTTGAAAGGAATGTTTACACATTACCATAGAGACCAGAGCACATTAGGGGCAGAGAGAAGGATGTTACTCTCAATGTTGTTAGCACATTTCAGGAGGATGCTGCTAATAAAGTTACATAATTACACAGTGGATTCACATTTATTATTATATTTACAATAAACCTCAGTTTTTATGTTGCTCACATCATTTTATTTTGTTGTATTTATCCACAACACCTTAAAGGCCGGTCCGTGAAAATATTGTCTGACATTAAGAGGTTGGGGACCGCTACTATAAAGTACCAACTCATGGTTGCATGGTTCTTCTCAATTGAGAAGAGTGTTCTCTCAAGAACCCTCTATTGTTACAAATAGAATTTTTATGCTTTCAAGAATGCTTTGTGAGAGTTGAGACAAAACTAGAGGCTGTGATTTGCAAAAGCTTTATGTTCAAGGAAGTTTTTTCTAGCTAGAAATTCAGGTTGTCTTCAAAAGCACCTTTGGTAGCTTCACCTAGCTGCCAATTTACTTAGCCCAAGCCTGCAATCCTTTTCCTATTTGTCAAATGCCAGATGTCAGCCAGCAATGGATTTATCTGTTTTGCATGGAGGCTCGAGTGACTGCAGTGCTTAGTGCTCAGTAGTGTGTGGGATGAGCCCTCACCAGGGCCTGCAACGAATAGATTCATGTGGGGTTACATCACTATAGTGTACATACACACACACACACACACACATACACACACCATTTCCCTGATTGTGTAAATCCATGACTCTCTCTCCCTTATCGAAGTAATATTTCTGGCACAACGACTGTGCTAGAGCTTCTGTCATCTGAATGATGAATGTAAAAAATATCTCAAAGGAATGTGTCCTATGACTCGCTTGTGGAGGTTAATACACTCAGTCACAGACCATTGTACTCAATCTTGAGTGACTAATGACTAATTGCTTTCTAGTAATGACCAGTAAATAATGACGGCTTTTCTATACCTAATCTTCTCACTCAGCATGAGATGTATCCCAAACATACAGACCAGCATTCTCTTCATATGTGCTACCTACAGAAAATGACTAACTTTGATTAACTGACCTCTGATCTACTAATGGTAAATAAAACCAACATTTCATGGATGTAATGTTGAGGTTCATCCACTGACTTAACGTTGTCACTTTCATTTTTTTGTTTATTTCATTTCTCAGTGAACTGAGAAATAAAACAATGTGTGTTCAGGAGGTGGGCCTCTTAATCACACATCTCCAATGTGATTGGTGGAGACACAATGCATGTTCGGGAGGTGGGGCCTCTTAATCGCACATATCCAATGTGATTGGCTTTTGCCTTTTTCTGCTGGTCTGTCAACCTTTGTTAGCGCCAAAAAGTTCTTATAAAATTTAACATTGAGAAAGATTTTCCTGATTTTATTATTGACATACAGTATATATTTAAAGATTTTATTATCATTTGGTTGGTTATGTTGACTATAACACCTGGTTCCTCCTTTAAGTTATTTATATATTGATATTTGAGAGATATGTTCTGGCTAAAATAAAGTTAATATATTTTTATTAAACAGCCTTTGTGTCGCTCATTAGTACCTTTAACATTACAGAATCCATTCATTAACATACAAATGAAATAAGGATACATTTAAAACATTGTGAGTTTAGCATTGCTATTTCTTATGTAAATTAATACCACCCCGTCCCCCGTATTTCTGCGATGTAGCGCTACATCATTGTCAATATGAAGAATATTGCAGAATCGCTTTATCGTGATACTATTGTTATCATGGGCCATGTATGGCATATCTTATCGTATTGTGAGGTACCCTGTGATTCCCACCCTTAAGTATTTAAGTCTTATTATACTTACTTTTAAGATTTTTTTTAAAAAATGTGATGGTGAAGGTGCCCTGAGAAAACAGTGGTATATTTGATCTGGGTGGCACAGTGGTACACTGATTAGATCCTGACTTCAATCCCTGGGTTGAGTACAAACTTGTGGTTCCAAAGGCCTGTGGTTTACGTTGACTGGCTACTAAATAGCCCATAAGTGTGAATGGTTGTCTTTCTCTCTTTTGCCCTTTGATGGTTTGACCCTGTCCAGCGTGAACCCTGTCTTGCCCTGTAGTCAACTGGAATTGGCTTTAGCTTCCATGCATCCAGACTTTGATAAGCAGTTTAGAGAATGGATTTGAGTAGTCACTAACTGTGGTTTAATTTCACTGTCATTCATTGGTTTTAGCCTAGTTTAGCCTCCAACTAATGAGACATTCAAGCAATATATTCTTTACTTTGTACAGCCTTAAAGCCTTACAGTTTAACAGACCTCCAGCTTTTGCTATATATTGGTGTTTCCTTTTTTGCAGGTGCATTAAGTATGTGCTTGTCGGCTCGTAGCTGTAACCTTTGCATAACGCTCAAGTGCAGATTTTCACCGAAGACAAGAGGCAATCGTGAACTGACTGTCGGCAGTCATCAGATGGATTTAGATGACACTTGTTCTTGCTAATCAGCTCGGTGTGTCTTGGACTGTACAGTGTTTCAGGTTTACTGGCAGCCTTAGTATATTACCTCAATAGACAGTATCTCTGCATTTCCTGTTAGTTGCATTTAAAATCCCGGATCCTTACAGCTGTGTATCTCACATTCAAAGAGAATTTCCTCAGCAAGTGGAATTTTGCTAAATGTTAGGTTATAAGGAAGACTACAGATGGTGAGTTTGGACCTAAATATAACCACATACAAATGTCTATGAAGAACTTGTTGTAGGAGGATCTTACAGTGAAGTGGCAGAAAATATACCAACCTTATAACAGTTTAGCATTTCACTATGTTTGGGAACTTTTGAAGGTAGACAGGACATATTTTGATAACTGCCCGTTGCTCCACAAATGCCTGTGCAATATGTGTGTTCACAATGAAAAAATAGCCACTTTCACTTCATATATTAGTCACAAGAAATGGTCTTGTAAACTTTTCCAGCTTGATGGGCATGAGCAGTGCTTTTTTGAGTTTCTCAGACACCTACATTGTTTGAGCCATGATGCACAAATACAAACATGTTGTGTTTGCGTTTAGGTTTTGATGATGGTTTAGATCACATTCATTTAAATATATAGAACATTTTAAAGAGTACACAAACTTTCAAGCACCACTATACACACACACAAGAAAATAATTTTTTTTTCTTGTAGAGGAAATGGTAACAAATCATGTTATTTGACAAGGATCTTTAAACTTATATGGCCATATATAATATGAAAACGTGTGGAGAAGTGAACAAAAAATGTACATGCTGTGTTACCTCCCACAGCGTGGGCACAAATGCAAACAGAAAGAAAACCAACAGTAATACTATATATCAATCACACTACTACTAGGATTGTTCATTCTGTAAAAAGATCTTAATAACTCTGAGCACAAACATGGAAAATGTATAAGACTTTGTTATAAAGATCCACAAATGTGAACACAATGTGAGACAGGTCTTCAGGTGTCTATAAATGACCCTGAGTTCCTTTGTATCCTCTTTGACTGTTACACGCCTTGCAGTTGGAGTTATATTGATATTGATTGATATATATTTGATGGTCGACCACTTTCTGTAAGAGTAGGGTAACAATGGTTTCCTCTATTTGTACTGATTGTTGGTGGAGGTCAAATTCTTTAGACATGGCCTTGTAACATTTTCCAGGCTTATGGGCGTTAACAACTCTTTTTCTGAGGTCCTCAGACACTTCCTTTGTTAAAACCATGATGATCATGTGTATGATCAGGTCTGCCACTCACACCTGATATGTTATTTTGTCTTTTTTTACATTCATGACCAAATATTTATATATATTTTTTTTTTATTATGTTTTTCTAATCTACCTTTGGGACATGTTTGAAAATCAAATGTTTAAGGTCACACTCATGTAAAAATGTAGAGCATTTGAAAGAATTCACAAACTTTGAAGCACCACTGTAATTTGAACCAGGTGTGTTTGACCATCCCTGTTCTACGGCACTGGTCCAAAAATAAAATAATTCTGAGATTCTCTATTAAAGCAACTTAATGTTGGCTATAGTGGATGTGAAAAGGCTCTGACAGTGTGCCAGGTCAGCTAAATTACACTGTAGTACTGCAAAGCTACATTCCCATGCATTTGTCAACAGCAAAGGATCATTACTTTTCAAATAACATTTAAATTTCATGTCTGATGGGTTCCCCACAGGAGCACATAGCAAGTCCATTGTGCCATGACCTTATCAAGACTGTCCAGAGATGGCCATTTATACCCAAGCCACAGTATTTATGACGTATGGGAGACAACATCAGAGCGAGCGAGAGAGAGAGAAATCATACCTTTCTATTTGATGCTAGCCATTATTACTGAGGTTATTCCAATGCTTCGAGCACCCTGCCAATGCTAAATAATTCAGCTGCATTTATATGCTTCTAAAGCAGGCTAATTATAGATAATTGAAGAAGCAGAAGATTAGATTTGGCTGAAAGCAAATTGCATCCTCCCTCTATTGTTTGCATGAAACAACCGTGCCTTGGAATATCATGAAATCTCTACAGTATTTAGGGAAATGAAGCTTATTATTTTGAGCCTTTCCTAAAACCTGCACAGTAATTAAGAAAGACTTTAAATCCCATGTTTTAGCACAAAAAACTATTCAGTTAAGATATAAAACAATGTTCAAATGAATAAACTGATTAAAATTTTATTTACTATATTTTTATGTCTTATATTAGCATAAAAAATAGTATTTCACATTTACACACATGGCACATTTATCTCCTCAGAGACGAACCCTGATTGATTTCTCTCACACTGTGTTTGACCAGCTCATCACCAGCAAGCAAATTCACTGATTACATATTCAAGCAATTTCTGTCTAAAGAGAGGTACAATAAATGAAAAGATTGGACTGTGTATATTCACCTTTGTCAATGTATGATCAAATGTTTTCCCACAAGAAGGAAGGCAGTGCCATTTTTATTCAGATTTTCACATTTCACAATTTCACATAACAGATGTTAAAGATTTTTTTTATTTTAATCACAATCATGTGCAGAACTGTCCATTTGGGATTTCAGAGCAGGCTCCAAGTGTGTAATATATTCTTCATTAAAGGCGTACTTCCAATGAAAAAGGAGTAGGGACACAAGCAAGATCAATCAATAGATATAGATCAAGTTTTTGATTGTCACATATAGTTACATATATTAGTACAACATATAGTGAAATGGTTTTTCCCAATATTGCACATTAATACAATAAAATTAAGACCTTTAGAGATGAGAGAGAAAAAATAAATAAATAAGTATAAGATGACTAAAAATATAAGAAGTACTAATAGATAATAAATAGGACAGGTTGAGTCGATCTGATGGTGTGTTCTGCTGAAGTGCAGTTCCAAAACCAAGCTGTGATGTTCTCAGTCAGGATACTCTCAACTGATTTTGGTGTAAAATATTTTCTGGATGATGGTGGAAACCTTGAACCAGACGTTGTCTGGCTTTGGCAATGAGAGAATCAGTGTGATGCTCCAGGTGAGGTCCTCAGTGATGTGGACACCTAGGTACTTGAACCCGCAGACTCTCTCCACAGGGGTTTCATTGATTTGGATGGAGGAGTGAGTGTGATCCCGAAGATGTCTACTGAAATCAATCACCATCTCTTTTGTTTTGCTGATGTTCATGGAGAGATGATTGTCCTCACACCACTTCACCAGGTCGTCCCTCTCCATCCAGTAGGCCCTCTCATCGTTTCTATGTACGAGATCTATCACCACTGTGATGTCGACAAACTTCACGTCCACTGTGTAGATGGAGTACAATAAGGGACATAACACACACCCTGGGGGTTCCCTATGTTCAATGTGAATGTTTGGGAGAATACATTCCCCACTCTTACTGTATGTGGCCTTCCAATATAGTATCAATCAATTAATCAGTCAACCAACAAATCCATCCATTCACCGATCACACAGCCAACCAACCAACCAACCTTTCTGTCTATTCATCCATCCATTAACTAACCAAACAAACCAACCAACCAATCAAATCAAACACCTTTCATTTTTTATTCATTAACCCTCATTTACAATGCAGCGCAACATTTACAGTGCACAAACAGATTGATTTTGTTTAAACTGAATTTAATTATGTAATTATATTACCCCCAGAACTAAATGGGCAGAATTAAAACAGCATAGAGGAATTACAATAAAAATCATGACAAAAAGGTGAAAAAATATAAAAAAATATACCCAACATACCTGGGAAGTTCATATGTTTTCATATACCCATTTTTGTGTCTGAATACTTCCCCCAATTTGTTTTGCCTAAAAAGCACCGTTTATGTGCTTATGCGTATCACTACACACATTTTTGTTCATGTTTATAAGTCAAAAGACTTACTGTGTGTAAAACTGAAGTGACTGATGATTGAAAGTGTGATAAAGAACAAGTGCTGGAATGCGTATGAAAATGCATTGATTAACCACAGCATTAAATCTACAGACACAGACCTGGGAAAGCTGCCATTCATGTGGATGGTAATACCTATTTACATTGTTGTGGACCATGTACACTCCTTTATGGCAGAAATATTCCCTGAAAGCAGTGTCCTCTTTCAGAAGGATTAAGTGTCCCGCCATACAGCAAGCATTGCTCTAGAATGGTTTATGAATACAACTAAGTTTTCAAGGTGTTGGCCTCTGAATTCTCCAGATCTCAATCAAACCGAACACCTCTGGGATGTGCTGGATAAACTGGAGGCCCAACCTCACAACTTACAAGGATTTAGAGGATCTTCTGCTAAGATCACACACTCTTCATAGGTCTTGTGGAGTCCATGTCTCAACAGGCGGCTCTTTTAATAGCACAGGGGTAACATTCACAATAATTGTTAGGAAGGTTTAGGGCTATGGCTGATTGGTTTATGAAAAACAGGTGTATATTATTATAATCAAAAGTATGATTATTTATAACAGTCTGTAGAAGTTTGTTCCAGAGTGGGAGAAACTGTGAGAACGTTTTCCACACATGGTGGAACATTTGATCTGAAATCAAGTGTTTTGGTATTTGCACCTTAAAGCAGCTGAATTCACTATTTAGAAAGGGCTCCTGGATACATCTAGACATATAATGTGTGTGTTGCAGTGTGTGATGGATAGAGCTAAATACAAGGCAACCTGGAGGAAAACCTGTTAGAGGTTGCAAAGGGCTTCAGACTGGGGCAGAGGGTCACCTTCCAGCAGGACAACGGCCCTAAAATCACCTAAGTGAAAGTGACTTTCTGTCATTGTGAACACACAGTGCACCACAATGCTCTGCATTTAACTCACACATGCACACGTGGAGCAGCAGGCAGCTATCAACAGCACCCGGGGAGCAGTGAAGTGGAGACGGTACCTTGCTCAAGGGTTCCTCAGTGGTGCCCAGGCTGGGACTCGAACCTGCAACTTTCCGATCCCAGGGGCAAAGTCCTAACCACTAGGCCACCACTGCCACAGCTACAGTGGAATGGTTCAAATAAAAGCATATGCATGTGTTACAATGGTCCAGTCAAAGTCCAGACCTAAATCTTGTTGAGAATCTGTGACAAAACTTGAAAACTGGCTCTCCATCCAATCTGACTGAGCTGGAGTTATTTTTGCAAAGAGAAACATCTTCTTGTTAGTATAGTGGACAGTATCTCCACCTGTCCGTGAAGACTGGGGTTCGGTTCCTCTGACAGGGAGGGTTTTCTTAGCAGCTGTGGCCTAATGGTTAAGGAAGTGGGTTTGTGACCGAGGGGTCTCCACAAGGAGGCAACAGGCAGAAGTACCCTTGTGCAAGACACCTAACACCCTACTGCTTATACTGTACAGCGCTCTGGATAAACATCTGCCAAATGCTCTAAATATATGTGTGTGAGAAACATGCAGCATCTGTACATTGAAATATGCTAATTATTATTGAAGGGCAACGCATTCATGACTCTCATTCCAAGGCTGTACCATGTTAGACATGTCATGATTAAAGCTCCAAGTCCTTGCAATGAATGGGCGTAGCTCATCAGGTTATACTAATTTTAAGGTGCTGGCAGGGAGGGAGTGTGATGACTGTGCAGCTGCTTCACCTGTTCAACCATCCGGTAATGAAGCTGTGGGCTGTGGAGTATCAGCTGGAGGTCCTATGATTAAAGTGCAGCTCATTTCCCCAGGCCCAGGATTTCTGCATTATAAAATGTACAACTTAAAACAGTGTGTCTGTTGAGTCTGATGTCTATTAGGAAGTATACAGGACAGCAGCCATCTGCTGAGAAATCTGCAGCATGTTCAGTTCAATGAGATTTGTAAAAAAAAAAAGAGAGAAAGCTTATTATGCATTTATGCATCAGTCCTCTTTATAGGACAGACACAAATAATGCTTTAGATTAACATCAGTATGGTGCACATCTGGTGGCTAAATGTGAAATTGGCAGAATTATATACGTTGCCCTCTATAATGATTGGCACCCCTGGTTAAGATGTGTTAAATTTTATTGCAGAAGCATACTCTCACAGTGAAAATTGTAGACATGAAATGTAACCTTCATTTCAAGTGAATTTCAAGGGGGGAAATAATTATATTTCATTAAAATTCTAACACATTTTAACCAGGGGTGCCAATAATTATGGAGGAATTTCTAATAATATGTAATTAAGTACAGTTACTAGTTACTTCTTTCAGAAGTAATTATGTTACTTTTCTGATTACTGATGACACCAGGTTTAGTAGTTTCAATTAAGTACACTTATTTTCACTGATGATTAAGCCAGAACCAATAAAAGATAACGTAGCAAAAATAATTATTCGTCATCAGTCACACACAAAGTGCACCACAACGAAATGTGAAATGTAAAATGTGGAGTAGCCTGTGGCCTTCCAATCCCAAAGGCAAGGTCCTAACCACTAGGCCACTACTGTCCTAAGAAAAGCACCATGACAGTGTCTGTCTGACTTGGGCCTGGGCCGCTGCACTGAATGTTGTGAATGTTACACAGGAGTCACACTGTGCCACTTTCACTCTCAAGCTGAAACCAGCAATAAGGCAGCAATAACACTTCCTGACTATGCTGCAAGGATTTGCACTTAATCTAAAAGAAAACAGTTGGGAACTATTTTAGATTTTGGCCTATAGATGGCAGCTGGGAGCTCGAGATAAAGCTGTGGCCGACTATTCTATTGTGATGATGGGCAAACACAGACATTAAAATGCATTGTGTTTCTTTGAAAGAAATAATTTACATTTTTGGCCAGTTTTGACAGCATTATAGTCCATTAATATCATGACCATCAAGTAACAAGTAATGAGTCAGTGTGTAACTTGTGTTACTTTATGTAAAAGTACTTGGTTACTTTACTCATTACCACCAAAAGTAGTAGAATTACAGTAGCAGTAATTTGTAAATAGTTTCTTACAGCACTTAAAAATGAATGAATGAATTAAGTAAGTAATATAATTAGTAATACTGAGCAAATTGTTCCAGCTATTTAATCTCACTCAGTTTAAACATGAAAAAAACCTGAAATGAATAATTACTACACTTAATGAAAAAGGGGCTCAAATCTACGGCATGTACAACACATAGCAAGTACCATAATGTATTAAATCACTTGCTACACATTATTATCACAACCATCATTATCACTAACATCCTAATCACTCCTCCTCTTTGCACAAGTTCTCTGTGCTAGTATGTGGGGTTTGTTTCATTTTGGTTGGTCACATGTCTGGTCTTTACTTCTTAGCCTCTTTTTAGTGTCTGCAGCTGTCTCTCGTTCTTTGTCCACATCCATTCCCAGATGTAGTATGAAACGAGATGTGTACAGTATATCTTCTTATAATAAACTGTCCCTTATTGACGCCCATTTCCAATAAATGTTAGGTTTAAAGAGATGTTGAGCCAAATAGACATTGGTCTCCAATAGAAACACCACCACGCGCCTCTGAGCTTTCACTTTCTACCTCAGTGTTTTAACAGAATTTATTCACTAAAAGGTATGAAATGGCTTAAAACAAACCTCTGAAGACAGTTATATGAGTGTAACGTGTGTAATTACTAATTTCTGTCATGATATCTGAGAGTTATTGACGGATACTAAGCGGCTCTGTTTAAATTTATCACTGCATTTGATGCTAAACCACTCCCACAATAGCGGCCAATCACAGACAAGTATCACCGCCGAACAGACAGAGGGACGATTTGGGTAGTGATGTTTTATCTTCTGACAGAATAAATGAGAAGAAGCTACACAACATTTTGTGGCCTTAAATACCATCACCATTCCGTCTGCGAGGAGAATAAAAGCCTGTCTCCCACAAACGCCTGTCTCGATAAAACGCGGGGCCGTCCAAATAATTTTTTTAAAAAACGCTGGGGCTACTATTGGAAGATATATGGTATATAAGGTGAAAACTATGTCCTTGTTAGATCTTTGTGTGATCCTGTACTGCTATTTAAAAAGATACTTGGTTACATTACTCATTACTCATTACCACCAAAAGTAGCAGAATTGCAGTGGCAGCTCTTTGTAAATAGTTTCTTATATCACTTGAAATAAAGCGAATGGAATAATATCTAAAGTACCAAAGCAGACACTGTACAAAGTGCAGCCATTTATGAAGTAATAGTACTTTTTATGAGAAAAGGGGGTAAATGCTTTTAGAGAAAAACAATCATTGACTTTGTAGTGTAAATGACAAAACAATGCCACAATCATGATTAAAAGAAAAAGGTCATTAAATACGTTGTCAGTACATTGTCTCTCATATTTAACAGAGGACGCAGATATGACTCTATGTACTTTATGAGGTTTTTGAAGCTTAATCACCATGATAATTAATTTGCTGGAGCCTGATTTATGTATTTATTTATTTATTTATTTATTTATTTATTTATTTATTTATTTATTTATTTATTTATATTTACAGCATTTAACAGAAGCTCCAGTGCTTTGTAGCCAACATCTGTTCTATATCAACAACTGTCATCCTACTATGTTACCAGTAGCTAACTTACACACTAGTAAACCCTGCCAAATTCTGTTTTTGGTTTTATAAAGCAAACAAACAATACATACAGAGGAAACAATACATAATTTGTTTATAGTTAATACAATAAATTACAATAAGTGGTTTGTTTATAGAGCAAATGAACAGACAATAAATGAGAGGTAGGTAGTCCCTGTTAGTCTCCTGTTTATTTATTTATTTATTTATTTATTTATTTATTTATTTATTTATTTGTATTACAGACAACTGCCAAAGATGTATACATACAATATTGTTCCTTATACAACGACATAGCCTGAAAGATACCCCCTTAAACAGCCAAATCCCTTGGCTATGTACAAAGTTGGGGTTTTTCTTTAGCATTTGATTATCTTTCCCTGTTATTTGCCAATCCCCCTCTCAACTGTTCCTGTTAGATGACACAGTTGCTATGGAGATGGTTGAGTCTGCCCGCTTCCACGTTACCTCTTGGACGGCTTTGCTGCCTCAGTAATCCAGTTACAACACATGACTGCATTCTGTCAGAAACACACCAAAGACACTCAGCAAAGTGCCCCTGCCCCAATGAATAGCTCATGGCTCTGATGTTCTTGCAAAAGATGCTCCACATCTATGGAAAACTACTGCCACCATCTATTTCCTTCAGCGTAAGATCACAATAAAAAGCCCTGAGGGTATTTCAGATAAACATGGGCAGATATGATAAATCTACAGCCACATCCAGTCCCTTTGGAAAACACTTCGATCTATCCTACAAGCTTTCAGTGCGACTGAGTCGGGGGGAGACAGATTTTTATGACGGAATGCAGAGAAACCCATGAAGAATGACATAAACAACAAGGTATCAATTTCCCACTTTGCAGAGAAATTCTACCACATTATCTCTGCTGGTGCTCAGAGATGTTCAAGGACTATCTACACAGCTGAAAACAGGGATAAGTCTGGCTGGTTCGACATTCTGCTAAATTGTATCCATATACTTGTAACCTAAGACTTAGATCATTATGATTTTTTTTATATTTCCTGTCTTTTTGTTATGTCTTGACTGAATCATATACTTAACCTTCACCAATCAATGAACTGTGCTGTACAATGGGGTGAGATGCAACCTTCCAATCTCAAGGACAAGGCCCTAAACATTAGCCCACCATTATCAATAATTACAGGAATCGCTAGATCTATATAGCAGGCATACTGTATGTGTGTTAATCTACATGAGTCTGTCGAAGGTCTTGTACTGGTCTGTCACATGTCTTGTGTTTAATTCTTAGCACCGCCTTTCTGTCTGCAGCAAGGTTTTAATAGTTTCGCAGTTTTCACTAGTTTAAACTGCAAAACATTTTTATTTAGTTTTGACTTCAGATGATCCATTTTATTTTATTTTAATTCGTTTTTATCATTTGTTTGCTAGTTTAGTTTAGTTTTTTCTTTTGGAAAAAGCTTAGTTTCAGTTGCAACGCAGCATTAATGTTTTTTGTGAGGTTGTCTCAGGACAAATCTTACTGAGGTTCCCTTCTGATCCTGTGGGTGAGGGTTGCACATGCTTCTTTACCTTCTCAGTGCTAAGCTAGGTTAGCCATCTTGTGCAAGCTTTTCAAGGTTTGTGGGATTTTTTCTCTTTGTCCCACATATTGATCTCATTCCAATACAGGACACTAGCTTTTATCTAAAACATAATCATATTCAAATTAATCCCAAACTGGACCTCATCATGACGCTAGGTGTGGACGAACTGCAGCAACATAGACGACTTGACTGACATACTGCCATCTGCTGGCAGAGCAAGAAAAAAATAAACTAATAAAAAATACTAATGCATGAGACACAAACAAAAACTAAGCACAAGTTCAGTTAATTTTAGTTCGTTTTGTGAACACTCATTACAGTTTCAGTTAATTTCCCTTTTTTTGCAAAGTCTCGTTTTTATTTTTATTTTTATTTCAGTTAATGAAAATGTTTTTTACTTTTAGTTTTTGTTATTTTGTTAGTTTTTGTTAATGATAATAACCTTGTTCGTCATTCCTTGTCCATGCTCATACCCAGGCGTGTAATGTCTTTAATGTATTTAAAGCTTTCTCTTTCTTTCTCCTGTGGTCTTAATGTTATGGATTATCATGAGGGCACCTGCTCACTATTAGGCAGGCGGTCTTAATGTTATGGATGATCATGAGGGCACCTGCTCACTATTAGGCAGGCGGTCTTAATGTTATGGCTGATCATGAGGGGGACCTGCTCACTATTAGGCATGTGGTCTTAATGTTATGGCTGATCATAAGGGAATCTGCTCACTATTAGGCAGGTGGTCTTAATGTTATGGATGATCATGAGGAGGACCTGCTCATTATTAGGCAGACGGTCCTAATATTTTGGCTGATCATGAGGGAACCTGCTCAATATTAGGTGGGTGGTCTTAATGTTATGGCTGATCATGAGGAGGACCAGCTCATTATTGGGTGGGTGGTCCTAATGTTATGGCTGATCATGAGGGAACCTGCTCACTATTAGGTGGGTGGTCTTAATGTTATGGCTGATCGTGAGGAGGACCGGCTCACTATTAAACAGGTAGTCTTATTGTTATGGCTGTTTGGTGTATGCCCAAATATTTAGATGCTTAAAAACATCTAATAATTTGCCAGCAAGCAGTGAATACTCATATCATCATCATCATCATCATCATCATCATCATCATCATCATCACTTTCATCATCATCATCACCTTCATCATCATTATCACCACCAACACACCAAATATTACGCAGCAGAGATCAACAGTAATAAAAATACTTTATTACCCACAAAACCCATAGAGCCCTCAGCCTCCTTTTCTGTTGGTTAAATTATGACTTTTCTGCAGTAGCATCACTGTTACCAATGCTTTTGCTAATTGCTGTGGTGCTGCTATTAACAGCGCCCTGTTGATTCGCAGAGTGGAAATTGGTTTACATAGCGTCCAAATGAGCCTAGAAATTCAACAAATTTGCTGATCTTTTTGACATTTTACAATGTTACTATCTGTACTACCTTTAAATGCAGATTTTCTCATAGTTGGGTTTTCAGATGTAGTAATCATCAATATGTCATAACTCTGTTTTCCAATATGTAAAAAAAGAAATAACTAATTAAAACTTTATATTTTTGTAAGGGTTCAATTCAAATGTTTTACGGTTTATCCTCCAATAGTAGCCCTATTATTTATTTAAAAAATTATTCAGACAGCCCGGCATTTAAAAAAGATCGGTGGTTGTTGGAGAAGGGCTATTATATTCACGTTTTGTATCTACCCCAAAATGACGTGCAGCTTCTTCGCCTGAATGTTTGAATGCTAAATCAAATGACTGTTTCCTTCCCATCGCTCACACTACATCTCCCTGTGGGTTATGATTGATGTGAAGAAGAAAAGGCAAAATGTACACAAGGAAATTTTATTTAGACTTTTTCCCTTCCTCAATAGCATCCAACGACAAAAAATTTTGAAACGAGAAGGTACTTACAGTATTATTCACTGCAGGAGGGCAGAAGCATAGGTGGTACGAAAAAAAAGAATTAGCATAAAATGTGGTGGGTCATTGGAGATCGCCATTTACTACAGACCGCCGCTTTGAAGAGACCAGTTACTATTGGAGAACGACATCTCTTCAAACCCGGCGTTTATTGGAAACAGGCATTAATAAGAGACAGGCTATTATAAGAAGATATACGGCAATTATCATTTCATCCATATATACAGAACACAGTGAGATGAAGCAAACTTTCCAAAGACTGTTATGCAAGATAGAACACAACATAATTCTACATAAGTACAAACAGGGCAACACAAAGTGAAAGCAAAAAGAAAATGGACAACTTTAAAATAAAAGAGCAAACAATGTAATACAATACAGCAAAGTTTCTTTTATCTTGAAATTATGAACATGTAATCCAGGCATTTGGTCACGTGTTTCCCATGCAATGTTGGTTATGTTTGCTCTGGACTGCCATGTCACTATGTCCAAATGTCTTGTGTTTATGTTTACATCTTAGCCCAGCCTTAGCCTTTCCCCTTGCCAGTGTCTACACCTGTCCTTTGTTCCTTGTTTCTGCTCATGCCCTCTTGTCTTGTATCTTGTAACATTATATAAACCCTAGTGTTCGGCCATGTTCTGGCCTGGTCTATGTTGTTTCCTGTTGAAGTTCTGTTGCTGTGACAGTTATTTTGCCTGTATTGTTGCTGTTCCATACCATGTGTAGTTCATGATAGCTTGTAGTGTAGTCTCATTGTCTGGTGTGAAATAAACCTTGTTAAACTCCTCACACTGTGGAATGGAATGACAAGGCTTAAGTGCAGGGGAATATGAACAGAGGTGAACTCTCGTGGCCTCCTGCATTGATTAAAATGTACTACTTTCTACCATGCACGAGATGAAAAAACAATATGGCAAGTGAGTGGCAGCTTGTACGCTATGCTGCAGTAAGTAATGTAAGTAATGGAGAGTTGCTACACGGCAAGGGGAAAAACTGGTTTGGTTCTTGGGTACTGCTCACTATGTACGTTGCTCTGGATAAGAGCATCTGCCAAATGCTGTAAATGTAAATGGGTAAACCCAAGAACCACACTGTTTTTACCGGCAGGCTTCAGGGCAAGACAGAGCAGGAGAATCTTCCGCCCTACCCCTCCAGAACAACCAGAAGGAGCCCACAAGGCAGTAGCAGGCAACCAGGCACTCTAAAGCCACTGATCCAGCAGACCGCCATCAACGCCTGATTGCCCAGCAGCATCATGCTCCCCCGTCGGCAGTGTGATGTCACCACCCTGGGGGAGGAGTGTCAGTCTGACAGACATTAAAGGGGAAGCCACACGCCACATGCCCCACGCTGGCACTTTGCGGGTGGTGCACCTTATACACACTTGCACTTACTTCTACTACAACACCATTACTCTTTCATTTCTCACTCTTTATTTAAAAAATAACTCAGTTTGTGATAAAATTACTAAGTAGTGAACCTTAGGATGTAATAAGGCTTGTAACTTATCAGGGTTAAGCAATTGGCATACATGTAAACCTTGTAATATGTGCTTTTAAAAAAAAGCAAAATATGTGAATATACACACATGCCACGTATCATTCATCTAAAGAAGCCTAAAAAAAGAGGTGTAAGGAAAGTCAGAAAGTGAGGAAGATCAACCACTAGTCCCAGTGTAGTGTTTAATGTACAGGCTGCTGTGGGAAAGGCAAGCATCTGTCCATGGCTACATTACATAAGATCATCCTGACCTAAGAACAGCTTATTAATTCAGCTCAGCCAGAAAGGTCAGGCCCGCTGCTCGAATCTCCATGGTAATTTTGGTGGAGGTGTGGAAGGGTGTTGGTGGAGAGGGTAATGGTATCACTGTCTTACTAATCCAGGGCTGTTAAGGAGAATATTTAATATAGATCTGCATAATGAATTTTTTTTCTTACTTTCTTTCTTTCTTTTTTTTTTAATGCTTAGGCAGCCGAGGCTATCATAAGAAACACTTAAAATGCAGAAGATATTCCCTTGAGTGCCAAAGGACAATAATGAACGTTAATCCTCCCAAATTGTTTTTCCTCCCTCAACTGCAAAATTGATAAGCCAGTCGCTGGATAATAGCAGCCCTCAAGGTAGTAAATGGGAGAAAAGCAATCATAGCAGTTTCATTTCTTGTCCTGATCACTTATTTGTTCATGGAAAGAGGCAACTGGTGATGATGTTACTTATAATGCATGAAAAAAAGAAAAAAGAGAAGTGTTTCCGTAATAAGCCAACACCATGTAAGTATCTGCTCCATCATTTGCCACAAAAGTTTTTTTGGAGACAGTTGGTGGGCTTTGACTGCGTTCATGCATGGAACTGCCTATATTGTGTAGTCCTTAATGCCAATGCACTCCCATGCTGAGACACCAGGAAGTGGGATGAGATCTAAGTGGATTGCCGGGGGCTCATGGCTTTGGTGTGAAATGTGTTGGGGTAGAAACACTCCTGAGGGGATTTATCAGGAGTCCCCCGTTACTTCATTACACCAGAAGAAAGTTCCACTGCTGCAGAGTCAGTTCCTAACTGCTTACTGCTGGTATTGACCCCATGGCACATGTTGAGTGATTAACCAAGGAAAGTGTTGGAGGGAAAGGACGAAAAAGGGCATTTTGTTTCCTCTCAGAGATCAAACGGTGGGATATGTTCAAGGTGTTAGGAGGTGAGGCTTTCTTATGGCCAAGACCTTCGAAAACAGCAGGTAGTCTCCCAGATTAGTTTTTAATCTTCTCCAACTTCTTCAGAAAGAGGTGTTAAACATAGTGAACCTGAGTTTCTAAAGGGTGATAGAAAGAAAATAACGAGTAGAGTAGAAATCTTCCCTGAACAGGCAGAATTCAGGCTCGTTGACTCCAAGCCACAATGACTGAGGCCATTTGGTGATATAGTGAAGAAAAAGCCAGCCAAAGATGGCTGATAGACTCAGAATAAGCTCACTGTGCCATCAGCCCTCTAAACCATCAAGAACTCTCAGCCAGAAGGTCACTTGTTCCTGGCATTTAACAAACTCTGCTTGCCCAAGCTGCTGATGAACAAATTCTTTTTCTAATCTCGGTGTCACAACAGCTTTAGGAGACAAAAAAATGATGCAGTTTCACAGAAGATAATTTTTTTTAAGGATTATGTCTTGACTTAAGATTACTTTTTTCTTTAATAACTTGTCAGTGCTCTTGATAATGTTTGGGACAAATACACAATTTTATGTATACAGTGCTTTTTACAACAGACATTGTCACAAAACAGCTTTACAGAGTTTATAGAGTCCGGGTCCAAGCCCCAATGAGCCAAAAGTGACAGAGGTAATAAAAAATAATTATAGCAAGAATCCTTGAGAGGAACCAAGGCTCAGAAGGGGAACCCATCCTCCTCTGGTCTGGTCGACATCTGCAGTTCCTTAAGTGAGATCAGACAACTTTATGTCCATGTGCTCTGTTCAGTAGGAGTGAGGGGATAATCACAGATGATCTCCCTCCCCATGATCTGGGCAGCAGAATGAGACAGGAATCTGGAGCTGGAGCTGGAATCTCAGAGTAGCACAAAAGAGAAAAAAGCAGAAGGAGAGAGAGAGTGAGAAAGAGAGAGAGGGAGGGAGAAAAAGAGAGAGAGAGTGAGAGAGACAGACTGTTAGGAGTGCTCAGTGTTATGGATTATTTAAAGTGATGAACATTGTGGTCCGAGTGCAGGAGCTTCAGTAAAACTCTCTATGACGGCACAGCTAAAGGGGAGAGCCAGGAGGAGCACAGACATGAGGGCATCCTGGGTCACAAGGCAGCCAACCACTCGACCGTCAACAAACCTGAGTAAAAGCGTCAGGTTGGGGGTGACAGCATCCAAGCGTTCCAGTTTATCTGGAAACTCTGGGCCTGAGAACCTTCTTGATCTCCCCCTTATCTAGAACTAACAGAAACAAATATGTTTTTAGCCTGGACTTAAATATTGAGATTGTATCTGAGCCCCACACAATATTTGGAAGATTATTCCATAACTGCTGGGCTATATAAGAGAAAGCTCTGCCCCCTGCAGTGACCTTTGCAAAATGGGGAATCAGCAAAAGGCCTGCACCTTGTGATCTAAGTAGGTGTGGTGGGTTATAAGAGACTAAGTGGAGCAAAACCATTTAGTGCTTTATAGGTTAATAATATAATTTTATATTATTATATTTATATTTTACATAACACTGTGGTGCATGGAAACAACGTGCGTATTGATCAAGTGTGCCCCAATCTCTCATCAGCAAGCAGTTGTTGCAGGCTCTGGGCCTTCAGGCCCGACTCTTGGGGGGAGGGGCCTAGAAGGTGTACCACTCTCTAAGCGCCAGAGTGTCAGGCTGTCGCTCCTCCCCCAGGGTGATGACACAGCGATGCGGGTGGGGGAGTATGACACTGCTGGACATTCAGGCATTGATGCCAGTCAGCTGGATCAGGGGCTTTGTAGTGCCTCATTGCCCATCGCCATGCTGAGGGCTGTTTCAGGTTGTTTTGCTCAGCCCTGCCCTGGAGCGCAGCGATAAAAAAACAGTGTGGTCCTTGGGTTTACCCGTGGATCCCTGTCCTCTTTTCAGCAGACCAGCATCATGCTGGGGCCCCAATGAGCCTGGCACATGTCCAGGAAGTGACAGGAGGCTTGTGGCGGTACTGGGGGCAGTGTGAGCTCTGTGAGCATCCATGGGGCAGGTGTTCATTTGCTGGGGGTCTCTTGGTTGAGACAGCTGCAAAGCACTTGCTGGTTGTTTTGTGGCACGAACGGACTGGACTACAGCTGTGCATGTGGTTGCCAAATTGTGGAAAAATATGTCTGCTGTGCAGTTTCCCCTCTACCACCTTGCTGAGTGTGGGATGGTGGGAGTTGGTACCCAAGGATCACACCATTTTTCCCGGTGGCCACGAACAGAGCCCTCGGCATGTAACAACTCGTCATTACTAACATCATGCTTGATCACCATTCACTCGCTGTATTGTTATTACAGCTTACGGTAGAGGGTAGTACACTCGAATCAATGCACGAGACCCATGCTCATGCCATGGCTTCGACCGGGACTTTTTTTGGCGGGGACATAGTGTGGCACGAGCGTGTGCCTCTGTTTACGTTCCCCTGCACTTTGGCTTCGTCATTCCGCTCCCCATGTGTTCCACATGCAATGTTGGTTCTGTTTGCTTTGGAGTGCCATGTGTCTATGTCCACATGTCTTAGTCTTGCCCCTTGCCAGTGTCTGCATCTGTCTCTCATTCCTTATCTCCACTCATGCTCTGTTGTCCTGTATCATGTAATGGTATTTAAACCCACGTGTTTGCCCATGTCCTGGTCTGATCTCTGTTATGTTTCCTGTTGTAGTTCTGTTGCTGTGACTGTTAATTTACCTGTGTTGCTGTTTCATGTCAATCTGAGTTACTTTAGTTTCAGTTTTCAGTTCAATTGTACTCTCAATGTTTATCTCATTTTACTCTGAGGAACAGAAAATTGTTTGTCTTTGTCCAAAACAATATGGTGGGCACTGTATTTACTACAAACTGTTCTTTTGTTCTTCTGTGGTAAATACACTCGAAAGTGTTTTGTTTGTGCCTCAGAGTAAGATGAATTTAACGTTCACTATCTTTTATAAATATATATAGATTCTCAGAAACAACATAGATCTAACCACTTAAATTGTGAATTTGTCATGGAAAGTAGTTGTTTTGGTCAGTCAGGTGGAAAGAGATGGAAAAAGACCTCATTGAAAAATGTAGCAATGAAAGCAGGTTCTTTTTTTTGTGAATAAAAATGATTCATCACCTTTGTTCACTATTCCACAGTACCAGTTCTCAAAATCTCATTTGAAGTGCTGTGATAGATGAGAGCAGTCATCCAAGAAAACCTCCACTCTCCTCAGATCTTAGAGCCATCAAAAATGTCAAATCCACTAATTTTTCAGTTTAGTCCTTCAAATATTATATGCCTCATTTCTTCGTTTACCACTGGCCTCATTTGCTTACAGAAGAAGGAAAAACAGGCAGCAGTCAGGCCATTTTTTACTAGTGTGAACAAGCACAAAGACTCAAAGTCAAAAAGAAATGAACTGTTTCACCTTAAAAAGACTATTAGTTCACATGACTGAAGACAGACTTTTTTCCTTTCACTGTATCTAAAGAAGGCTATTCTTCGCTGCTGGAATGCCAATGAGAGGTAGAGGGTGAGAGTAAAGTGACAGTAATAGAAGGTCAGTATTATGTAGTATTATGTAGTATTGTGCTATAAATTCATATTGTACAGGGTGGGCCATTTATATGGATACACCTTAATAAAATGGGAATGGTTGGTGATATTAACTTCCTGTTTGTGG
>JBBIGC010000001.1:45108836-45121393 GCA_037576955.1 Lepidarchus adonis
AACAGAAGCCTCACAGCAAAAAACAGCTACCCCCCCCCCCCTTTTTCCCTGCCTAAGGTTCACAATTGTGGCACTCATGCATTATCATAAAGCATTTAGTAGGCATTCAATTGCATTCTACTACCGTATATGATGGTAAATACATGCATTAAAAAAAGGCCAGTAACGTAGTCATGTATTTTTGTAAGTCGAGTACCATTGTATTCTTAAAAATAAAGGTTACACTTTACACTTTTAGACTATCTACATTTGTTTACTTGCAAAACATATTTGTAAAAAAAAGTAAAAAGTAAAACCTTCAAAAATGTAGGAGTTCTAGTAATGTAAAAAGATAAGTACACCCCATGGAAACTGCTGATTTGACTGACACAATTGAACATGCAGGTATTTCACCCTCTTAAACAAATTTTCTACAAATTACGGTGGTATACTTGCACAAAACCCAAGAAAAAGTAACTTTTCAACCAATTATTCAACCAGAAATCTATAAATGAAACATTCTTCTGTAGAGAAACTTAATACACTCTTGGCCTCAGAAGGTATTATTGCACCATTTAGCAAAATAATAATTTGCTTAATTGCCTACGAGCCTCAGACCTTGTGTTATTGGAAACTTTAACCACTATTTTATGCAAAATTCCTTCTGGTGCAAGATGTTTAAGGTTTTTTTTATGAGGTTTTCAGTGAGGTTCAAATCTGGGTTTGCATAGGCCATTCCATAATCCCTAATTTCTTTATTTCTTCTTTATCTGTCATTCATTGGTGTATTTGCTAGTGTGCTTAGGATCATTAACATGTTTAAAAGATCCACCTCCAGTTCAAGTCCACTTCAACTTTTGACAGACAGCCTTACATTATTTTCAAACATTCTTTAATTTGATGCAAAATTCATTATTCAGTTAACAACTGCAAGTTGCCCAGTTGCTGAGGGAGCAAATCAACCCCAAACCATAACACCATATTTCACAACTGGTATGAATTTCTTCTCCTGCAAGGCTTGATGCCATGCATGTGGCCAAACAACTATCTCTGATTCATCTGTTCAGAGCACATGATTCCAAAAGACCTGGTCCATCTCAAAATAATTAAAAGCTTCTTCTTCCCAAAATATCTCATTAAGAAAAATGGTTCTCTAAAATGTTGTGTGTTCTAACATCTTTCAATCATAACCATTATTTAACCCTCAGACCATGACATAGCCTTCACTCACCATGCACATCAGTGAACCTTGGGTGCCCTGGACCACTTCTGGTCCCTCCCTTGGGCCAGTTCTGAGCTAACCAATGCACACTGGGAACACCCTACTAGACCTGCTTAACCCACTTCCAATGCATCAACTTCAAGAACTGACTGTTCATTGCTGACTTATACGTCACACACTCCAACTATGTTATTCAATGTTTATTACATGTTATTAATTTAACCTATGTGCGGCTTTAATGTTGATGCTGATCTGTGCCTATTGTAGAATTGGGACACAGCCATGCCCCATAAACCGCTGTGATCCACTTTTATTCAAGGGAAAAATAAGGAAGAAGGGAGTTTGACTCATACCTACAGTGCTGACCACTTATAGTATTCTGAAGGTAATCCATCAGCTAAGAGACAGCAGTCCAGATAAATTGGCTCCATTGAGGTTTCTCAGTGGCTGTTATAAAGATCACCATTCATGTGCTCTGCAGAACATAAAGAGCACTCATTATTTACTCGGCTTTTTCGAAAGCACAGAGTGTCTGAATTCATCAATACAGCATGTCTGTGACGACTAAAGATGTTCATTTACTTTTCCCTGGGTACAAATAACCCCTTTCCTGTAAGGAATCATTGATATAAAGCTGTTTATGAAAAAACTATTTAATATAAATCCTGTTTGATTATATATTCATGTATAACTGGTATAAAATTTGCATATTAATTGTCAAATACCAAAACGTTTATCTGTAATCGAATCTCTTTTCATCTCATTAAAGTCACAGTGGAAGAACTTGATCAAACATAGGCTCCTACGTGAACATCTACTGTTCTGAAGATAAAGTAGAACAAGACACTAATGTATCACAGCAAAGGAGACGTCAATGTTAATATTTCATAACCCATGCATTTTTCACTCTTCTTAATATTTAATGATTGCTGGAGATATCACACACTTGTTGACAAAATATTCTCAAGGTGGCTTGTGCTGTTGTAAGAGCAGGAGACAGGACACTACTTCTAGACTCTATATTTATGTCTTTTATTTATGGCACATTTATTATTGTGCATATTGCTTATATTATGTGTTGGGTCTTACTATGATTTCCAGTTTCAGTGAATGTATCTGTGCTGCCATATTGGTCAAGCGAAGGTAGGCTAAGCTTGGAGCATTGATTATTGATATGCAAAAGAGAGTTAACACCTTTGCCCTAACTAGAATCTTCACCGTTCCTCACGATGACCAGGTTTGTGCTGAGCTTGATTAAGCCTCAGGCTACTGATGACTAGGCTCAGCCTCATGGGGGAACATGGGCCAGTGCTGAGGCCCAAGCAGCCTGCTCTAATAAGCCTGCCTTCACATGTAATGGCCCCACTGTGGTCCTCCAAGGCCTGAACAGCAGATCACAGCTCACTTTCTCCAATCCTTATACTAGCAAGACCCGAATCTAATGGTGTGACCTAAGAACCCCCTTGTTTCTTGTTCTCATGAGATCTTGGTGTTTCCATCTTCCCAGGTTGGAGGTACCTGTTTGAAGAGCAAATGTTTTTTTTTTTTCTGTTCACTGTTCTGGTTCCTTGTGTGGTCTTATGTGGTTCTCGCTGTAGTCGTTGTTATTTGGTATTGTTATGTTTTCTGTACTTATTGACATATTATGTATTAAAACTCATTTAACTTCCACCATTTCTTTTGGGGATATTTCCATATGAATAACCAAACAAAAAAACAAAATAATATAAAATAAAAGTACATTACATTACACTACATTCAATTACATTAAATTAAATTTTAAAAAAAATAATAAAAAAAGACCAAAAAGAGGTTCTTAAAGGAATGGTTTGGCAATTTGCAGAGTTCCTCAGTGGTGCTTGGGCTGAGGTTGAACTTGTGACCTTCTGATCCCAAAGTATAAACTACTTCTAGAATATGATTGCAGATCTGCAATCACTGAGGACCAAACAGATCTGATATTCAGCTGATAGCTTGCTCATGATCAGTCCTCCTTACAACTGCAATGTGAATTCCCTCCCTTAATGCAGGCAGGTGTGGTTGGGTGGAGTGAGCGTTGGTTTGATTATGTATTTCTTTGGAAACAATTGGAGTGACCATTGAGTTTGAGTATTTCTTAGCAGCATTAGCCTCCTGTACCTGCAAGTGCTTTGGACAAAAGCGTCAGTCAAATAAATAAGCATAAATGTAATTGTCCAAAGCAATCAGAAGGTTGCAGGTTCAAGCTAATGCCAAGCACCACTGAGGAACTCCTGAGCAAAGTATCGTCCTGCTACACGGCTATCTGTTGGGGTCAATGCAAAGGTCACTTTTCATTGTGGTGTACTTTATGTGATGGGGTGTGTTTACAATGACAAGTAATACTGTTTCATCAAACCACTTTGTCCATTTCAGGGAAGCTGGAGCCAATCCCAGCTGACTACCAGCCAGGCCAATGGGTAATGTAAAGTAGCCAGTCAACTTAAAGCTCACGCCTTTAGACTGAGGTAGGAAACCTACCCAGGGATCAAACCCAGGACTTTCTTGATGTGATGAAACAGTGCTAAACACTGCTGCCAAACTATCTCTTTAAATTCTTTTAAAAGGGTGCTTCAAGGTTCTTTAATGCTCACATGTACTGTTAAACTAGTATAAGGATAAAATAATCTAATATATAAAATAATATATTCTATAAAAATATATAAAGTGCTGAAAGACTTTTAGGGAACTGGTTTTCAAGGTTTCCTCTTTCCATTTTTGCTGCCTGAAGCACCATCCGAGCAGTCCCTGAGGACCAGTTTGAGAACCACTGCTATGGAAAACCAGAAATTGTTCTTCTATGGTCTTGTGCCAAAGAACCTATATGCCAGCTGAATTTTTAAGAGTGCTTCTGCTACATGGTCCAAAAAAGGGCCTTACATCAGTGTGAGGTCTGCTGTTTCTAAGATGAGTGCTTTGTTGTGTGCCGATCAGAAGCCTGCTAAAGCACAGTGGATCACGGTGGAGCTCAGCAGGAGAGAAAGGAGAAAAGTAAACAAGTGCAGAAGCCCCTCTGCAGTGCAGGGTGAGTGCCCATGGCTATGCGCTCTTTGCCCATTGGCTGCAGCTCCAAACTGCTCTCTCTCTCTCTGTCATCCACACACTGCCAGACAGCCTTGGTGTGTTCACGTGAGCTCATTTGCGTACTGGCATGCGTGCAGCATATGCGTGTTCACAGGTAAATCCTCCCCAAGCTCCACCAGCAGGGAGACCTGTTCCATATTTCATGAGTGCTGACTTTTGCCTACCGATCTAATTCCGTCCTTGGAGAGTCGTGCAAAGCCCTACACGCGATTTATCTCTAGGTCACTGGAGGGGCTCTGGAGTGGAGGAGATGGATGAAGCTGTGTTCTGTAACTGGCCATGTGGTTTGAGTAGCCTGAAATATGAGCCCATCTGCCAATAAACCCAGCGAAGAGTTCTGTCTGCTTCCAGTGAAAGCAGGTTAGTAACTACAAATGATCATTATGGTACATGAACAGTATTTAATGCATAATTCAATTGATTTAATAATAAGCAATTTCTGAAAAAATCTCCTGTAATGTAATAAAAAACAAGACAGTAACAACAGTATCTTCAAATAACCAGAGGGGAGCCTCAGGATGTTTTAGGTCTTCAAAGGAAACAATTTATACTTTTTATTTGATCAAATTAGTTTAAAAATTCCACTACCCAGTTTTTTGTAATACTAGTTCTATCATTATATTTTATTGTTAAGTTTTGGTTGGAAACAACAGGGTTATATTATTGGATATTATCCATTTTTTTTTTCATTCCCAATGGTATCCAGATGTTCTGTACTGTGCAAAAGTCTTAGGCATTTGTTCAAATTGTTTGTTCTCATTTATCCCATTAGAATTAATGCAAACAAACAAAAAAGCAGTAAAAAGAAAAACTAAATAAGTTGTATGTGTAAAGTATTTGATGTGTGTTATGAGCTGTTAGAAAAGTGCAGGTGATTCCCCCTCAGTTCCTCCAGCCATCGCATGTGTGTGTGAAACTCTTTCAGCAGCAGAACTTGACTTAATCACTGATTGAGCCCAAACCAGGGATCTGATGGTTCCTACAGATAATTCTGGGCTTCCACCAGGAGAACTCTGGAAATGGGAACCCAACACATTGACAAACATGTACTGTTCACTGTATTAATAATATTAATATTGATTCTAATATTATTGTCTGAAAATAAAACAAAAAAACACTCACAGTCTCTAAACTACTCTTACATATACATTTCTCAGGGGTTAGGACTTTTGCACAGTACTGTAGCTAAGAGATTTCTTCCACTGATTAGACCAGTGGTTCTTAACCTGGGTTTGATCGAAATCTAGAGGTTCGGTGAATCGGTCTCAGGGGTTCGGCAGAGCCTCCACCGCAGAGGTCCGGACACACCTGAATTATTGTGTAAATTCATGATGACACGCCCCGCTTGGCCATCACTGGCTGCATATGATCATGCTACACTGTTTGGCCAATCAGTGCTGCGGGGAATTTAGCGCTCAGTAGTCAACGTGTTACTGTCGTGGTAGTACTTTGTGTGATTTTTTTTTGTTAATATTTTAATCCATACAAACTATGTTGGGCAAAAGAAGAAAGTGGTCGGATGAATATGTACAACATGGATTCACATGCATTACAGAACATGATGGGAGTGAGCATCCTAGCTGCATGATTTGCAACGGCAAGAGCAACTCTAGTCTCACACCGGCAGAACTGTGTTGGTATTGTTCTTTGAACAAGATGATGTTTATGCACGGCTCATTTTGTGCACCAGATAAAAACATATCTATGTCTTGAATTTGAAAAAAATTATATTTTATTTTTCACTAAAGAGGGGTTCGGTGAATGCGCATATGAAACAGGTGGGGTTTGGTGCCTCCAACAAGGTTAAGAACCACTGGATTAGACCCTTAGGTCCTGGATTGAAAGCCTAATGTGTCAATGTCTTCACACTTGTAGTATCGTGTGTATTGTGTGTAGTAGTGTGTGTTATATCTTAACATTGCAGATGAGCAGTGGTAACCTAGTGGTTATTACTAGCTAGTCCCAGGTTCAAGTCCCAGCCCAGGCTCCACTGAGGTACTTACTAGATCATCTTACCTCCTCCGCCTAATCTCTCCTACAGCTATAGATCATCTCACCTCCTCCACCTCATCTCTCCTACAGCTATAGATCATCTCACCTCCTCCACCTCATCTCTCCCATAGCTATAGATCATCTCACCTCCTCCACCTCATCTCTCCTACAGCTTTAGATCATCTTACCTCCACCTCATCTCTCCTACAGCTATAGATTATCTTACCTCCTCCACCTCATCTCACGTACAGCCTTAGATCATCTGACCTCCCCCACCTAATCTCTCCTACAGCTATAGATCATCTCACCTCCTCCACCTCATCTATCCTACAGCCTTAGATCATCTGACCTCCTCCACCTCATCTCTCCTACAGCTATAGATCATCTTTCCTCCTCCACCTAATCTCTCCTACCGCTATAGATCATCTTACCTTCTCCACCTCATCTCTCCTTCAGCTATAGATCATCTTACCTCCTCCACCTCATTTCTCCTACAGCTATAGATCATTTTACTTTCTCCACCTCATCTCTTCTATGTTTTGGATGAAAAATGTCTTTATGTCTAGAAGTAATTCAGTCATGTTTAGTCACGTTTTACTTTGCTATGTAATCTTACATAGCATCACTGTGCTGTCTTCTATCTTTGTGCGTTTGGTTCTGAATTCACATTCACAGATGCACAGAACACGCGCCTTATATTTAGGGAAATTGTCCCGTGTGGCATTGTGTGCAATAGTAAAGAAAAACAGTCGACTGTATGACATCATGTGGCATTGTCAGTGGAGGGTTGGACCTTCAAGGTGAGGACGTGCGCTGTTTAGTTCATGGTACAGTCACGCAAGGAAAATTTACTGGGGCACAGCAGATCTATCCTGGGGCACGTGCCACTTGTAAAATGGATCTGACGATGCTGACGTCTTAAACTGAAGGCCTAGCTCTTAGTCATCGTTTGCCACTCTTAATAATACACTCATCTTCTGCTTCATGAGCTCCACCTACAATTACAGATTAGAGCCCATCTGTTATCAGCCCTCCTCTACACCGTTCCTCATTGCTCAGATTTGACCACAAGACCACTGTTAACCAGATGTTATTTGGGTGTCTCAGCACAGCTGTGACACTGCCATGGCAGTATGAATGCACCAGGTACATTGCTGGGTTTTCTACACACACTACTGTCACTGCTAGGATGAGAGAGCACCTGAAAATTTCCTGGTTTGATGAGCAACACTCATTTAAGAGAAGAATGTGAAATTTCTCACTGAAAACACTCATTTCATAATCCTAGAGAGAAAATGTGCACAGTTTTCCAGATCCACCATTTGTTTCAGCATTAGCAATAACAGCACGTGAAGGCCACCAGAAGTTACTGTTTGTTTGATAATGCATGTGTGGCAGGGCATACAGCCTATGAATCCGACAGGAGAGATGTGTTTCAATACAAGATAATGTGATGGTAAATTTAGGATTATCCTCTTAATACCTTCTGCATTGGCCTGTGTTGTGCAACACTGTATTTGGGAATTTTGGCAGATCAAGCACCCACTGCCATCTAGCAGCGAATAAGAGAACTCCTTGTTTTCCTACGACTAAGTCGGCCAATCTGTACAGAGATATGAAAGGTTTTTGAGGGAGGGGCTGCAGAGAGACCAGACTCTGAAAATGCCACACATTTAACAAACATCTGCATACATCTGCCCTCTGTTTTGTTTGGCATGATGCTAAATATTCAATAGGAGAATTCCCTCCTGCATCTTCCATAACATCCCATAAAATTCCCTTTTAAAACGTTTTCACAGCCCACGACCTCCCCATTTCCTCCATCTCAGGGGAGGGATGGCCTTTCTGTAGCAGGAGCCACCCAGTGCTGCTTCTCAAGTAAATTTTTTAGGCTTAAGTATGACCTTTAAGCTCGTAAGGGGAGGTTTGGAACCATTGCAGCATTAAATGGATCCCGGTAGAATCTAATTTAAGAAAAATACATAGTGTTTTATCAAAGTGACCACATATTTCCTGGCTAATGTCTTTTCCCTACTACCATCTGCTGAAGGTATGGTCTGAACGCTGCAAAAATAATAAATAGCTACCTTTATGAAGAATGGAAAGTTGCTGCTCTAAGAAAAATCAAGAATAATTTAACAATTCCAGAGAATAAAATAAATTGGTTATATTTGGCAAGCCATGTTAATCACAAGTACGCCAGGTGTAGGGCAAAGCCATTCCATTTTTCTCTAATCTCGGCAGCTTTAATTCCACCAAAGCTCTTCTCTTATGACTTTGCCACACAAGTCAGCATAATGGAGTTTTCTGGCAGTCGAGGGCAACCTGTAATTACCTGCTATCAGCTCGACCACAAGGGCAACTGGAACAGGATAAAGAAGGAAAAATGGCCACTATATTTTAAGATGATTTCAACGAAGAAGATTTAAGACAATTTCAAATAAGGGCCATGACTCTAAATGAAAAAGAAGGCTGAAATTGTTATCTACATTACAAACTGAAACATGTTCAAATGAACTTCACTTCTTTTAGCCAAAGCACTCTCACATTTATCTGTAAGTCAGAACACATGGACATCCATTTCATAATTTCAGGTGAACACTCATATCTCCTAAGCTGGTTCAAATGCACTCGCAAAATGCAAAAGCTTAAATTTCAACTCTTGGTGTAGACATACTACAGATTTTTTTTACGCATTTGTTTTTGTCTGCATATCCACATGTTTTTCAAGTCTATTCTACCATAATAAAAATTAGAACCCAGAACTACACTGTAAAAAATGGTTCATGATAAAAATGTGAAAATAAAAGGTAAAACCATATGCATTTACATTTTAAAACTGGAAATTCTTAGTAATGATTGTAATTACCGGTATATCATTTTATTCATTTGCAACCCCCAAAAACATTTTATTCATGTAAAAATGTGTCTTTAAAAAATATGTGTTTTAGTATTAACTTCATGTCATTTTTAAGGTCACCCTTAAAAAGCAGCATTCAAACTAGATTAAGGTGCATAATAGTCTTTGTTTTTATTTGTTTTATTATTAATATATATTTTTTATTTCTGGTATTGTTTTCATTTATGCATATTTATTCATATTTATTATATTTATGTATTTTGTTTTTCTGTTTGTTTTTATTGACTTTCTTTATATTCTCTTTGCTTGTTTTTATTCCTCTTCTTTTTCCATTCATTCTTGTAAAGCACCTTGTAAATGATAATGTGCTATATAAATAAACTTGCTTTGCCTTTATTCTGCATATCCATGTGTATTTGCAGTCACTTCAGTAACTTTGGTACATATTTGAACACTATGGTAAAAAATATCAGCTATTGGTTATCAGAATACACAGAAAACTAATAATCAGCTTATCAGACTTTTATTCATAAACCCTGAGAAATATTCACGGGCAGTTCTGATGGCTCTTGCATCTCCACTTGCTCCTGCTAAGCTGTCTATCAGGTTGGTAAGCTAAATCACCATGGCTGAGTAATCTGAGTACTTTCTGTGAAGTAATAACGGCCTTCAGGAGAAGCAGTGTCATTTTACGTACTTCCCTGCTTTCTTTAATGGACTGAGCTACTAAACTAAGGTGGAGTAGATGAGTCCATATCTATAGTGAACCTGCCATAGTTCTGGGCCTGACTACTCTACAGTAATTAAACAAACTCACATATCCATGTGCTGCCAATGGAAGTATGCATTATTAGTGGCAGTTTTGAGGCTGCTTTAATGTACAGTACATGGCCAAAAAAATATGAACAACAAACAATTGCACCTGAATTAGCTGATTGTATTTCCCCAATAATAAGCCACAGCTTAGTTTTACAAACCTGGTATTGGGTGCGGTTTGCAGCTTATCTAAAAACATGAAAACATATTAGCTAAACATATTGTAATGGTTCTCTTGGGAGAGAGAGCCACTAATGACACACTTGCACACAAGTAATGCCCTTTTAACCAGTAAGAACTGGTTTTTATTGCTCGCTTTAACCAGTCTTTAGAAAGACTAACCTGTTACCGGTCCGTTCCCTAGAGGCTAGGATACGCACAAGCATTAACCCGTGAGCGAGGCGTAATGGTGGATGGCCAGACTGACCGAGTTATCATTTACCATACTTGTCACATCCATGGTAAGTCTGGACATCCACCATCAGCTCACTCACACAAGAACACACAGCCATCTGCTTACTGTTGCTGCTCTTCCTAAAACACACACACAACAGAAACAGAACAGCGCAGAACCCCATAATTTCCCCACTCCCATTATGCATTCCTCTCTCACAGCCAATGGGAGCAAAGCAGCATTTGAATATCTGAAAATATCTGAAAATATCTGAAAATAAGATAATATCTACTAATTGCAGGCTTTAACAAGATATTTTGGGGTCACTACTAAAAAGCAGCGTTTAAACTTGCCTGCAGTGTGTGTTAGCTAAGGAAGTAAAGTGCTAATACTGGTTCGAACTGCATATTTTAAACGATCAATTAAATTGAGCTTATTATGTGCGAATTTCATTTTCCAGTCACGCAAAACCCACCTTATTTCTTTAAAACACACCCCAAAAGCTAATTCGTTAACACCAGCTGTGAAATGGAGGTTGAAAATTGCGACATCCACCGTCTGCATATCCCTGGGCCTTCTGCCTCTCCCTCTCCCTCTCTCTCTCTCTCTCTCTCTCTCTCTCTCTCTCTCGTTATACAAGACAAGCTGCTGCTGAGTGCTTCTGTATTCAGCTCAGAGCGGCTCTTCGCCCACGCTCGCTATGTCTTGCCACTTCCTTTTGAAGCCACCACCACCTGCCTCATGTGCCACACTCATGACTGACCAGAACCTTCATCCAGAAGACCCAACACAAACAAAGGGCTTTCAGAATACCTCATGAATGAGAAGGAGATGTGGTGCGTTTGAAATTGCCAAGACGGTTGCCTCCCCGTTTGCCCAGAATCTCTGGCTATTTACTTATTAATTCATTGATTAGACCCAAGCTGCCATAAGCCTGAGCGACGCCTTAGGATCACCCTCATTAAAAGCAAACAAATCCAGCGTTTCTGAAATAGCTCTTTAATATGCTTCCCACTCGACGGCTATTGATTAGCCACCTCTGGGAGTGTTCCACTTCCTAATATCATTATTCATTTCCGGCGCCACGTTGCTTGTTGAGCGCAGCCTTCCGCGATAATTAAAGAGTGGCCTAAAACAAAGGCCTGATTGTATGCTGATGAGAGCGGAGCTTCATTCTCTCCTCGCTGATCCAGGTTCTTTTGCACACTGTGCCAGAGGATTTGATCCAGCTTGCCATTCCAGGCACGCTTGACTTTCAGCAGCTGACAAGGGAGGAGCTCAGCCTCTTCAGCTCCACACATAGATCTCCTCTCCCTTCTGCTGGCGCAGGCAGAGCCGCAAGTATCTGCCGTCTTTCCCGCTCACTACTCACTACCATCGCCGGACCTGCCGATTTAACTGTTTATCAAAGTTCCAATGCAAAGCAACTTCAGGAAATTAAACGGCCCCTACTGTACCTCATCATGGTTTTAACTTTAAAAGTAGACCCTGAAAGTCTATTAGGGCAGTGTTTTTTGGTCCAAACAATGTTGGGTCCCATTTTACAAGAAATGTTTCCAACAACTATATAACAATGTATGTAATAACAATGTAACTACTGCTGATTTAGCCAGTATTAAATATAGGTAAGAGTAGTGGAGTGTATGGACTTACACATCTGTTACCTTCAGATTATACTCAATGACTAAAGACGATAAACTGAAACACTTCACCTAAGATGTAATCCATACGTAATAGAGGATACAGCACCACCAGTTACACTGTTGTTACATGCACAGTAAAAGTGTTATTTGAGACACGTAAAATTAAGTGACACCCCATGTCCAGTCTTCCACTACTTCCATTGAGTAAGTAAAACATTACAGCGTTTTTGTGGATCATCAGTATTCCTAATAAACATAACTTACAAAGTCCTTTATCTTGCTAAAGTGGAGCTTTTGTCATGCTAGTTCACATTCATATTATTTGATACTACACCTACCATACTACACCTACCATCCAAGAACCTCCTGGTGTACCGTATTTCCCCAACGATAGGCCGTGGCTTATATATTGATTTTACAAACCTGGTATTGTTTAAATAGGGTGGTTTATCTAAAAACATGAAAACGCTTGCTGTAGATTGAGTGCAGGTCAGGGAGCTCGGTGCGGATGATGCGCTCAGCTGAACGCACCACCCTCTGTAGATCTCG
>JBBIGC010000001.1:45128912-45140572 GCA_037576955.1 Lepidarchus adonis
GTGAATTTACTGTAATGTGGTGTGATAAACACTGAATGAAAAGCATTTATACTCATTATTGTAAGGGGCACCACCTGCTAAGCTACAGGGTGGGGAGGTGCACCTTCCTCTCGCTAGTTGTCAGGCTGGTGCTCCTGCCCCAGGGTGGTGATGCCACGCTGCAGATGGGAGAGTGTGACTCTGCTGGCCAATCAGGTGTTGATGCCAGCCAGCTGTATCAGCGGCTTTATAGCACCTGGTTGCCTGCTGCTGCCTTGTGGGCTCGGTCCAGCACTGGAGCCCGCTGGTAAAAACGCTGTGAACCCTAAGTTTACCTATGCATCCATATCCACTTTTCATCTGACTGGCATCCTGCTGGGGCTTATAGTAGGGAACCACACTGGTGCCCTGTGAGCCAGGCATGTGGTTGTCCTTGAAGTGACAAGAGCTCCGTTAGCACCAGTGGGGCAGGTGTCGGTTTGCTGAAGGGGGAACTCTCTTCATTGAAAGAGCCACAACAGAGTCCAGGCAGCACAATGGCTGGGCATGTGGTTGCCAGATTGGGAAAACACATGCATGCTGCACAGTCCCCCCTCTCCCGTCTGACTGAGTGCATGCTGGTGGGAGTTGGTACCCAGGGATCATTGCCACAACCCCAAACAGCACCCTCTGCATGTTACAACTCGTCATTAGTACATATAGCCGTAGCATAATGCACTGGCAAGTGAATGGTTGGCGCCATTCGCTCGCTGTATTGTTATGCCATTATGTGCATGGTAGAAGGCAGTGTACTCGAATTAATGTGCATTAGGTGGTGCATTACAGAAGGAGCCCGATTCAACACCTGATTGCCCAGCAGCATCAAACTTCTTTGCCCGCAGCATGGCATCACCACCCTGAGGGAGGAGCACCAGCCTGACAGCCAACAAGGGGAAGGTAAGAGGTAAGGTGCACCTTACAATAATGAGTATGAATGCTTTTTATTCAGTGTTTCTCACACCACATTACAGTAAATTCACTAAGGCATTTAGTGGGTGGTGCACCTTACAATTATAGTTCAATTTTTTTTATATGGTACTACTGGCCTTTTTTCATTTGTTCAATCTTAATAGATGATGCAAAAATGCATATATCCTGACATTTTGAGTATGGGAAAATTTTCTCAAAGTATTGTGATATGATATTTTGTCCTATCGCTTACCTCTACACTGTTCCCTGGTTGCAGGTAATAGCTGCTTGATGTGAATGTGTAATGGGTAAAATGCTAATTATTAATAATGCAAAATTTCATTGTGGTGCACTTTGTGTGGGACTCAGTGTGTTCATAATGACAAATGCTTTCTTCACTTCACTTGTCTTCAACTATCTAAAAAATCCAGGTTTTCGAGACATTTGGTGTGGAACAAAAAGAGGATCAAAATGATGGAGTAACTCACCTACACATGACAGTAGGAAAAGTTTGTGGTGCAACTGTTCTTTATTAAACCAAGTTTTCAAGCTCTTGTAAAGGTATGGGCTGCTGACAGCACTCTTTTTCACAAGTCACCGTCAGCTCTTTTTCAGTCAGTCTGGGAGCATCTCTAGTGAAGTTTATGTGAATGGAACCAGTTTATTGTGCTTTTAAATATCCTCTATTTTCAGGCTAATTAATTTAGACACCTCTGCTTGATTCTGTGCTTGTAGTGGAACATTAAACATGTTAGGGTGTGATGCATTTCAAAAGGCTTGCAGGATCGTTTAAAGTGCACATTTTGTCATGATCTTTGGAGGTACAATTAGAATTGGGCAACTGGAAGAATAAGGACTTTAAAGTGCTGTATGCAATGCACATGCCTGAGAGAGGTCATGCAAAAGAGAGCTCTTGGTTTTCAGGGTTTTCTGTGTGACTACTGGAGGTTATTAAAAAGAATTTTCAGATCATTTTCAATCTTCCATCACATATAAGACAATTTTCCATGTGTAATAGAAGATGCTCATGCGCATGGAGGATGTTCCATCTTCCATCTATTTCAGCACTGCATCTCACAATGGAACATTCATCCCCCAGGAATAAAAGACAAAGTTCCCCATGTCAGAACATCATGAAACCTTGATGTCCTCACTGAGGATTGACAAGAATGCATGCAGAAAACTGAGAGAGGAACCTAGATCATGCTGATGGCCTGGCATTGTCACACTCTGTACCTGAAAAATAATATCTCTTTTAATGATTTAGCCAAGACTGGACTCTAAGGAAACAAATACCACCATTTTCCCCATTACTGATCTTTATCTCTTAGACTATTTTGTTCATTCACGTTTCTTGTCTTTCTCCAACATTTTGGCCTATTTAATTGACTGGATCAAGGTTGGTCAATTTTAACCTAAACAATGGCAACTCTTTTTATACCCAATACACCATAATATAAAATACAGTACATGATCATAATGTTGTCAACATATAAGTTATTTCCCCAATGATAGGCCGCCCCACATTATAGTCGGTCCCATAATATCAAAATTCAAGAGGTTTTTATTGTCAATACAGCCGTATACACAGTAAACAGTGTATTGAAATAGCGTTTCACATCTTCTGCTCAGCGATGGTGCAGTTCCCGTACCAGACAGTGATGTAGCAGCAGAGTACACTCTCAAGGGTCCCTCGGTAGAATGATGTGAGGATGGGAGGAGGGAGGCTGGCCTTCTTCAGCTTTCGGAGGAAGTGGAGGCATTGCTGGGCTTTCTTTGTGATGGAGGTGGTGTTGATGTTCCAGGAGAGGTCGTCCGTCACGTGCACACCCAAGAACTTCACACTGTTGACAATCTCAACAGTGGAGCCTTCAATGGTCAGTGGGGAGTGAGCAGCCATCCTTCTCCTTAAGTTAACAACCTCTTTGGTCTTGTCGATGTTAAGAGTCAGGTTGTTGTTCTGACACCATTCCAGCAGTTGTTTCACCTCCTCGCTGTTGGTGATGAGACCACCCACTGTTGTATCATCTGCAAACTTGATTATGTGGTTGGAACTGCATCGACCAGTACAGTCATGCATCAGCAGAGTAAACAGCAATGGGCTGAGCACGCACTCTTGTGGAGAACCAGTGCTCAGTCTGAGGACCTTGGAGGTGTTTTCTCCTATGGAGACAGACTGTGGCCTGTCTGTCAAAAAGTCCAAGATCCCATTCCCAGCAGGTCCAGTGTCTTTTTGATCCAGATGGGAAAGGGTGAAATGAAGGGCAGATGCAATGGCATCGTCTGTGGAGCGGTTTAGGCGGTAAGCAAACTGTAATGGGTCTAGAGTCTGTGGAAGTTGGGTTTTCATGTGCCTCAGTACCAGCCTCTCGAAGCACTTCATGATGATGGGAGTAAGTACTACGGGCCGGTAGTCGTTGAGGCAGGACACAGTAGTCTTGGTAGGTTTGAAACATGCAGGTACCACAGCTGAGCTCAGCGATGTGTTGAAGATGTCTGTGATTAGTCACAGTGTTCCTGAATTAACAACAATTTAATCTGAAGTAAAAGCATCTAATTTGACCCTGTGTCGTTGCAGCTCTATATCAGTGCCATTATACAGCAGTTGAGCATAAACAATCAAATTGATCAAATTTGGAACTTACTGATATTGATATCATGTCACAACGCAAGAATTACTCTGCAGAATTTAAGCTCCACACAACGTCTACAATATCCGAGACAAACGCAAGTCCGACATCAGTGAGAGCAAAGCAGCACAGGTTGCAACTGACGACATGGATCTGATTTTGAAGGATTTGAAGCAAGTTAAGCGGGTGCTAATTTTATACTGAAGAATTTACATGTAGACGGATGATTGACATTGCTGTACTGCAGAACCCCCACCCTGCAGTCGTTCAAATGAAAATTAAAAACTCATCTTTTCCAGCCAACAATTAACTTTTCTTCCTTTTATTTGTGTTAAATTGAGCTTTTTTCAACTTGTATTATACACTAGGATGTAATATAATATAGCTAAAGGCTAAAAAAGTTTAAGAGGCTGAATGCGGCGCCATTTAAGTAAGAACATTGTTACTGATCTGTCTTTGCTTTGTGTTGCTTATCTAACTGTTCGTTGCTGCAGTAAACAGTACATTTAAATTCAGCTAATCATTTGGGAATGTCGTCTTTTTGTAGTGAATTATACTTTTAGCGAATGTGTTTTCATGTTTTTAAGCAAACTGCACCCAACACTAGATTTGTAAAATCAATGTATAAGCCACAGCCTATTGTTGGGAAAATACTGTAGTTGTAAGTAAAAGTTTTAGCATCACTCATCAAATGAAAATAAGTAGACATTCAAACATCCATGCATTTTCCAAACTCATTCATCCATTTTCAAAACTGCTTCATCCATTTTGAGTCATGGGGAAACTGGTGCTAATCCTAGGTGACTATGGGCCAGGGCAAGGTATAAGATTCTGTCCTTTGTTGGCCACCAGGGAGCGCCCTTTCCCCCTCCTATACTTTCCATACTGGCCCCAGCCCATAGCTTCCTGTCTCATTGGTTTCCCTTCCTCCCTTGTGTCCTGGTTCCCTGTTCCCTAGGTTTCTGTGTTCTTCCCACATGCTCCTTCCCTTGTTTGGCCTTGTTACCAGTTCTACTTGTGTCTGTCGTGGTCCTATTGGCCCTGTCACCATCTGCCCACCTTATTGCCTTGCCTGTTTCCCCATAGTTTTTTCTTTAGTGCCTGTTCAGTCTTGCAGCCTGTGTTCTTCCATTGGTCCTGTCTCTTTGTCTGTCTATGTCCCTTTTCCTGTGTTTCACTACTTGTTTCCCATGGTTTGTGATCCCCCTTATAAGTTCCCTTGTTTCCTTTGCCTGGTGCTAGAGTGTTGTCATTCCTGTCATTCATATTGATGTGGTTTGTTAAGCTAGGGATATTGTGTTCATGTTTTGAGTTCTTTACTGATGTGTTCTGGAGCCTTTTTTCCCTTTAAATGAAGATCCCTTATCTGGAATCTGCCCTGCCTACGGTCTCCTCCCTACATCACCAACCCGAACCTACAACACAGGGTTCATCCTGGACGAGAGGTCAACCCATCACAGCACAACATCACAAAACCCAACCATTCACACACATTTATACCTGTGATGACCGCTTCCCCATTTTTACTTCTGAGGGCATTTGCTTCTCTGGGATTCTCTCTTTATACCCAGTCATGTTCCAGACCTTGTGCCACTTAGTCTAATTAGTAAAAAGAGGTGCGTCACAACATTTCCAGTCTTTTATGTTTCTGGCCTCAGTTTCAACATTTGATATACCGTCTTTGTTCTATTTTTATTTATCTGTAAGTAAAATTCATTTACAAATCATCACATTCTGTTTTTATAAAATGTAAAATAAATAGTACAATTTATATTAATTGTACAAGCTTTTTTTCACATTTGCTCCAGCCGTCATATTCATTTAATGAAAGATTGATTAGATAAACGCTGTATTAGATCATATCTGTAAATATAGATTTTAGCACTGTTATGTACATATTATATTCATGTCACAAAAATAAGTACACCCCAGTAGTTTTTTAGAGACAAATAGCACACCACAGTATTTTGAAGAAATATCTTCCTGTAAGCATTTTGCATAATTTTCCACCAGTCTCTGGCTTCCTGTTAACCACTCTGTAGAATCCCTTCAAGATGTAATGAGTCTTTTCTTTCATGTAGTGCCAATTTCACTTCTGCCAGTTGAAAAGGATCAGACTTTCTTCTTTTTGAGCCATTCACGGGTGGATTTGCTAGTGTGCTTAGGATCAAAACCAAGTTAAAAGTTTCAAGTATGTTGAAAAATTAACAATTTCCATTATAGTTAGAAATGGCATCAAAAATCATGAAATCCCCAGCAAACGCATTGATATCTGATAACTGTCCAGATCAGTGTAATGAAAATAAATTGCAAAGAAGAAACAACAGATTAGTCAACATAGAAATACATGGCTAAGTTACATTATTGAAAAGCAACAAAATGAAAACAGAGCTTAAGAGTCCACTCTTCTTTTGCCACAGTGAACCCCTGAGACCTAAACTTTGCTGTGCTCTAAACCTGTTGATGTGTAGTATGCCTGTCTGCTCTGCTCTGAAGAAGAATCAATGTGAAGTGGGAATCCTCAGTTCAAAATTAAGATGTTACAGCTTGGTGATGTTCCTCCATATTAACAGGCAATTATGCTGAAGTGTGTTGCAAGCACTTCAAACACATTCCAAGAGTCGAGGATGGGGAAGGGGTAATGGGATATGTTAATGAAGTGGTGAAAGCCTGAAGTCATGTGAGCCTGTGCTAAAAGAGATGTCAGATTAGAAGCATTTAGTTGTGGATTAATGTCACAAATGCTATGAAGCAATACTGATACTTCTAGATCTTGACTCATAACTATGAACAAAACATCATTCTTATTTTTTTCTCGTTTTCCAGCAAGTTAAATATAGACCAAAAGGCAAGGTACATTTGAGTGACCAAAATCATTACAGTCTTAATAAAAATTTTGGATTTTGGTGATTTTGTAAATGAAAAGATGCTAACACAGTGTCCTTAGGACATGGGGAAAAACACAATATTTCAGTAAACATTGATGCATAGTTACTTTTTATTCCATACATTGAACAAAAATAAAAAATAAAAACATTATTATGGCACTGTGCAAAAGGTTTGGCAGCCTACATAATTAGTACTTAGAAACATATTTTCTGGCAGATATCACAGCTACCAAACACGTTTTAGAGCTAAAAGTCTTTCAGTTCTTGAACATGGGATTTGCTGATAGTGGCCGAAGAGTTCTGTTTAAACCTCATTAGTCCACAGCACTTGTTTCCAAAATGCAAATGTATGATGTGGAGGTAAGGTTTTCTTCTGCTGACTCTTCCATGAAGGTCTTGTGGAACAGTGTACCACCACTCCTGATTGTACTAAATCTTCCTGTAGGTTTTTGCAGTCAAATGGGGATTTTGATTTGTCTTTCTGATCAGCATATGAGCAGTTCTCTCTGAGAGTTCTCTTGGTCTTCCAGATCTCATCTTGACCTCTACAGTTCCCCTGAACTGCCATCTCTTAATTACATTTCTCACTGTGGAAACTGCAAGCTGACAAAGCTTTGCTATCTTCTTATAGCCTTCTCCTGCATTATGGGCATCAATAACTTTCATTTTCAGAGTCTTACACAACTTCTTAGAGGAACCCATGGTTGTTGAGTGTCCACAAGTGTGTGTACAAGGTTTGAGGAGTCAGAGTATTTGTAAAGCTTTGAAATTGGCACCAGGTGACATTTCCTAATGACAGCTGTTGTCATGCATCAGATCTAATGAGCTGATTAAGGTCTGAAAACTTGTAAGAAGAATCTTAGAAAAAACTTTGGGCACCCTAAGAATTTCAAAGTCTGTCCTAAACAGACTGTCTTAACATATTTTCAATTACAAAATCACCCAAATCTGTTATTTATCAAGGGGTGCCCAAACTTTTGCCTAAGACTGTATATCTTTTTGTTAAATGGTTTTTAAAAATGTATTTAATTAAATGTTTATTATAATAATAAAAATATTGAAATAAGAAAATGACCACTCCTACTGGCAATGCCTTTTGTGTTTTTGGTTCACATCTTTGGTCATCCATACACGTTTTGAAAAAGAAACTCATGGTAAGTGATTTTTTGAGAACCTGAGTAATGAAACAACCATTAAACAGGATTTTACCATCAATCTCAATATTTATGGGACATTCATGGCATTTGAGTGCTGGTGATAGGTCCAGTTTTCCTAAAAGAAAAGAAGAAAAAGAACTTAGGCCAAAAATAATGATGAAAGCAAGCTCTGAGTATAACAAAGCCTAAGACAAGGTTTTTGCTGCAACTTTCTCAGAACTCAGGAGTGTTGTGGACATTGTGATGCTCGACCATCAACTTAAACTAGAGGAACTAGTTTATATATTTTTGTTGCCATATACCTGTTTGCTCTGTAAGTTTTTTTCTTTAAATAATGATTATCCCTCGCATATATCAAATACTACATTTTCAGAGCATTCATTTATTTCATAAGACATTATGCAAGATATTTATCAGTGCAAATTTACTTAATAAATCTGACATTAAATCAATATCAAAGAAAACATCAATAATAAACTGAAATAATAATTATAGAAATAGTATATTTCATAAACTATTATCAATGTACATCAATAAAATTACATGAATGTCTATTCTGTATGGCAATGTAATTTTACAATGACATATTTTACAAGTAATGTTGTGCCATTTTTATCGGTTTTAATGTAAGCTGGTAGCTGTTGTTTTTTTTTAAATAATGTGAATAAGTGAAAATGTATAAAATTTTACTTTGACAGCAGCAGTGTAATAATTTCTGCTGAGTACTTGTATCTTTCCCAAACCCAGTATTCAATTTCTGCTCTATGGCCACTATTGTCCTGTACTAATGGACCAGGTTCATAGTTATGTTTTTATAGTTTATTGTATTCATAATATTCAAGTTTGTACTTCTACTGCTCTTTGTTTTTAAATTTAAACCTGTTATATTTAGTTCCTCTTGGCTTTGGTGAAATAATGTTAAATATAAAACCTTTTATGCAGTGTATTTATATAAAAGAGAAAATGATGGCCTCCCGCTTCTCTCAATGGATCTCAAATGCAATGTATAGCACATTGGACTTCTTGCGAACTACTTTTAAAATGACCAAGTCAAAATGATCTGCCAACAAAAAAAATGCTAAAAAATACACACACAAACACATAAAACCACACACACACGCACGGAGTACACTTTATATTTCAAATATATATTGTTTATCTTGCATAGCAGTATGAACATGTATGGCTCAATGCAGTGCTGTAAATTTCTGGCCATTACCTTCTCCAATGACGTCTTGAACTGTATAGAAACAGCCAGAGTTGCTAAGTCCGGACATAATCCCCTCACTTTTTGGTGGGTTTTGATTTTGGTTTCTTACTTGATTTTGGTTCCTTACTTGGGCCAGCTGTGTGGTCTCACATGCGCTGTAGTTTATTTTGATAGACAGGGCTCTGCGATCGACACACAATGCCTTTCACGATCGACCAGTAGATCGCAATTGACATATTGGGCACCCCTGTTTTAGATGCCCGTGTGAATGGAGGGCTGCTGGGTTCAGCCCAGCTCATCTTAATGGGCCATTCTATTAGATATTCTATGTTCACATTGGAAGAAACGTGACACAGTATCCTTACACTAGATTTCTTATTTTTTTCCATGTTTGTCACACTTACATTTTTCAAACAAATTTAAATATTAGTCAAAGACAACACAAAAAACACAAAATGCTGGTTTTATGGGAAGGATTTTATTATTAAGTGAGAAAAAAAATCCAAACCTATACGTGGCCCGAAAAAAAAAAGAAATCAGGAAGGGAGGATACACGTTTTCACACCACTATTTGTGCGATAAGTTGAAATTTGGCAAGGAAAAGAAGAAATTGTTGTGAAAATGACTTTTTGTCATTGTGAACACATTGCATCACACAAAGTGTGCCAAAATGTGACATCTGCATTTGACTCCTCAGCAGCACCCGGTGAGCAGTGTAGAGGGGTGCTCAGTGGTCCCTGGTCACGGGTTTGAACCTGCAGTCTTGGTTTTGGTCCTAATCATCAGGTCACCACTGCCCTCTTGTGTAACATTCAATCACATTAAAATACAAAAGATAAAATAAATCCATACCTTGCTCAAGTGTACCTCAGTGACACCTCTTCTGGGACTTAAACCCGCAACCTCTGATCCCTAACCACTGACTTTCAGTAGCTTCAACCTGATTCTAAATGCCAACATATTGATTCACTTTTTATGTCTTTCAGGTCATTTATCCAACAAAAAGTAGCTTCAGTAATATCTAATTGCTGGGAAAGCGATAGAAAACTTGACTATTACTTGTGTGAATCACACAAAGTGCAACCCATCTGAGCAGAGGGCAGTTATCAACAGCACCCTGGGGGCAGTGTAGTGGAACACTTACTCAAGTGAACCTTAGTGGTACCTGGGCTGGGAATTGAACCCACCTGAACTTTAAACTGCGACCCCCAATCCTTGGTCCTAACCATCAGGCCGCCATTGCTCTTATGTATAATATCCATTAACAATAAAATACTAAGGATAAGCTAAAATAAATTCATATAGACTGAAATAAGGTACCGTGTTTAATTGGTGATTGTATTGAATTGAAGCTCATTAAAGGAGATGAAGCTTAAAATAAACCTGGATCATTTTTCTCGAGGTCTTGGCCAACGGCTGGGTGAACATGAACATTTTGCAAACAGCATTTAAAAGGTTTAGGCCAGGTTACTGGAAGCATGTGAATACCTGAAATAATTGGGCATTTGTGACCTGCAGATAATGATGTTTCTATATGAGGGTTGCTTTCATCAGGAGTGGAGGAAGCAGAATGTCAGTTCCACCGATCCTCCTTATCCAGCAGGAACGCGCTGATTTTCTTACTAAGAAGTGTACTCATCAAATAAATCTGGAGTGCTGAGAGGAAATCTTTGAAAAATTGTGTCTCTTTTACCTTTCACATTCAAATGGCTTTTGATTCAGTTTTCATAATCAAAGGATCTTGATATGTGTAATTATAATTGAAACACACAAGTGTTGCTTGCATTGGCCTCTTTTACAGCCCTGGCTCATTGTATTCAGCACTGACTTATAATAAGCACTGCAATGTGTAGTATGGATCCATATCTATATTTGCTGATAATCCTCAATTACACAGTAGACAGAACACTTCTGAGGAGCTGTAAAGTGCTGCAGATGTGGAAAATTAAGGAGGCTTCTGCGCTTCTAAAACTTAGCTATTTTTATTATCTGCATGTTTAGTTAAAGACAAAATGTTCATTATTACTTTAAACATCTGTTGGTGTACAGATCTGTAACAATAAATGTGTCAGAGAGACACTGTGCTTCAACGGGATGAAGTAGTAAATGCACAAGTGTGATTTTTACAATCGCCTGAACTGATAGTCAGGTTTTTATTTAATTATTTTACCTGATATAGTTATATCATTACTTAGTTAGAGATATATTTATATTATATTTGCACATAATGTATACTATTGTATCCTATAAATCTTATTGTATAGTATTGTATATCTGTATTCCTCTCTTCCTCTGATTCTCTTGCTGCATTAAGCATGTTTATGATGAAAGAATTTCCCTCGAGATTAATAAAGATCTTATCTTATTTTAAAACTAAGCACATTTTTGAGAGTATGTTGTTTAAGGGTGTAGTTTAATTTAATTACCTGTACATTTGCATGTATTGCATTGTAACCTATGGGAGGATAATTAGCACAGATTTCCTAATCATGAGACAGACCTTTGCTATAAATGTGAACTAAAAGTGACTTTCATCCACACATGAAGCAGTGGTCAGCTATTAACAGCACCCGGCGAACACTGTAACGGGACAGTACCTTGCTCAAGGGTTCCTCATCTGCGACCTTCTGATTGAACCTGTTCTTGTGGTAAATACGTTAAGTGGTGCATCATTAGGACAATTGTATAATTCTGCAACCATTCAAGTCAAGTCAAGTGAAGTCAAATTTATTTATACAGCGCTTTTTACAACTGACATTGTCACAAAGCATCTTTACAGAGTTTATAGAATCCGGGTCCGAGCCCCAAATGAGCAAGCTATGCGACAGTGGCAAGGAAAAACTCCCTA
>JBBIGC010000001.1:45157842-45173284 GCA_037576955.1 Lepidarchus adonis
CAGGTTCAAGTCCCAGCCTGGGCACCACTGAGGTACCCTTGAGCAAAGTACCGTCCCCACTTTACTGGTCCTCGGGCGCTGTTGATAGCTGCCCACTGCTCCATGTGTGCACGTGTGATGGGATAAATGTGGAGGACAAATTTTGTTGTGGTGCAATGGTGTGTTCACAATGACAGAAATTCATTTTCACTCAAATGATGCATCGATGATTCTTTAACAGCAATAAATAAGAAATAAAAACTTAAAAAAAAAAAGTTTTTTCATTCACTGTGAAAATTATCGATTTTCTATCTTTTTTCTGTCGTGTTTTTGGGGAAAAATTTGCAAATTTTGCAGATAATACTGACCATTAAACTAGAATAGAACAGAGTTTGCCTAAACTCTGTCTAAACTTCATGTGTAAACATGTTTTAAATGCTGTTGTAGCACTTGCACTGTTTTCTATGACTAAAAGGAAAGTATTGAACTTCTTTGTAGCTCTCACATCCGTGCTTTGAACAAAAGGATCAGCCAAATAAATAAATGTAAATGTAAATAAATGATGGTTGTGAACACACCCCATCACACAAAGTGTGACCCCAATGAAATGTGACCTTTAACCCATCTACACGGCTATCAACAGCACCCGGGGAGCAGTGTAGGGGTACATACCTTACTCAACTTAGGCTTTTCTAACCACTAGGCCCCTCTGGTTGCATTTGTGGATGCCATGAAAAAAACACTTTGTTTGGATTCCTTCTAAATATCTTTACACTCACATGGGGAGTTGCATGGGTTGCAATATGCTGTCAGTTTAGCAGAGGTTTGGAAGGTGTTTTGTTGGATCTGAGAAGTTTGCTTGTGCTCACTTCAGAATCCATCTTGCTGTTGCTGTCTGCAGTCCCACCATCAATAAAGACGTGAAACAGCAACACATGTCAAAGATGAGATGTTTTGCTTCGGGTCAAGAGCGCAGTTCCTTCATTTCTTCATACCCTTTACATCAGTCTGGTACGGGTTCATCTTCATCTCATCTGTCCATGAGACTTTATCCTAGAAACTGACAGGCTTGTTACATACTGTGACAGTGGACAGAGATGGGCTGTGTCACCCTGACCAGAAACCAAGCATGAACTCAGAGATATCGACCCCAGCAGAGTACATCATTAAGAGAATACAAAATTATAATGGAAATATCTTTCATTTGTAATAAAATATACATAAGCTGCAAAACATAATTTCTTACTTTTCATACTGAGCACTTCAATTAATGCTTTATCTTTGTTTCTCATGGTTACAATAGAAACAGAAAAAACTGCTACAATCAACTTTTGTTATGTCTCTTGTGTAAGAACAAATCATGAAGCTGATCAAGAAACAACTGAGCTTGTGTCGCTCAAAAGAAAGGATAAAATGTATAAAACACAGTTACTGGACTCACATTCCTTCAAATTAAAGCAGACGTACTGCACCTCATTTCTAACCCAATGAGTTCAGGCAATAAAAATAATGTATTCTTGCCAAAAGAGTACATTGTATATTTATATCATGTTTAAAATGACAAAAATGACATGCCAAAAAAGATCTCCATTTGGATCAGGCTACTTTATGGCCTGAAGTGTAAAGTCTACTGCGCCTCTATTTGAAGCCATTTATAATCTATCACCTACCTGACTTTAATTAGGCACAAGCTCAATCGTGGACACTTTTAATGAGTTTTCACATCGGTTGTATGTTTTCATATAAAGCAAAGCCATATGGTCATTTGCGAAGTTCTGACACAGTTTCACTTTGATCATACCTTATACGTGAGTGTGTGTATATACAGTGGCAAGAAAAAGCCTTTTGAAATTTCAAAGTTTTCTGCATTAATTTGTCATCAGATGTGATCGGATTTTCAAGTTAAGGATAGTAACAAATGGAATGTGCCTGAAAGAATAACACAAAAATAAAGTATCTGACAAAAGTGAGTACATCCCTCACATTTTTGAAAATAATTTATCATACCTTTTTATGGGACAGAAGATATTACACTTTGATACAATGTAAATAGTAGATGTACAGTCTGCAAAACAGTGTAAATTTGCTGTCCCCTCAAAATAACCAAACAAAGCCATTCATGTCTAAATTGCTGGCAACAAAAGTGAGTACACCCCTAAGACACAACAAATTGTGCCCAATTAGCCATTTTCCCTCCCAGGTGTCATGTGACTGATTAGTGTTACAAGGTCTCAGGTGTGAAAGGGGAGAAGATGTGTTACATTTGGTGTTAGCGCTCTCACACTCTCTCATATTGGTCACTGGAAGTTCAAAATGGCATCTCGTGGAAATTTGTGAGGATCTGAAAAAAAATTATTGCTCTACATAAAGATGGCTTAGGCTAAAAGAAGACTGCCAACAGCCTAAAACTGAGCTGCATCATGGTGGCCAAGACCATACAGCGGTTCAGATGGTGTCAAGTGTGTGTGGCAGCAACCAGGTGTGTCTTGCCAACAGTCAAGCATATTGGTGGGATTGTCATGGTTTGGGTCATGGTACTGTGTCATACCGAAGCAGATCATTCGGTTCCCTTCAGAAACTGGGCTGCCGGGCAGTATTCTAACATGAAAGATGACCACTGCCTAACTAAAGAAAACTGGCCAAGCATGTCTCAAGACCTAAACCATATTGAGCATCTGTGGGGCATCCTCAAATGGAAGGTGGAGGAGCACAATATCTCTAAAATTCACCAGCTCTGTGATGTCATCATGGAGGAGTGGAAGAGGATTCCAGTGGCAAAATGTGAAGCTGTAGTGAACTCCATGCCCGAGTTAAGACAGTGCTGGAATATAATGGTGGGCAGACCTGAATATGGTTTAGGAGGAATCTGGGCCCATTCCTCCTGCAGAACTGCTTTAGCTATGTGTTATTTTTGGGCGTATTATGTGTGCCTCTCTTTTTAAGTCATTCTATAGCTTCTCTGTTGGATTGATGTCTGGGCTCTGACTCCAAAAGGTGGATTTATTCTGAAGCTGTTTGGTGAGGGACTTGCTCCTGTGTTTGGGTCAGTCTCTTGTTGCATCATCCAACTTTTGCAGGGTTTCAGCTGAGGTACAGACATTCTCACATTATTCTGTAGAATTTTTGATACCTTTGACCACATGTGGCCACATGCACTGTTTATAATACTGGCAATTTGCAGGGGGGTAGATACAGATCTGCATTTAATATTAGCAATTTCATACGACTTCTCAGCATAACAAAGCAAGTTCACTCCCAAAAGGACACTTTTAAATGGAGAGAGAGAGAAAGAGAGAGAGATTTTCTTTGACATATACTTATCAGGTATTTTATCAGATGTGAGTGTGTTTACCACAGATTTGATGTTTGGCCAGTGATTATATGGCTGACTGATGATGTTTATGTGCTCAAACTTAGAAATCGAATAAATGGGAAATTACTGGTGAGAGATCCTCATGTCCTTTCTGTGTGTACAAGCTCTGGCCATGTTCCCATGGGTTTCCTCCAGGTTCTCCAGTTTCCTCCCACTGTCCAAAGGCTTGTGGTTTAGATTGTTTGGCTACTCTACATCTCCCATAGGTGTGAGTGTGTGTGAATGGTTGGCTCTTTGATGGGTTGGGCCTACTGTCCAGGGTGAACCGCACCTTGGGCCCATAGTAGGCTGGGATTGGCTCCAGCTTCCCTGCGACTTGAATACGATTAGAACTGGAAAATGAATTACTAAATAAATGGAATTATTGTCTCTACTAGCTGAATGGGTCATGTACCCTGATAGTATGTGGCAGCTGAGAGTAGCCCTAAATCCTGCAGCTATACTGAAGTCAGTAGCATTTCTTCCGTCCTCTTCCTTTGGTGAGCTCAGCTGAAGAACTACTGCTGACACGATTCACTGTGACATATGTTTAATGACACTTCATCTCTCCTTGCCTCCCACACACATTGCTCTTTCCCTGGCCAGACAGGACAATCTGAAGCTATCCCACAGCATTTTGCACGCAATGATAAATACCAGCAGTACAAACCATAACACGTCCTCATTACAGGAGCAGCTGCAGACAGGTCAGACAGGAAAGAGTGTTGTTTAAACCACAAAAAATTAACAAAAGACATTATAACAGAATCAGAAACAGTAAAATAAGCTCTATATGCTGCACTTATAATTATTTTTAAAGGGCAAGTATTTTGACACATGACGCAGAGCAAATCTACTTTGCACAATAGTAGTCAAGTATAATATTGTAATGTTTTTCCGGTGATGGAAACCCACCAAGGGGAAAAAGGAGGCTGAGACAAGACACTGCCGAACTGTCGAACACAGACACTGCCGTTTTTGGTTTAAAGGTCCAGCCCTTAAAAGATCTCAGGAACCAGTGCGCCCTCTGCAGGAGAGTTCATCCCACAGAGCATCTTAGCAACAGTGTCCACACACACTTTGCCCAAGTACACACCCTCCCCAAACTGAACTAACCCTGCTGAGCTCACTCCAAGCCATCAGCGGCCACGCAACTCACCATGGGAGTGAGCTCAGCTGGCCACCCCAGAACACACACAAAAGCACCCCAAATGAGTCCCAATAAACACATAAAAACACATTCCCAACAAAAAACACACATAACAAACTAAATATACCCCAACAACAATCCCAAACAGTCACTGCCTGTATGCAAATTTGCTTAAATTGGCGTCTGGGCCTCTGCCACAATATAATAAAAAACACTGATGTACAGTACATTTTTTATTAAAAATAAGAAAAATCAACAGATCTTTTACTAAGTAATGCTCCTTGACAAAAGACAATGGCTGCCAAGCAAAATAAAACACAAAAAAATATTCAAAGGATTGCACAATTTAATACAGGGGTTTCTCGAGTTACGCCAGGTTTCGGTTCCTCTGAGTGTGACGTAACTTACTTTGATGTAAGTGGGAACTCATGTATGTAATGATGCTGCAGAGGTTTTATTGAAAGCTGGAGCTAATCCCAGATGACAACGGGCATAAGGTAGGTTTCACACTGGACAGGAGGCCAACTTATCATAGGGCAACACAATGACAGACAACCTTTCAACACACTCACACCTATGGGTGAGGTAGAGTAGCCAGTCAACCCAAACCACAAGCCTTTGGACAGTGGGAGGAAACTGGAGAACTAGTGCAAATGGTGTTAATTGTCCAAAAATAACGATGGATAAGGCAGTTGTGCAAATGGTGTAAATTGTGCAAAAGTAACAATGAATAAGGCAGTTGTGCAAATGGCAAGTCAAGAATCGCAGCAGAAAGATATGAAATGTAAACAGTTCTAGACTATAGTGTAAAAAAACAGACGTAGTCGGTGAGTGTATTACTGCTCTCACAATCATGCCATAAATATGTCACTGCAGAGGCCATGCAGTCATGAGTTTTCATGACAGAATATGTCCATTAATATAAAAATATCTTACTATGACTGGTATTTTGAATGACAGCCTGTGATATTTGACATCATTATATTAAATTACAATGTGACATAAGCAGTCATGACAATTTCCAGTATCATGGTAACCTGATACAATTATTGCGATGAATGTCATGCCAACTAATAACAGCTTATGACATCTGACATGATTTTAGATTTATTTTACTCTATTAATCCTGAGTGGAAATTATTCTCTGCATTTTACTCTTCCAAGGCAGTGAGCACACACACCCAAAGCAGTGGGCTCCCACTGTAGCACCCCCGGGGGCAGTAGGGAGTTAGGTGCATTGCTCAGTGGTCTGCTGGCTGGTTCTAGGAATCAAACCCATGACTCTTGGGTCACAAACCCACTTCTCTAACCATTAGCCCCTTTGATATAATACGTTTATGGCTTGGTTGTCTAAATATATAGCACAGTGTAAGTGAGCTTTACAATTGGCTAATACAGGACCTATAGGACAGTGGTTTTCGACCCCACTGTAATGGTCAATAATGTCCATAATGCAGTTCTTCAATGAATAATTAAAGAATAAATGAAGGATTAGTAGTCTCTAATATGAATAACTGTGTACACTTGTTTGGCCTCGTTGTTTCTTCAGGGCTTGTATCTCTCCTTTAGAATAAATGAATTAATAAGAAAAACTGCATTAGCCAGAGGGGTCTTTACTCCTGCTGGTGCGATCGGTGTCTGACAAAGCCTGGAGGTGGATGCAATTAGACCTATCTCTGCCTCATGCTCACCCTCCACCCCAACCAGTTAAGCAGATGGCCCCAGGGGAACGCTCCATTAAGAAGCACTTCACACCCAGCAGCATGGACCCTTTCCCTGCGTACACACAGATTCGCCAAGGAGAAATTCTCTCTCATTGACTTTTACTGCGAGGTTCATCAGTGATTAGACACTAAAGATTTTTGCTGTTTTGACCTTGTACCTTGTGACTATGTTTTTCACATACATCAGGTGGATTAAGTATTTAGAGCACATTTCTTAAAGAAACGCTGTAACAGTTCGTCCTGTGTTATGTGTTTCGTGCTTGTAGTTTGAAGTGTGTTACCCTGGTGTGTCACGTGTCTGTTTGTCATGTGATCTCCCCAGGTGTTTTGTATTTCCCTGTGTGTATTTAAGTTCCTTCTGTGTTGACTAGTCGGTGGATGTTGTCGCGTGTGAGGTCTCTGTGTTTGTGTCTGTGTTCAGTATTCATTGGTGAATGTGGTTGTGGTTATTAAACCCAGTTTATTTCAACTTCTCAAGTCTGCGCCTACTTCAAACTACCTGTGAGTCCTTACAAACGCTGTTTATGGCAAAAAGCATTCGGACAGTGGTCCGGCCACCGGGGGTATCACTTCACAGGCAGTGTCTCTCCTGTCTCACATACTGTTGCCCTCTTTGGCCACCTGAGGTCTCCTGTCTTCCCCTGTAGGTGGTTTAGTCCCTGTTCTTGGTTTACCCCTTATTTTAATAGTTTCCAGTTTTCATTAGTTTTTATTTAGTTTTGACTTCAAATTAGCAATTCTATTTTAATTTTAATTAGCATAGTTTAGTTTTTAGTTTTTGAAAATGCTTCGTTTGAGTTTAGTTGTTTTTAGTGTCAGTTATAGTTTAAGGTTTTTTTTTTGTGAAGCACTGCATTAATGTTTTTTGTGAGCTTGTCTCAAGATGTATCTCAAAGAGGTTTCACTTCAAAGAGTCGACTCCTACCATTCACTTCAAAGAGTCAACTCTAAGAGCCGCTTGGTTCACAATCGACACATTACTCGCTCTAATGCACTTTCTTCACACAAATTGTGAACAGATGTAAAATGGAGCCCAGGACTGCAAGAGGAAAATAAAGACATAAAAGGACAGAAAACATGGAGATAAGAGAAAAGTAATGCATATGAACAGTGTATTTTTCTTTGCAGCATACTGCAGCAGCAGTTTTATCAGGAGGTGTCTTCTGCGAAACTACACGTCATAAAAACGAAACACATTTTCTCCATAAATTTAGTTAGTTTTAGTTAGTTTTAGCGCTCATTTACAGTTTCAGTGAGTTTTTCTTTTCTTTGCAGTCTCGTTTTTATTTTTTTTTCAGTAAAGAAAAAGTTTTTTTTTTCTTTTAGTTTAGTACTCTTATTTTGTTAGTTTTTGTTAACGATAATAACCTTGCTCATTAGTATTCCCACCTGTGTCCATTCCTGTCTGTTTCCATGGCTGTTTCTTTCCAGGTCTTGTTCTCCTGTCTCAGCGTGCCCTGCTGTTTCAGCTGTTCCTCATGCCCTGTTAATTTCTTGCCCTACTTATCTCCTTGTGTTTGGTTGTTTTATGCAGGTGCATTAACGTGTGTCGCTGCCCATAAGTCTAATAATTTCTGTTCTTTGTTCCCTGTATGTTCTGGACAATGGTTTTTCCTGTACCTTTCCCTAACCCTTTCTTTTTTGTTTTGTATATTTAGCTAGACTTCATTAAAAGCCATTTTGTTCCCCATGGCCTCTGCCCTTATCACATCCTCACTTGCACTTTACAATATAGATTAATTTATTGTCTGATTCCCAAGTGCCCAGTGTGTCACGTGCTCTGCTGTATGAGATCAGACAAACTGATGTACTTCAATAGCCAAACTTTAAATTAATAAACGAGGGGTTAATCCAGTGCGTGGTTGGACTAAGTATCCACACTGGGTGAACATCAGACTCCAAATGTCTATGGTAAATCTAATTACAGTTATGTCTGATAAAACACCTTTTGATGGAGAACCTTGCTGTAAAGCTCTGGTAGGGCAGTGTCTGAAATGTAGTGTGGAGGGGCGGGGCTTATCATACCCTCAAGAGCCTGTATTCTTTACTGCACTTATTGGTCGTTCATTCCAAGTCACAGATTCATTTACCCTCCCTGTACTCTTGTTTGCCATTTCACAAATTTTTTTCTCTCAGTTTAAGTGTTCTCCAGTGTTTATGCTTCAGTGCAGCTGAATTACCTGACTGCTCCACTGTATTCTGCCAGTGTTTAATTTAAAAATGATTGGCAGATACCAATTATTATTCTTAAAATGCCCCGATCTGCTCTGATACTGATCTTGGAATCTGGACATCTCTAGTCAATACATCTTATCAGACTTGTGTTTGAAAAAGAAACTCAGAAAGACAGCAGTCCTAATTATCACAGGGCCTTACCTGTGGAAGCTGATAGAAGAAGAGCTGTGACAAGCGCAATGCTTTCACCATTACTTTCCAAATTAGTGGTCTTATCTAAAGACTGAAGAAAAGATCACAAAAGCCCCCAAAAAGCAGAAGCTGGAGCGGGCCTCCAGAACAATACTACAGTGAATATAAGCTTTTTATTTTACTTTTTTAATTATTACTTTATTTCATGTTCAAATGTTCTTTTCCCTTCAATATATTCAAAATGTATATATATAAGAAACTTATTGTATCCATGTGCATAGTTACTTGAGAGTACTGTATTTCCCCAAAGATAGGCCATCCCACATTATAGGCTGCCCCATTCTATAAGAAAATGCTCATTTATTTTTTAAAAACTGCCCCAAGTTATTTGCAGCCGCATTAGAAAGCATCTAATGTACCCCCAGTAGCTCTATACCATTGACATTATACTGTAGCGTGAACAATTAAATTGATAAAATGTTTAACTTACCAATATCATGCCACAACACAAGTCCTATGTAATACAGGTGTTGTGCTGTATCCTACCCCCTTCCAATTCCTACCCTCTTTCATGGGGATGCATGTCTCTGAGCTTTCACTTTTGTGTTTTAATCGAATTTAACCAAAGTTAAACTAGTGTAACATTAGTAATTATTCATTATTGCCACAATATTTTATTTAAGCAAAGCTATTTTGTTTAAACAGTTTGCTGTATTCAGAACTAAATCAACACATGTGTGTGAGCATTAACAGTAATAATTCAAGAGAAAACCAACAATTTATGTGCAAATACCTGTGGAGTATAATGTGTGAGTTGAACATGAAGACACATTTATGCAAAATACAGAAAATCTGCAGGAGCTAAGAGAATGTATTACGTTTTATGCAGCACTAGTGGGAGGATTTCAGCACAACAACCAACAGAACATCACTGATCTGTCTTTGCTTTGCGCTGTTTTTCAAACTGTTCATCGCTGCAGTAAGCTTTTAAAATCAGTACATTTAAAATCAACTAATCATTTCATTATGATGCTTTTTGTGCTGAATTATACTTTTAGCGATGTGTTCATGTTTTTAGATAGACCGCCCCATTTAAACAAGGCTCATCCAACACCAGGTTTGTAAAACTCATTTATAGGCCGCAGCTTATTGTTGGGGAAATATGGTACAATCTGAAGATGTTCAACTCACACACCATTTTTCTCAAATCAGGGAAGAACATGGGCCATTCAGAGCTTCTAATCAGACTTTATACTCTCATCCTTAAGTGACGTTCATGCACAGTTCCAACAAATGCAGCAAATTCAATTACCGCCTCTTTAGAGGAACCAATCTGCAAGGGTTCTTTTATGGAGCACTCACAAAAATCCAACATCTTACATGTTCATTCGTTATTCGTTATTTTTTCAAACTAATGGATCATGCCAGGCGCAGTGACAGCTGAGGACTAATTTGCCTTGTCTGTGCAAGTAGTTTGTTAATCACTTTTGCATTGTTAGTGGAAGAGTGGTCAGAGGTCAGAATAACTGTGTCAGATCGGATAGAATTAATGATTTTGCTCATCTTACAAGGGAAATGGACAAGGCAGAATTCAGTGAGCTAGAGAAAAAGAAAACCATTTCAGTACAGATGAACTTATCAATCATTCTTAAGCTGACAGCACAGAAGGGATGCTGTACATTTCGTACTGTGACAAGTCATGAGCACCCTGTGACTCACTGAGAGCACCATATCCAGTTTTCTCAGGAAAAACATATTTGTTCTCAAGTGTGTTCATGCAGAGGGCAAACATACACAGTTTGCTTAGATATGTTGCGTATTACAATTATTCAGAAACCCTGTATCTTCAACTTATAATTGAGGTTAATGTGAAATGTGTCTTTATGACACATTATTGTAACATAAACTACTATATAACAACAGCTATTGTTTCCAAATCCTGTAAAAAAATACAATAATGTATTTACAATAATGAAGATACAAGGTTTTATAGGAAGTTTTCACCCATTTTATTTATCAAGAGCTTCACAGAAAATGTCCTCCTCCACAGATGTTTATAATGAAATGATCTGTTAACCTACTGATTCATTTTCACATGCTATAAATTCCGCCAAGCGACATCAGATCTATCCAATTATACAGGTAATTAGTAGAGAAAACAGGAGTAGCTGGAGTGAAGTGGAGCAGGTGGTCACTGTGTCACTGGTTTATAGACCCCTGTCTCACAGCTAAGAAGCGTGGAACATAAAACTTCCAGTCAGATTTATTTCCAAAGCTTAGAGAAATGTTGATTATTTTTATGATAAATGTCGAAAGCGAATCACTTTAAGGTTAGCAAAATTAACGCTAAGAATCCTGAACCGAGAATTACTTAATACCCGTCCAGAAAATCAGTCCTTCTAGTTTAATATTAAAGTTATTTACCCTGTAATTTTTTTTGTTTTCATTGGGGTGTTAATGTCTTAAGGGAAATCAGACCTCATTCAAATCAGTCATTTTTCACACCCTTTCTCATAATCTAGGTGCTGTTGTAAACACCAGGCCACCACTGCCTAATGACTATCCTGAAGTAAACTGCTCAGAAAAGCACAGATCCATCAAAATACATCTCTGCCCATCAATTAATTAAAAGTGACCAGTGTAGGGTCACTACTGACCAGAAATGAGTGGGTTATTCTCAGCACTGTAGTGACATTAACAGGGTAGAGTCTGGTACAAGTGTATCAGGATTACAGTACATGCCTGTTTTGTGTTAGTCATGCTCTTAGCTACAGTGATTAGTGATTCGTGATTCCGATTTCCAATCATTGTGAACACATCACTGCACACAGTGCACCACAATGAAATTTCTCCTCACACATGCACACATGGAGGAGCGGCCAGCTATCAACAGCACCCGGGGAGCAGTGAAGTGGGGACTGTACCTTGCTCAAGGGCTGGAACTTGAACCTGTGACCTTGTGGTCTTAGGGGCAAAGTCCTAACCACTGGTGTTCCCCATGTCCAGCATATACAGGGGGTCCTTGACTTATGACGTACACGACTTGTTAAAACTCACTGTTACGACGTTGCCCCAAACTATTTGTTTTTCAATGGTGTGAAAAGTGAAAGTACCTTTAATTAAACGTTAAAAAATGCAATCCAGAGCCTCATGTGGGTGAATGTCTCCCTCTGGTGCACTGACAGAGGAATGGCCTCAGGGCAAAACACATTAGACAATTATGTAAGGGGTTTCAACTTACAACACATGCTCAAAATCCCATCGTAAGACAAGGACCCTCTGTATTTGTGTTTTTCCTGCTCATACACACCTGATACCGTGAATCAGCTTCTTAATGATTTAAAGTGGGTCTCCAACAGCCAGCAAAACACAAATAGGTACAGGAACAGTAGTGTTCCAGGTCCAGGGCCAGGAACCTGTGGGCTAGCCTATTGTCAGTGGTTAAAAAATAAAACATAAAAGAAAATCACGTTTAACCAACGAGCCAAATATAGCAGAATAACGAGCCTAAAATATAGCAGTGTGGGAAATATCAGTATCTTCCCAGTTATTTATGAATACTTGCTTCATGTCAGAAGAGCTGCAGATGGTGTTTTTGTCCTGCAAAAAACATTGCTAACAAGTAAAAACAAGTCTGATTTCAGACCTTAAAGTTTCCCATTGTCACCTCCGATGCTTTGAACTAGTACATGAAATGAGAGGGAAGGCACAAAGTCTCCACTGCAATTTTGTGATTTCATGAATATGAATTAGGAGTTGCACAGGAAATGTCAGACTGAAGTCATTAAGATAATGTTCCTAAACGGTCGATTAGCAAGCAATGGGCCTAAAGCAATTAGAGGTAGATCATGAAATTTGAAATTAAATTAATTGTCTATGTTTTCACATATGTTGAATTGAAACAAGGCATTGGTATTGTATGTAATTCAAAAACAGTCACACAAAGTGCACCAGAACAAAATGTGACCTCTGTATTCAACCCATCAATCCCTTGAGTTTTATGGGTGCTGTTGTTGGCTGCCTGCTCCTCATGTGGCTGCAGATGTCACATTTTGTTGTGGTGCACTTTGTGTGACTGGTTGTGTTCAAAATGGCCTTTTCATAGGTCCCATATCCTACAAGGGCTCCTGAATGGCGCAGTGGTCTAAGCCGTCTAAAGGTTGCAGGTCTGATCCCCAGTGGTGTTGCATGAGCACACTCATGGCCAGTGTTGGCCTAGTGGAAAGTTGCAGTGTCAAGTCCTGGCCCAGGCACCACCTGGAGCCCTTGCCCCATATGTGGCTGGGTAAAATGCACAATTTGTTATGATGGTATGGGATGTGCTAAAATCTATAAAATAGTAATATTTGAACTGAATTTGTGAAAATGACACTACACATTTAAACAGGCTGCTTTATTCACCAGAGTTTGTGTACGATCAGGATCCATGTTTCTACTTACACAGTGGCTTTGGACACAAATCAGGAATTAACACCACTTGCCTAATATAGAGTATTAGAGTAGAGTAATCCTCACTTCACTGCTCTCCGGGCACTGTTGATGGCTGCCTGCTGCTCCATGTGTGATGGGTTAAATGCAGAGGACGCATTTTGTTGTGGTGCATTTACAATGACTAATAATCACCTTCAGGCCAAATTTACAGGCATACACTGAAAGAGACTATTATGTCATTGTGAACACACAGCACCCACTCTGTATTTAACCCATCACATGTGGAGCAGCAGGCAGCCATCAACAGCACACAGGGAGCAGTGAAGTGGGGAAAGTACCTAGTTCAAGGGTTACCTCAGTGGGCTGGGACTTGATCCTACAACCTTCTGATCCCTGGGGCAAGTCCTAACCACTGCCACACCTACTTCAGGATACAGGAAACCTTTATTAAAAGCAGTAGGGGGAAACAGACCTGCTCTCACCTGCGAAGGTGACATTTATCCTAGAGCTTGAGCTTTTGTGCTAGTTGAAAGTTGAAATGTGATATTTTTTTCTTTAATGAAAGGGCTCAGTATTAAGGATCTCTCCATCTGGAGAGGCATCTTAAGAGTGTGAGAAAGCGCACACACAGAGAAGGCTTAATTCTGAGACTTGTCTGGAAAAGGTCATATTAAGAGGATGAGGTGTCTTCGTAAAAATCCTTTTGATAACATTTAGCGAGTGAATTCACTGTCTTGTAAGGGCTTTGAATCTGTAATAGTCACAGTAACACACAGGGCGTTCAGAGTTAACACCAGATATTAGGCAATTACTTCCAGCAGGCCCATGCTGAGGAGCTCCTCACTGTGCAATTCACTGCACGCTCTCTCTTTTATCAGCTCTGCAGCGAATCTCTCACAATCGGAGCACAGGAAACCTAGTGACTCATTTCTGCAGTACTGAAACTAAAGCATTTCTTTCAATAAACCAATACTACCACTTTTCTATTAAGCTCACAGCTGTGTCAGCTTTGAAACAGCCTCAGACGACAAGCCTGTCGTTAAAGAAAGCCCTTCACAGTGAAATGAGCACAGTAGCTAATTTAGCTGAAGTTGTCAGCTGCTTATGTATAGATATGGATGGTGGTTAGTGAAGCACACAGCATTCACTGGTGTAATTGTTTTCTCTGGTTTTGTGTGAAGTTCTTCAACTGATAAAGGTATAGAAAGTGTCCTAACTTTAAATAAATGCATATTTATGTACATTATGTACATATGCTGTTTTTTTTTTTACTTTTCTATACCACCAACTTATTTATTCACTATACAGGTTGGAACCGATCTCAGGTGGCTATGGGCCCAAGGCCAGTTCACCCTGGACAGGAGGCCGACCCATCACAGGGCTACACAGAGACAGACAACCACAAGCCTTTAAACAGTTGGAGGAAACCCACACAAACATGGGGGAGCGCTTGTACACTCCACACAGAAAGGAGCCTGTGGTCCAAACCCAGGGATTGAACCCAAGACCTTCTTGCTGTGAGAGAATAGCAACAGTGCATTAAATGTAATTCACCCAGAGGTTTTCCTTCTTTCCTTCAACAAAGTTACTTACCTACTGTTATTTTACAATCTGGGACAGGGGTGGGCAAATGTCTAACACAGTTTGGTAGCTTTCCTTCTCATGCGCACTTACTGGCAATTAACAGGTGAGCGGAACAAGGTGTGTTTGAGCAGGGAAATCAGTGCTAGACACTGGCCCTCCAGGTTCGGAGTTGCCCACCCCTGCGCAAAAATCTGTGATCTACAACACACTCATATGGATTTTTTTACACATTTTTGTATCAGCTTATTGTACAATTTACATTTTTTCTATTTTTCCCCTACTTCTGGTTGACCAGTGTGAGGTTTATGCTATTAGCTGTAAAGTAGGCTATTATGCTGTAGAAGAGAAAACTGCTATATAAAGTACAGACCAGCTAGCTGTTTCACATGTGTTTTGCATTTCCATTGGACACCATATTTTTAGACTGAAGGCTGTTGTAATATCAATGAAAAGTTCTACACGCTACCAAAAATGGTCCAGTACCTGCTTACCCATCTATAATTATCAAACCAGCTTCCATACCTAACTTTTACGGATCTGATTTTGAAGGGTTTGAAGAAAGGTAAACCTAATAATTTTTGCATTTGAGTGTTGCTAATTGTATACTGAAGAATTTACATATAGATGGATGATTGACAGTGCTGTACTGCAGTACCTCCACCCTCCAGTCGTTCCAACGAAAATTAAAAACTCACCTTTTTCCAGCCAACAGTAAACTTTTGTTCCTTTTATTTCTGTTAAGTTGAGCTTTTTCCAGCTTGTATTATACACTAGGATGTAGGGCTGTCCCCGAATAGTCGAAGATTCGATGCATCGATATGCGGAGCGTGATTCGACCACCGATCTCACAGTCGA
>JBBIGC010000001.1:45186882-45214074 GCA_037576955.1 Lepidarchus adonis
CTTCTTCACTGTCCTGCGGCTCCATCTTCACCTGCGCCAGTTGCCACAAGGGGGAGCTGTTTCCTGCTGGTCCTGTTGAAAAACAAATCAATGGTGGTTGATACCACAAGGAGGAAAAGACTTGAAGGGACCCTGATTGGTCTAAGGGTTAGAAATATCATGATCTTGGCCTTGACATTACACTTCAAAATGCAAATGAGCCCATCACATAACTCAATCACATTGTGAATATCCTGATGTTACAGATGACTAGTGTGACAACTCATTTCCATGACCCATAAAATGTAAATACACGCTGGTAAAATATTACAGACTACCTTAAATACAATGTGGAAATAAATTGCAATACATTTTCCAATTTCCCCAACTTATGATAATTCTATTCACAATCATCACCTGGAAATGTACTGTACATATTCCTCAAAAGTATACATTTAATATTTTAGGAACAGAAACGGCTTGTTTTGGCAACATCATTTATACCAACATCACAAAAAACGTAGTTGTTTGACTACCTGAGGTGTGAGGAGAGTGTCCCTCCTCCAGACTTCCTGTCAGCCTTTCACTGGACGTCCCAAGCACCCCAATGGGCAGGGCCTGGTCACCTGAGGCCAAGTCTGCCTCTGGCTCCTCACTTAGAGGAAAGGCGATGTCACTCATGGGTTCTTCTTTTACCTTTGGTGGTTTGAAGTCTTCCAGAGCTTTCTCTGGGTTTACCAGTCTCTCGTACTCCTCCGACAGCTCTTTACTGACCTAAAGTACAAAATGTGGATAAATTCAGATATTTTACTCTCCAGTGTCACACTCCATCACTGTGCACACCGGAAACCTGATCCATAGACAAGTGATAACCTTTACTATTTTACAGGTCATCGCTGTCTGAACAAAACCTATTTCTAATTTTATTGTATTTTCAACCAGGTGCCCTTTATATAGTCATAACTGTGATAACTGGACCAAAGTTCAGAATTTATAATAATAAAAATCATTCCCGTCACCACTGCCACCATATTACTGCTTACTGGAATGAAAATTTTTCATCATCTCCATGAGAAGCCTGCCCTGGAGAAGGTCAGATGCAGAGATGAATTTCTTAGCCTATTAAAAATGCTGAAAATCCAGGGTGGCAAGATAGCTGGCTAAGCAAAGAAAATCTGCTATGTGAGACAGACTGCGGTTTGTTTGTTTTTTTAAAAATACACAAATATTTGTAAATATTTGTGACTTATAGCTTTTGAATAATTCCACATTTCAATAATAAGGCAACATGTGCAATCTCCTTGCGATATCAACAATCAAACCTGTAAAAAATGTTTAAAATAAGCTTTTACCATCTGTTCCAGAAAGAAAGCTGTAAAATCACTAGACCAGAAGTGCCGCTGGTCCTGGAGGCTGGTGTCCAGCACAGTTTGGCGATTTCCCTGCAGACACACCTGGTTCAGCTCACCTGTTAATTGCCAGTGTAGTGAGTGTGTTTCAGGAGAGGAACCACCAAATTGTGCTGGACACCTGCCGTCCAGGACCGGAGTTTGCCCTTCCTGCACCAAAGCTATTTAATACTCTGACAATCGAGATGAATGTTAAGAAAACAGCCATGGCCTAATAGTTAGAGATGTGGGTTTGTGATCAAAGGGTTGCAGGTTCGATTCCCAGAACCGGCCAAGTGGCTGAAGCAAGGCACCTAACCCTCAACTGCTTCATCACTGAAAAAATAAAAGAAAGACATTGTAAAAGAAGGCTTGATGAACAATATTCCTCACCTGGAGCATGTAGCTGTGGTAGTCTTTGATGCGGACCTGCCAGAAGCGCTGCAGGGCAAGCACGCTCCCGATGCCCACCTCATGGAAAACCTGCTCCACCACGTCAGGGAAGGGGGTGGAGCCGAGCCGAGCCTCCCGGTCCACAGCCACACGGAGGAGCCGGGTCAGTCGCAGATAGTGCTCATGGACGATGTCAGTGAGGGTCTCCAGCACGCTCTCGTTCGCAGACTCAAAGCCAGCATGGGCCAACACTGTAGCAACCGATTGGTAGAGCAGCTGTCGGCAGGAAGGCCAGCTCAGCTCCGTCACTGGCTCTCCTTCACCTCTGTGAAGAAAATGAGAATGGAGAGTCATTCATGCAAACTGTGCACATGAGGTACCAAAAGAGGAAAAAAATACTATATATTATTAAACAAACTGACAACAAACAATAAAAAAATACATTTTTACTCACTTGTAGAAGTCACTTTCAGGGTCACTGTGCCGCAGTTGGAAGGGTTCACTGGGAGCTTTGCTGTCTAGAGGCAGGAGGTCATCTGGTGCTGCTGGAGTGACTGGCCGTGGGGGCAGCGAGTCCCCATCTTCTGGTCTGAGAAGGCTCTGAGCATCCGACAAAGCCGTCAGAGGCTGCTGGCCCAGCTGCGCTGCAGCGAGGAGGCTGCGCAGGCGTCGAGTGTGTTGGCTGAGCTGCACCGTGTGGATGGTCAAACTGCAAGGTTCTGAAGGGATGTCCAGCATGGTTGTGGGCCGCGGCCGCTGCGCTGACGGCTGGTGCAGAGGAGGATCTTGCATCTCAACCTGACGAAATTCTCGCTGCAGGAGGTCAAAGGAGCTCCGCCCTGGAGGGGCTGACGCAACCGGGAGCTCACCCCAGTAGCGCATCATCCTTCCAGGAGACTGTCTCACCCCAGATCTACCGGCACTATTACTGAGGACACAACATTAAAAGGCAACATGAAAGTCTAACACATTCGTGCCATCACTGATTCTTACCAGGACTTGTATTTTTGATCACAATACAGAGTTACACAAGTACTCACATATCAAAAATCCTCAAGCTTATAGAGGCAGTAAATAAACAGTTTGCTGAAATATTGGAAACTACATTCATACTGTTACTCGTTTACATTTAGCCATGACATGACCGCTCCCCTATACAGTATTATATATACACACAATAGGTACGGAAACTCTTTAAATTTTTTCACTCTTTGTAATATTGCAGCTATTTGCTGAAATCATCAAAGTTCGTTTGTTCAAGTTTTTTCCTCATTAATGTACACACAGCACCCCATATTGACAGAAGAACACAGAATTGTTGACATTTTTGCAGATTTATTAAAAAAGAAAAACTGAAATATCACATGGTTAAGGTGTTAAGCGTGCGTTGCAGCAACCAGGCGAGGAGTACAAAAACAAGTGTCACGCTTACAGTCAAGCATGGTGGTGGCAGTGTCATGATTTGGGGCGGCATGACTGCTGCAGACACTGCGGAGCTACAGTTCATTGAGGGTACCATGAATGCCAGCATGTACTGTGACATACTGAAGCAGAACATGATCCCCTCTCTTTGGAAAATGGGAAGTAGAGCAGTATTCCAACATAATAATGACCCTAAACACACCTCCAAGATGACCACTGCCTTGCACTCCATGCCCAAGAGAGCAAAGGCAGTGTTGGAAAATAATAGTAGCCACACAAAATACACTTTGGTACAATTTAGACATTTGTACTCGCTTTTGTTGCCAGTATTTTGGACATGACTGTGTGTTGAGTTATTTTGAGGGGACAATAAACTGCTACACAAGATGTACACTAACTGCTTTTCATTGTACCAAAGTGTCATATCTTCAGGGTTGTCCCATGAAAAGATATAATAAAAAAAATTACCAAAATGTGAGGGGTGGATTCACTATTGTGAGATACTATATAAATATGTAAAATAATTAAAACTAATAATGTGATCCATAAAAAATAGAATATTTAAACCAGCAGTCAATCTTTTAGCTCATTTTAAACAAAAAAGTACAGCTCACAAAAATTTAAAACATATTTTTAACACATTTCACCATCTGCAATATAGTGCCTAAAACAGCAGTGATATACTTCAACAAATGACAAAACTTACATTAAATTAACAAAACAGATCAGTCACATGGAAAAAGTAACTACACTCTTATATTTATCAGACCTTCAGGTCCTTAAAATTAGAATCAGGTGTTCCAGATTAGATGCAATTGATGTCAGGTCTCTGCAGACTTGACATCTAGGGCCTGGTGTTCACTTTGCTATTTAAGTGTGTGGTTTCGTCATGTGTCCTCTACAGGCTTTCAGAAGAAAGAGTGGCCTCACATTATCTTCTGCGACTCTTTGATATGATGCAGAATTCATAATGAAATCAATAACAGCAGGTTGCATAGTTCCTGAGGCAGCAAAGCAACACCAAACCATATCACCATCATGCTTCACAGTTTCTACTTCTGCTAAAATGCTGTCTTTACATCATATGTTTATACCGTATATCTTCTAATAATAGCCCGTCTCTAATTGACGCCTGTTTCCAATAAAATGCGGGTTTGAAGAGATGTTGTGACAAATAGTCCCCCACCCAGTCTTTGTAGATCAAGTTTGTCTCTTTCTGATTGTTATGTGCACTTTCAGACCAGCAAATTGAAAAAAAATGTTGAGGTTCTTTGAGACACTTCTGCAGACATTAAAGGCTCTAAGGCTGATTTTATTTCCTCTAAATGTTGGCATGATGCCGCCACACACCCCATCAGCAAAAAGAACACAGGTCCTTAGATTTCAGATTAAATACGACAGACTCCACCTGCAGGGAAGACTAATCAATGGCACCCAATTTAGAACATACATTCATCCATTTTACAAAGTGCTTATCCATGTTGGGTTGTGGGGAAGCTGGAGCCAATTCCAGCTGACTACAGGCCAGGACACCCTAGACAGGAGGGCAACACAGAGACAGACGACCATTCACAAAACACTCACAGCTATGGACATTAACAGATGCCAATCAACCTTAACCACAAGCCTTTGAACAGTGGGAGGACACCAGAGCACCCCCACCCAAACAATGGAAGAGCTTGTACATTCCACACAAACACCCAGAACCTTCTTGCTGTGAAAACCCGGATACTTTAGAACCATTCATTCACATTTTTTGGGATTTGAAGGAATTTCACATGTAAAAGTGTGAATGTGACTTTTTATTTATTTTTTTTAAATGGCTACAAAATGTTCATTTGTGTGTCGTTTTTGCAGTACACAATGAGTAATGTTTGCTTTTAAAAATATTTTTGAAAACAACAACAGTTTATAAAGAATGTTAACTTTTTCTATGACTGTATATAGTTCACTATGTTAGCAGGGGTGCCCATTTCTCATTTACCACCCTGGAGAGATCAGATTCAACCAACCTAGCTCTCATATTCAGGAACCCCAAAGAGCCTTTATGACCCGAATCAGGTGTGTGTGGTAATAGTTGGAGCTGAAACTATGCACAATGGTAGACCTCCAAAAACAGAAATGGGCACCTCTGATTTACGGAGCAGGAAGGCATTGGAGATTCATTGTTGCTGTCCTTTCCTACAACTTAATTCTTAAACTTTTAAGCAACACACACACGCTCATACACGCATGCATGCATTTATGCATACATACATAGAGCAATTTTGTGTTGCTCTGACAGCTTGCGAGATAGATTTTAATGATGCAAGTCGGAATGAACTTATTCATGACAAAAACAAACAGTACAGAACAGGTTCATCTCAGCAGCGCTTGCACAAACCATCGACAAAGAGTACTCAAACCGCAGTACGATTTCCCTACACCCGCATGCATTTAGAAGAACACAAAGTACATCTGGATACAGTTTTCAATACGTACCTTAGGAAATGTAATCAGGAATAGTTATTGTATTGTATTGTTTTGTAAATATATATATAAATTCGTCGTTTCAACACTTCTTATGTCATAAGCGTCATGTGAGTACATCGCTAAATGATTCCGTGTAGCTACAAGGTAATATGCAGCTAGGTCCTATGAAGCTGTAAAACGTTTATATGTATGTTTCGATTCTCGGTCATAAATACAGATGTTGTGATGAGATAGTATTCACTTTTTATTTTTATATACACATTTTTATAAGCTGACATTTAACGAAGTGTGACTTAAAGACGAACCTTTGTGTCAGTCTTGTGCTTTAGGCGGAAACGCAGATCGGAGCGTTTAAATAGTTGCACCAAACAGACATGGAGGAGGAGCAGGAGACCATGCGAGCAAACGCGGAGCAGTTGTCTGCCCAGTCAGCGGCAGGTGAGGTCAGTGAGGGCCATTATATAAAAGAAGAGACAGAGAAACCCTCAGAGGAAGCTGCGGACCCATTTAAGAAGCCCGAGGTTTTTGCTGCGCCATCCCTAGCGGGGAGGAGAAGTGGACCTGGAGAGAGCGGCACAGGAGGAACGGAAGCCCGGAGACCTGCTGTCGAGGACTCTGTGCCCAGTAAATGCGCTCCCCGACCACCGTGTGAAGATTCAGAGCAGCTTACTGTTGCAGAAAAGCCTTCTTCTGAGGAAAGCTCCAGCCAGGCAAAACCCAAACAAGTGAAAGCTCCTGCTAAGGCGCCTCCAGTCGGGAAATTCCCTCCTCTTCCGTACACAGAGCCCCCCTGGGCTGGGGTAGCAAGGGTCTCCTACTCTTTCGAGCTCCTTAAGAGTGGAGCCATACTGAATACTATTCCTCTGACTCAGCAGAGTTATTTCGTGGTGGGTCGGTTACCTGTGTGTGATGTGTCTCTCGAGCACCCCTCCATATCCCGGTACCACGCTGTGGTGCAGTACCGAGGACTGGCCGGGGATGAGGGGGAGCAGGGAGAGGAGGAAGGTTTCTATGCTTATGACTTAGGCAGCACTCATGGCACTTTTGTGAACAAGAACAAGATTCCTCCCAAAACGTACATAAGGCTGAAGGTTGGACACGTCCTGAAATTCGGGGGGAGCACCAGGCTCTTCATTCTCCAGGTTAGTAGTGTGTCCATATATATGATGGGTGATCCTATGTGTTGAAAGATTTTTCCTGTTCAAATCTTCAGGTTCTTTTTGGAGTCAAAATGATGAGGCATTGAACACTTATTTGCTAGCAAAGTTTATTAAGAAAACAATGAAAAAAGATATTGTTCCTATGCATTTGCCTGTCTCTGTCAGACTGTGTGTGTGTCTGTGTGCCAATAAGCACATGTTATCTCCACTGTTTTGGGACATTCAGGAATCCTCAAAGGTCAAGTGGCAGACAGTAGCACAGAAAGTGAAAATGAACTGTGCGCTCATATGCACACAATATACTGATTGAAATGAGGAAATATGTATTAAAACAATACTTTTTAAATATATTAACAGTTAACAATATTCAATTTTTATTTACTGTTAAATTAGCTTTTAATATGATTTTTTTTTTGGATCTGTAGTTCCATGGGATGAAAAGACAATTTAATACAGTAATATGTATTAAATTAACATTCTCCATCAGGAAATTGTATGATTTTTAGTGTAGATTGTATTTTGTCCTTTGTATACTGTGTATTGTAAACTTCTTTTTATATTGTTAAAGTGACTGTCATTGTGAACACACCATCACACACAGTGCACTGCAACAGAGTGTGTTCTCCGCATTTAACCGATCACACATGCTCATGTGGAGCAGAGGGCATCCACCTACCACACCTGGGGAGCAGGGAAGTGAGCAGTACCCTTCTCAAGGCTGCAACCTTCTTATGCCAGGGGCAAAGTCCTAAGGACTAGGGCACCTCTGCCTCATACTGTGGAGTCTATTGTACCCTTTATTGTATAGTCTAGTATATCCGACAATATATCATCTGTACGTCATTATTGCAGTGTTGGTCTCTGCAATGCTGATATCGCGGAAGGCTTCAATATGCAAATGAGCATCTAAGCGATCACAGAACATCTTAGAACTTCCACGCAAAGGGACGGGGCTAAACAATTGTAAGCTAAATAAGGAGATGTCGCTTTGGATAAAAGCGTCAGCCAAATGAATAAATGTAAAGATGTATGTAAATGTGTTGAGTTTATGACCTCACAAAATGATTTCAAAATAGACTGTTGTTAAAACTTAAGTTTGTGTTTTAATGTAATGTATATCATAGTTGTACAGGGAGAACGTAGATGGATACATAGATACTTTATTGTTCCTGGTACGTACCAGTAGCAGAATTTACAGAGGTGAGAAAATAGAAGTAGCACATATAACACTATACATACAGTGAAGGAAATAATTTGGCCCTTCACTGATTTTGTAAGTTTGCCCACTGACGAAAAAATAAACAGTATAATTTTAATGGTTGATTTATTTTAGCAGAGAGATGGTGAATATCAAAAAGAAATTCACATTATATCAAATATATGAATTGATTTGCATTTCAGTGAGTGAAATAAGTATTTGATCCCCTAGCAAAACAAGACTTAGTACATGGTGACAACCCTTGTTGGCAGCACAAAGGGTCAGCTGTTTCTTGTATTTGATGACCAGGTTTGCACACATAGTAGGAAGAAATTTTGGTAGACTCTTCTTTGCAGATCAGCTCAATCATTAAGGGTTCGATGCTGTCGCTTGGCAACTCATGACCTTAATGTGCTTCTTGAGCCACTCCTTTATTGCCTTGGCTGTTTGCTTTGGGTCATTGTCATGCTAGAAGGGTTTGTGGGCATATATAAATAGTGTGTATAATGTATCCATAGAATGTATAGTCCATTGTACATCCCATATCGTATGCTTTCTATTTTGTGTTGTATTGTACTGTCTGTATCGTACATATGCAAATTTGCTCACTACTGCTAGAGACACTGTTGGCCGGAACCAAATTGCTTGTGTTTGTAAATATACTTCGCTCATTAACTTGATTCTGATTCTTAGTTTAGGTCAGAGAACATACATTTAAAAGGAAATGGAGTTTTTGAGATATGAACATTCATGGATTATGGTTCACAAGAAAGAGAAATGATTATAGCTTGCCTCACTTTCAGGGTCCTGAGACTGATGAGGAAGCAGAGTCGGAGCTGACGGTGACAGAGCTGAGAGAGCAGGCCAGAAAGCAGCGAGAAGAGCTAGAGAGGAGGATGATGGGAGATAGCTTGGATGATGATGATGACAACGACGACGACAATGATAATAAAGAGAAGAGTGTAGAGGGAGAATCTTCTGGAAGAAGTTCTTCAGAAGACACTGGTTGCTCCTGGGGAATGGGTAAACATTATGTTTGGATTTTGCTGGGATTGATCTCCGCAGAGTTATCTTTGGTACTTAGTAAACTTTCTTTTTCAGGAGATGAGGCTGCCCCTGACGAGAATGAGGATGAGGAGAATCCATTTGCCACAGAGTTTCAAGAGGACCAGGAAGCTGCATACCTGAAAGATCCTAAAAAGGCTTTGCAGGGCTTCTATGATCGAGAAGGTAGTATGCACTGTTAGATTAAGTCAGATGTGTACAGCTCTGGTCCTGCAGGGTCAGTGTCCAGCACAGGTTGGAAGTTCCCTTCCTCAAACACACCCACTAAACCTGGCAATGAACAGGTGAGGTGATCCAGGTGTGCTTGGTCAGGAAAATCACCAAACTGTGCTGGACACTGGCTCCCCAGGACCAGAGCTGGACACCCCTGATTTAGGTATTTTGCCCTGACAGTCACACATTCAGCATAATGTGAACAGTTTCTAAACATGACTCACACGTTTCTGAAAATCTTTTCAGGAGAAGAACTGGAGTTTGAATATGACGACAAAGGCCATGGCACCTGGCTCTGCAGAATCAAGTAACCAATACATGATCTTTAAAACCAACATAATGTTCTTTGCTTTGGCTGAAAACACTTTTATTGATTTAATGAATCCACATTTTACCAATTCTGTTTCTTTTAATTTCAGGCTGCCAGTGGACGATGCAATGGGCAGGCAGCTGGTTGCTGAGGTCACACACTCGGGGAAGAAAAAGGAGGCCGCTATACAATGCTGTTTGGAAGCTTGCAGAATGCTGGCAGCTCGAGGATTACTGAGGCAAGAAGCAGGTTGGTTACTAAGTGGAATATGATGGCATTCCCAGGTGTGCTTTCTTAAAGGCCAGACTGTGCTTTGAGATCAAGCTTAAGTCATGAGATCTGGGGAAAATGTTGATGTGACTCAAATTTGAAATCTTACTCAGATCTTTGCAACCTTGCTCCTGTTGCTATTTTTGAACAAAGTATATTTTTATTATTATTATTCAAGGCATTTGATTCATACAAGTATACCTGATGCCAACCCCCACCCCCGACCCAAAAGAGAGGAGAAAAAAGAAAAAAAATGACACGCAACCACACAAATATCAATATACATGCTATAACAAGGTACAAGGAGGTATCCTTATATTTCTGCAAGTCAGATGAGATCATCAGTGTTTGTGTCCCTTACATAGGTTCGAAATGGTTGCCATGTCTTATTATTGCCTTTAGCAGTGTAGCGTGTCGTCTCACATTGTACATTATTATGTCCATGTGTAGGTGGCAATGAGTCCTTCCATTTGCACAGAATGAGTCTTCTAGCTACAAGTGAGCAGAAGGCTACCATGTCCGCTTGGCTTGCAGAGAGGGTAACCTTCTCAGGGATGACTCAAAACAGCGAGATGGAGAAGGATGGAGTGAGAGCTTTACCCAAGGTTTTAGAAAAGGTCTTGAAGATCTGATACCAGAAATTTGCTTGGGACCAACATAGCTGGAAGTTGTTCATCAATTGTGTAATGGGTTAATATCCACTAAATTTGGGCAATTTAGCTTTTTAAAATCCAACTGTATGCACCACCTTGAACTGGATAACCGTGTGCTTGAGACAGATAGGAGTGTTTTTTTGTTTTTTAACCACCTTGCGCCATGTATCGTCTGAAATCTCCTCTCACATGTCCTTCTCCCTTTTACATTTTAGTGATTCCAGGGGTTCCTGATTAGCATTATTAGCTACTATTGTTATTTACCATGCATTTTTCTTTCTAGTATCCCGCAAACGTAAAAAGAAAAACTGGGAGGACGATGACTATTATGACAGTGACGATGACTCTTTCCTGGATCGGACGGGTACCGTTGAGAAAAAGAGAAAAGAACGCATGAAAAAGGCTGGCAAAATTGAGGAACAGCCCGAAACCTATGACTCACTGGTAAAAGTTTATTCTGCAGCACAGAGCACTTTGTCAAATTACATGCCTGTAAAAAGTTTTGTTTATAAAGAAATATTATATGCAAAAATGTGATTATGGAATGTCCTATCTTAGGTTGCCAAGCTTACAAAAGTGGAGAAGGAAATAGCTGAAACAGAGAAGAAACTAAGTTCTTCTGGAAAAGGTAAGAACCTGAAGAGAACCTCATCACTTCAGGTCTGCATGTAGTGTAGCCTGGGGGTAGATGTTGTTGCTCTTGGATTATTATTTTTTTTTCTATAAATACATAACCATATATATATATACGTACTGTACATGGCGTATCCCCTCTATGGGGCAGTTACCACAGTCACTGTGGGGCTGGCCATCTCGCATTGTCATTAACTTGCTATTGGTTTGTTTAAACTGTTTCTATTATTACCCCAGGCAATAATGGCTTTGATCGTGGGACAAAGTCTTCCTTTTTTAAAGATGATTTTTGAAGCTTTCTGTTTCACATGCCAATCTGGTTGCTGTCTGTAGGTTTAGGCATTATCCTGTCCATATTACACCTTTTGTTTGTTCCTTTGTCTTCACCAGGAAGCTCTGGCTCGTCCACAGAAGATCCACTGGATGCTTTCATGAGCGCTGTGCGCAGTCAAGCAGCTCTAGATGGAGTGGAACGGAAAAAACTACACCTACATGTAGCTGAGATGAAGAAGGAAGGTCAGAAGCTGCGCAAACTCATCGAACTGACTAGACCCACCCAGCTGCCTTCCTTACAGAGCACGTAAGACGTTGGCTGATGTGGTTTTTCTTGTTGCTTTAAGGGTTGAAGTGGTTTTATTGTCAATACAACAGTATACACACTACACAGTGTATTGAAATGTCGTTTCACACAGCCCCCCACCTTGCTGCATTTGTAAAGAAAAGTAAAAAAGAAAAAATTATTTCTGTTTCACACTGGACCTGCCAATGTGGTTGCTGTCTGTAGGTTTAGTCATTATCCTGTCCATATTAAATCTTTTTGTTTGTTCCTTTGTCTTCACTAAGAAGCTCTGGCTAAGAAGCTCAAGTGTAACGTGGAGCAGCGGGCAGCTATATACAGCGCCCGGGGAGCAGTGAAATGGGTACCAGTGGTGCCCGGGCTGGGACTTCGGATCTCAGGGGCAAAGTCCTAACCACTAGGCCACCACTGCCCCTGTTATATGCACACTAGCATCACTTTTAGAAATAGATGTGCTTCTGTGACTCATTATCTCTTATGCATTGCAGCCAGTCTGAGGCGGAAAAGCCCAGGAAGTTAGCCCTGCCTCTTTTTGGAGCGATGAAAGGTGGCAGCAAATTCAAACTGAAGACCGGGACCATTGGGGTGAGGCCAATTTTCCTTCTCGTCTCCAACTTGTTACAGTACTCTGCGTTGCCACTTCATCTGGTCAGTTGGGATTCTTTGGGGACCCTTTACATTGACTGACATCATAGAGTGGTGACTGAGAGTGACACATGGGTGGTAGTTTGAGTTAGTTACGGTGTCAATATGGGTGTACCTAATAACCTGGTAGCTGTGTGTATAGTCTTTATTTGAGAATTACTCGTTCTTTCTCACAAATAGAAGTTGCCTCCAAAGAGACCTAACTTGCCTGCAGAGCTTTTCAACATGAAAGAACTACCCCCTGATGGAGAGGAGGAGGAAGAGGAGGAAGAGGTGCAAGAACAAGGTGAAGCTGAGAAAGAGATTAAAGGTCAGAAGAAAGAAAACAAAACTGCATCAGAGGTTGATATGGAAGCTGATCAGTCTGATGAAAGAGGCAACACAGAAGAATTGAACATTAGTCAACAGGAAGAAGACACTTGTTTGCAGACCAATAAAGGTGAGTGCATTTGCAAAATATACACAATGCTATATAACAATATTGTACTATTCTACAGTATAATGCTTTTCAAGGTAGTTTGCTGCACCATGACATAGTTCAAGGATCTGAGCCACTTTGACAAGGGTTTTATTGTAATGGCTAGATGACCCTTGCTGTTCTATGTTGGGAGAAAAGACTAAGCCATCTGCTCCAGTCCCAAAGAGGAGCTCCTGTTGTGCAAAATGTTAATGCTGGCTCTTATAAAAAGGGATCAGAACACTGCACACGAGCTGCTTCAGCACCATGAAGGGGGCCTACAGAATATTAGGCAGGAGATCTTAATGTTCTAGTATACATTGTGTATACTTTGTACTATTCCTACTTACAATTAAAGTTTTTGATATCAATGATTTTCTTTGAAGGATAAAAGTGCTGTGATGAAGGGGATTGTAGTTCTGAAATAGTATGAACCATTTTGCATTTCTGTAGTATGACCAGAAGGTGTCAGTGTTGGACTGTCAAATCCACAAATGACGAGTATTTTCTTGTTTGCTTCATGGCACATAAAGAAGCTATGAATTTATAATCACAGGTTGTTTCTGTGAAGTAAGTGTTTGGATGTGTGTGTGTGTGTGTGTGTGTGTGTAGAGATGGAAGACTATGAGGAACAAACCGTGAAGAAGCCTGTTAAGGAGAAGGCTAAATCTGTTCTTCCCAAAAAAGGCTCAACTTCACCTACTCAGGGTATGAACTTTTTTTTTTTTTTAATCAAGGAATGTGCTTATTTCTCCAAGAGGAACTATCAGTGACTTAAATCCTGTAACACTTTCAAGGTGAGGATGCACAGCCTCTGAAGAAGAGTGGAAAGAAGATGATTGGCCCAAGCAGAGTATGTAGTGTACTTTACAGCAGTACATTTTCAAACACTTAACTTTTTCTAGTCTTTAAAGCATGAGTTTCCAGTCTATGCTTTCAGTTGAACTATAATATAACTATAATATAAGAATAAGGAAGACCATACCAGACTGTAATATTGTGTTTTTAGCCATAGGGGCTGCAGTGAGTCAGTCCAGACTGTAATGTTGTGTTGACCTGTGGGGGCAGTAGTGAGTCAGTCCAGAGTGTTTTTGTAACCTATGTAGTTTGTTTATCCTTCATTGGATCCTTTGGTTGATTTTATTAGAGCTGAACTATGATGCCCCTTTGTTAAAGATCCTCCTGATACAGTGACATTAGCAGAGAAAACATCACCCTCTTATTGCACAACATGTTAAGAATCAGGGGACATTTTATTTTCTCCAGAATGTGAAATCAACGGCATGTAAATAAAGAAGTTTTCTTTGCGCTTGTCTATGGTCAGTATTTGACCTGATTACTCCAGATATTTTTAGTTTAGATGTGACGCTCCAGTATGGCTATGTGTGGTCTACCCTGTGCAATTGGCCACTCCCAATAATGTGCTGAGGATAATCCACCACTAAACAATACCTGCTCGCTAGTGGCACAGTGGGGTCCATACAATCGATGAGTGTGATAAAGGGGGCTGACCCAGTAAATGCAAACTGCACCTATATTAGGGTTTGTGCCGAGTCTTAAAAAGTATAACATTTAAAAATCACAGTTAAGGCCATAATGTCTTAACAATATTAAAATGTTATACACTAAATTAAGTTTGTCATAAATCTCAGCATCTGTTTGTTTTTGGTGGTTTTTGTGTTCATATTTAGCTCAAAAACCTCTGATTGAACAGCGTATTTTGGTTCCATGTTATAGTTCTTTCTCTCAGCGGTCCAGGTGTAGCTGTAATATGACTAAAACCAAGAGCAAAGCAGGACTGATAGCTGATCTAAACTGCAATCCACTCTGAATCTCCATAGTTGAAAATGGATGGTTTGTGAGGTAATGTTGTGTTTCGTAAGGTTTTCTAAGTTATTTGACTGTATATTAGTCTGTATGGGGGGAAGTGCAGGTTTACCCAGCTGCTGGACAATGATTCATTTACTGTTAAAATCAGAAACACAACATGAAGCTACTGCACATTGGGCAAGAAGATTCTAAAGTTGTATAACTTTGGTGTAAAGACACGAGATCAGAAACAACGCTACAATCACAGCTAAAATATTCCAGAAAATACACAGGCCCTTATGCAATATTGTGAGGTTTTCCAAGGACTTGGTCTAAACGCGACCTTCTCTTCACTCTTCTCGAGTGCAGAAGTACGAAGATAAATGTGAATTATTTATTTTGTAAGTTATTCTAGGACCCAGAATTTTTTATATTCTTTTTGGGTTTTTTTTGTTTTTTACCCATGTGGATTTAAAATAAAATTTAACTTGTTGAAACCTGTGGAAACCCTGTGGAGCTGATCAAGTGTAAGTGAAGATACAAAGTGTACCTAATAAAGTGACTCATCAGTGTAGATTGAAGCCTATATTATGGGAACATTGATCCCTAAGCCTGAATGAAATGTATGACAAAGGAAATACAACAATTCACTGTACTTTTCTCCCATAGCCCCAGAGCACTGTGTCCAAGCAATATCCAGAGGATGACCCTGACTACTGTGTGTGGGTTCCTCCAGCAGGTACTGTGTCCGTTCTTTCCAGCATCCATTCTTGATTCTATTGTTTTTCCCTGTTCTGAAACCGACATGCAGTTATTAAAAATTTCCATTTCCATTTATTCATTGGCTGAGGCTTTTGTCCAAAGCGACTTCCAGGTACAGAAACGATCAAGCATAAATTCAGACCTGACAACACTGATGTGAGAGTTACAAGAAGTTCATTGCGTTCTTCTTAGTCATAGAAAACAGTGCAGGTGCTAAGTCTAAACAGAAAGTAAGTGCTAAAGCATAAACAACACGGTCTATTAATATTTAGTAGTGCTAAAAGAGTCCAAGACGTTCCTCGTTGTCATCAAGCGCTTCGGCTCCATCTGACGTTAAGTGCTTTAAGTGCTTCTTAACCTATGATGAGGCAAGTCCCAAATACAGTATTTAAATTATATTGTTGCATGTAGTATGAACATAAGTGGATCTGTGGATTGATATCATGTATTTGATTAACATCAAGGTTATTGTTGGGTTTAGATGCTGAGGTAGTCACGGAACAGATGAGTCTTGAGGTGCTTTTTGAAGGTAGAGAGTATCTGCAAATGAGGCATGGGTGATCCAATTTGTTCCTTAGCATCACACAAGCTTAAATTCAGTCACACATGGTGCTGGAATTGTTGCTCTCTTATCTGAGAACTCTTCACACTCTGTATAGACCCATCTCATGCCCAGCCCAGAAATTCTTTCACCCCGGGTAATCCCCGGGCCAACAGGCCTGACCTAAAAGAGAGCAGAGGAAGGGTAAGAGGAAGAATAACACAACTGAAGGACCTAGTTTGGAGAAACCCAGGCATTTTTGTGCTGACCCAAGGAAATGGCACTTCAAAGACACTGAGTTATGAGATAAAGACTTGTTTCCTTAGTGAACCAGGATTAAAATCAGCCAGACATGGAATGTGAGTTTAGGCCATGATCACACTGACATTAAAGCTGACCTAACCGAGAAAGTAATGGCCTTCATTACACCATTGTATTTGCCATATGGTCTTTCATCACACCACAGCAAGATAAGCCTTTAACATTTGAGGGCATGTGTAATAAAACTGCAAATAGCGATAATGAGTGTTGTTTAAGCAATCCACTAACGAGGAACATTCACTGCTGTTCCTCAGAAGTTTCCATTCATCACTTTTGGTTTGCCTCCAGCTAAGGCCTCAAATGTTTAAGCTTTTTATATCAGAATTAGATTCCTTGGCTGTTTATGTCTCTAGCCCTATAGATACTATAAAGTTATTTTTATAGATAATGTTCATGCAATATCAAACTCGAAGGCAGCAATATGATTTGCATATTATTTACGGACAATACACCGTGTGCAGCCTATACAAAGAGGGACATTTTTATTTCTATAGGATATTATCATATACAAAAGTCATTCGGTTTGTATCACAGGTATATAAAGATGGGTCCATTTTAATTTTCCATATGCATCATTACTGTTGACATCCAATCAGGTTAGTGCTTCGAGCAGGAGTAGCCCATTTTTGTTCCCCTCATGCTCATTTCCTTAATTGGTCTTTCTTGATCTTTCTTACTTGATCTTTCGTGGGACGTCCCACTATTACACTCGGTTGTCACTGCTGTGTCCAGGTTATATTCTCACCCTAACCTCGGTCTCACTTCTACAAAAAAAACAAATGCACAAAAATATTCCGTAAAAAAGTAATTCAGACAAGAGTATTGTGCTTCATGCATGGGAATGAAATTGTGGTGTTTTAGTAATTGTATAAACATGAGTAACAATATCCGTGTACTCCTACTAATCTCTCTATGGGAGAAATGGGGGACAAACCTGCTCAGATATTCTTCTAAAGACTTTATTCATTGAAAATTAATGTTTAGTGACCTTGTCGTCCTCCTTTTTTAAACAGGGCAGACTGGCGATGGTCGGACTCATCTCAACGACAAGTATGGCTACTGAGAGCAGGAAGAACATGTTCCCCTTTAAGCATCTTGACACCACATGGCTACTTTTCCTTTTATCAGAGAACTTCTCTTGGATGGGCTAAGAGGATTTGAGTTCTTTGCAGATGAGAAGGACCTGGTGAATGAACTTATTCAGGCATTCACAGCCTGGCTGTAGTGCACTTCCAGAGGACTGGATTTTCACAATGTGGAAATGACTGGAGCCTTGTACAGACTGCGGAAATGTGAGAACAGCTTTTCTTTACATTAAGGTTAATAAAGGAAATTCGTTTAGCAGCAGAGCTATTTTTTCATACATTCAGGGGTAAAAGGTACAATTCATTGACTTTATTTTTATAAAGGGGAGGTGCATGGGGGAGGGGCTTGATATCTTTCAGTAAACTGGATGATTGAAGGCAGTTGTGGCAGTGAATTTGTAATAGCAGATTGTCTTATCCTCATATTGGACAGATTTGGCATGTGCTGATCCACTGTTAGTAATCTGGGACTCCCGTAAATGAGAGAGTAAGTAGTATTATAGACAGACCTGCTGCTCTGAACAGCAGCTGCTGCTCCTGGGCCAGTTTGACAGGCTTCTGAGGGTTCAGCGTTGACTCCGTACGCTGTCCCGGGTCACTCTCCGTGTAACACTAGCCTTCCTGGTGAGTTCACTAAGCCGCTCTGATGCGAGCATTGAGTGCTCCTGCTGGATCTGAGTCTGTGTGCGGCTTGTGTTACCTTTCTGGAGAAAGGGCAGTGGGGGTGTATTTACCAGCCATCTGGACACTTGCTCTGCAGTCTAGAATTAAGAGCAAGCTGTTAATGAATCAAGTGGCACAAATGTGTGTGTGTGTGTGTGTGTGTGTTGGAGGCGGTACACCTTGTGTGGATGTGTTCCCTCTATGCGATATTACTGAAGAATGACTCAGCGACGAGTAGGTGTGTTGGTTAGCGTACGTGTTTTGTCCAACGAAAGATTAGAGCCGCCCACAATCTTCCTTTCTTCTCCATTGTTTTGTTTTTGTCTTTTAGCTCTTCACTTGATTGTTTTGGACAGAATGTCATAGAAAATGTTTTAATATTGTTCTTTTGTAAAATAAATTAATAAATCTGTGTAGTTCCTGAATGAGGCTTTTTATTTATCTATTAATTATTTTATTGTTGGCATAGGGAGCTTTTTCTCTAGGAAACCTTTTTCCCAAACCTGGTCCTGAAGGCAGACTGTCCACATTAGTGTTTTGTTTTTTGTTTTTTTTCTGCTCAACACACCTGATAAAAGCTAAATAGCGTGTTAATAACATCTTACTGAGCTGAGTTGGGTGTTTTGGATGTTATAGTTCTATACAGTTAAACCCCGTTAGTTGCCGTTAGTTCATATAATTGAAGAAATGGAAAAATGTAATGAGACATTCTTGATAAAAAAAAAGCTACCATTTCAGCCAACATGATGAAGATTAAACAAGGACGTTTCAGCAAGACAATGATCCAAACACACAGACGAGGAAACGAGGAAAGAAAATAAAGCTGCTCGAATGGCCGAGCCAATCACCTGACCTGAAAGAACTAAAGCTCCAAGTTCACAGAACCTTCAGGTTTTGATGACATGAAAGTGAAATCACACCTGATGTTTCTTAGGTGTCGTGAAGCTTCATCAACAACAAAGGCTTTTGTACAAAGTATTAAATACATTCCATAAACTATATTCCATAAACAATTTTTCCTGTGTGATTCCATATTACACATAACTGAATGTATGAACAGCTATGGTTTGCTTTCTGCAAGTGTGGACTGGATGTGTTACAGACGTCTGGTGAGAATTTGTCAATAGCATCTTTAGAAAACAATTTACTTGGAAAATTGATGTGTTCGGTACTTATTTTACTGTATAATGTGCAGTATGTAAAGTGACCAGTGCATACAACACTATTGCACATTGGGAGAGAACAGGCAGATGGATTAAGTGACTGTGTTCGTGCAAGACATGAGTACAGTGTCTGATGTCCTGCTAATAAAAACTCCTATTTTTTTGGTCATGCTCCTATAGCATCTGCCAGTAACAGGGAGATCAGACTGCATGCTCGATGGGTGTGATGCTTTATCATGCAGCACCAAAAACAAAGAAATTACTGTAACTAGGAATGTTTGCCTCTTATGAGGAAACTGAATGCCATCTCCCATAACCCACACTGGCAAAAGCAAAATCACCATTTAGCAACTGTTTGTGGCTGTAACTTACTGATTTAAATGATTTCCAGGTTTCTGGTGGAGTGGATAAACAGCCTTCAAGGAAATAATGAAGACCAAATGTTCTATTTCCCTGTAAGAAGATGAACTGCGTTCTTCAGGAGTATCTTTTAATCAAACATCACCCACCCACCTTAATTGTGCCATTCCTGGCTATTTTCTTCTGGCCCCTCGCTGCTGACGTCAGATACGGTGCACTCGCTCTTTCTCACACACACACAGCTTATCGCTCGGTTTGGGATCTGGCACGGGTAGGCCTGAGGAATCGGCCCACGCTAGAACCAGTGTGAGGCTCTAGGGAGGGTATGGAACTTGCACTGCTCGCAGGCTCAGGCTTATTACCATTCACACAGACACACACTCATGGTTGTAATGCACACTCTTAAACTATACTGGCATACTGCAAGCACTGTCTACACAAAACCTCGCAAGTCAAAGAAAACATTCAGTGCTCATGGGTCTAGAACAGTCATGTTTACCTATTTCTATTGATCCAATAGTGTGTCTTCGACTCCCTGTTTTACACATACTGCTTTATGAGATCAGACAATATAATGCGCTTCAATAGTGCACACTTTAAATTAAACGAAGGGTTAATCCAGTGTGCAGTGAGGCTAATATCTACACTGGGTGAACATCAGACTCCAAATGTCTGTGCTAATCACAGTCACATCTGATAGAACACCTCGTAGGTGATGGAGAACCTTGATGTAAAGCTCTGATAGGGCAGTGTCTGATATGTAGAGTGGAGGGGCGGGGCTTATCCTAGCTCTAAAAGACGAGATCCTGAAAAGACTCATCCAAAGTAAAGAATTCAGTTGTATCTATTTTGCCTTTTATTCATGGTCTCAAGGAAATTGCTCTCTCCATTTAAAATTGTCCTCCAGTGTGTGTTGCCGCAGTGCAGTATTCAGTGAGCTAATTGTATTCTATTAAATGTTTATTTTTTAGGTGGTGTATCAAATCGGTAATATTGAACACAGCTCTGTTATTAGCACCTCATGAACATGAACGTTTTTATTTTCCAGTTTAAATTATTTCCACTTCTGATATTTTAACTATGCACTACCACAAAGCTCTCAGGTTACAGCACCTGTGTTACAACTGACAACATAGCCATGTGTGTTCTACTGATAATGTGCAGGGGGTTCTCGAGTTACAATGTACTCGGTTTACGAAAATTTGTGGTTATGACCCCAAACCCAATTTTTTTATGATGTGGAAAGTGAAAGCAACTTTAATATAACTATAATATATATAATATATGCTGATAAGCAATTGTGTTATCAATAATTATCTAATTTAAATGAATTAAACTATGGTCCCATTGCTGATTCACACACAACATATAATCTTCATAGGAAAAATAATGGAGTGTAAGTTCACCACACACAATGCCAAGCATTTCCTAGAGAAGCATGTAACCCCCACAGTTGGAATGGGGTTCATTATCTAGAACTAGTCATCCAACATCAGTAATTGACCTCACTAATGCTCTTGTGGCTGAATGCAATTACAGCCTCACAGCAATGTTCCAACATCTAGTGTAAAGCCTTAGTCAAGTGGGACAAACTCCCTTAATACTCTTCAGAAGATATGCTGATTCCACAGGTGTCTATACACGTTTGGCCCTGAAGTGTATGTCTATATATATATATTCATCCACAGAAATTATATGGCCAATAGTATGTGGACATTTGGCCATCCCATAGTTGGAAAAATATTGACTATGAATATAGGACTGTCTCCCGATTTTGCTTTTTCATTGAGCTCATTCAGGGCTACTGTCATGCTGGAACAGGAAAGGGTCTTCCCTAAACAGTACTGTGAGATAATGAAGTGTGATTCATCACTCCAGAGAAAAGCTTTCCATTGCTACAGAGTCCAAGGGTGGTGTGATTTAACACCATGCCATCCAACGCATGGCACTGCAAATGTTGATCTTGGACTGTGCAGCTGTTCTGCCATGGAAACCCATTTAATGAAGCTCCACACTCTTCTACAAATGTGCTCGGCCTAACGCTTTGTGGCTGAACTGCCTTGTGCTATGTTTGAAGTCAATGAGCTCTTCAGCACAACCCATTCTACTGTCAGTATTGGTCTGTTAAGATTGCATTGCTTTGTGCTTGATTTTGTACACCTGGGTGTGGCTGAAACACCTGAATGCAAATGAAAGTAACAATTTTGTGTCCCAACACACCTGTCTGTCTATCCCAAAATGGTTTAATCAGTTCTTGACCTCTATTGTTCATGGTCACGGACATTACGCAGTGAGACATGAGGAAACCGCATGTTGACCCAGCTCAAGCTTGGTCCAAATCCTAGATATGTGCACCCCTCAGGGCCTTGTTCTTTGAGATCTTTGGCTGCAGATCCTGACCCAAACACTGCCAGACGCTGTGGCCGTTGCCTCAACTCCCTCCGTTGAAACGGAAGGTTCACACATGGAGCTCAGATCAGACAAAATGGTATCTCCACCGACACCCATGCCAAGGTTCCCAGCTTCAGAGGCATTGCTCAAAATGAGGGTAGAGTTACAGGGCAATGTTAGAGTGAAAAACAAATGGTGTTACACCCAAAAAATGTAGCTAGATCTAGATTGAAAGTAAATGTTACAAAGTCTACATTGTTGGAGCCACAAGATGTTTATTTCTCTTAGTGGAACATGAAAAGGACAAGTGGCTTTTCACATGTGTCAAATGTGTGTTGTATCCAAAGTGAAGGTGAATATCTTCTTCTGAACACATTTGACTAGAACTTGTAGAACTTATATAATGACTCCAAAATATTCCTTGCAATGATTCTATGCTTTGCAAAACATTGACCCCTACAGGTGTAGGCTACATTCAGTGAAAGGCTAGGTACGCTGTTGAATACAGTACATAGTTAATCAAAACCTTATCTTACACAGTGTGATTACTTATGCAATATACTGCACACAAACATGTTAACCATGTATTATACTTGACATTCTGTTTGGTTTTTACCAAAACAATGAGTTTGAGGCTGGAAGAGGCAATCAGGATAGAAAAAGCAACTTCGATTAGAGGGATTTAAAAATTAGAACTACAGTTGTGTGAAAAAATCCAAAACAAATTGTTGATTTTGTCAAAATGTTTGAACATAATTTGCCCCCCGTTTGATATAGTGCCTACAGATAAAGGTGAGATATGAACAAAATATGAAATTGACATTTTGTAGTGAATTTCATTATTTAAATACACGCAATATTCCCAATAAACCCAATTTAGGAAAAGTAGAACCCCATACCAGCTGTGAAGCAAGTTGGTGGAAATGTTATGGTTTGGGTTTGTTGTCTCAGCTTTTGATTTGGATCACATCAAATAGTGCTTAAAGATATTATGACGATATCTGTCAAAAAGTTGACCTTTCAATTGAATAATTATCCTAATCACATTATCAAATGTACCAAGCAATGTGCAAGCACTATATTAAAGATTTAAGTTTAAGATTAAGTTTAGCTTATTCTATTATCTTGGTTGGGGGGGGACATTTCCTTGGGATGTACTTATTTTTTCACACAACTTTGGTCCTGCACATAATCCAAGGAGCATAGGCATATGGAGTCATCGACAAAAGTTTGGCCGCCTCTGGTCAAATTTCATATATGTACTGATAACATTTTTCTAACATTCGTAATTACTGTTTATTTGTTGAACTTAACATAATTTGAGGGGGAATTTAATCAAATCTGGTGCGGTTTGAGCACATTTTAGCAAAAATTAAAAATTGTGAACAAATATTTGAAAAAACTGCATATTTAAGTTTGCTTGGTGAACAACTTAACAAGGGGTGTTCAAACTTTTGCACACCACTCGAACATTGATCCAAAGAAAGTCTGTTTAGGCACATCACACCATGTATGCTGTCTGATGAAATAGCTGTCAAACTTGTTCAACAGATTTGCATGCTTAATGCTAAGTCAAAGGCCTGGACTATTACCATGATCTTTACTATTCTGTTATTATTATATATGCATTGTCAAAGTACAGTACACAGACAAGCACTAAAGCATTCACCAGATCATTTCAATCTTTAGATCACACAATTGGTTATGGAAATCATCACTGATTTAATAATTAGACTGTTGACCAAATCTAAAAGTATGAATTCTTTCATTATTATTGCCTAGTTCCTGCTTGTGTCCCCTCTGGGGCAGTAATACACCTTATGTTAAAAAAATAACTTCAGAAATCCAACAGATTGTCTCCCGTTCTCATCAAAACTGATGCTCTATATAAAAAAACAACTGCATTCTCTTCAGGCCCTCTGCATGATCTTCAGTCTGTGAAGATCCAATGGTCAAAAACGGCAATGGAACAAGTACAACCCTGAAACTTCAATGGCCATTTTGAGGCATCATCTTTGAACCACTGGCCAAAGTGCACCACTTTGTCTCCTGTCTGTTTCAATGAAATGCAGCTTTTGGTTGCGGCTCCATCACTTGAAGTTCACTACAGTGGCTATGGCCTTGTCATTGTAGCGAGTTTTGAAGGGATTTCCTGAGATAGGGTCACAGAGCCAGAGAGGGTGAGACAGCACAAGATAACATTGCCCGGACTCCCTGATCCTCCTGTACGTTCGGCCATTCTGTCCAGGCTTCCTGTTTTATTAACAGAGGGACTTTGTTCAGACAAAATCCTGCAAAATAACAGGATAATAACATTGTCTTTTGTCCTAATGTGAGAAATTTATGTCCAACAAACTCTGTTGTTTAGTCTATGAAACGTTTCCTGTCGTTTCCTCTCATGCGCATGGAGGTTCCTCGTTGGAGAGCAGGGGGCTGCATGGAGGAGCCGTACTCAAAGAGCGGAAGGCAAAGATGGACGGGTCATAGGAGTATCTGGGTGGGTGGCGGCTGCTGCTCAGGTTCTGCAAAAGAGAAGATAAAAGTTGCAGGGAAGCAGGGAAAACACCTTTCATGTAACATGATGCCTGAATTACCCTCCCTGTTCCAGATGAGCAAGGCCTACTCAGCCTATTCAAGGCTTCAGCTTTAGTTAAAGGCCACCAACATGAACATGACCATATTCAGACAGGACTCATTCACCATCTTGAATAAAACACCAAAATTACATAACAGCAATGTTTTTCTTATTAAATTTTAATAAATATTCAGGCTTTGCCAAATGCTTGCTATGCACTGAATACCAATTGGATCTGCATGTGGAAAACAATGTGACGAGAGCTTGGTTCCAGGATTCTTTATGGACTTTATGAACAAAGTTACCTTACACCAAAGCCCACACTTCAGAAGGCCTGGCATAGAGGCCCCATATTTCCTTGACGTCTGCACCACCTGCACAAACAACTTGCCGAACAAGACTGAGGCACACATCTCACACCCACACGCCCACATCCCTGAGATCAGTTATGAGAAAACTCACCCATGAATGCTAGTAGAGAATTTAATTAAAAGGGACTAATATTTCAGGCTTGCACAAAATGAATTAGATCTAATGTTCAATTCAACTGCCCTTACATCCTAATTCACCTGAACGACGATTTCACGACCCAGTGTTATTACAATTATAAATAATTTGTTGGATTAAATGTAATTATACTAAAATTTCCTGCTGGTAATATGAGCACCGGCAAGGCAAGGCAAGATTATTTATATAGCACATTATCATACACAGAGGTGATTCAATGTACTTTACAGAGAAATTAAAATTAAAAATAATTATTATAAGAACTAAAAGTATGATTTTATGAGACAGATAAAAGTGCAAAATAAAACCTATTATTTATTATAAAACCTAAAGGATTTTAAAAATAAAGCTTCTGTTTAGCTAAAACCTGTGGAAAATTGTTGTAGCAACAGATGGAGCAGATCTGTTCTCCACGGGGTGTTGGTTCCAGCAGGGGGCAGAATAATGACTAAATGCCATTTCACCCTGTTTAGTTTCAGCTCTGGGTTCCACTGGTTTACCAGCTCTTTCTGATACACAGTGAGCAGGATTTGAACTCAATTCTGTGTCTGATTGGAAGCCAGTGTAAGGACATGACGACTAGAGCGACATGTTCTCTTTTCTTGGTTTTTGTTAGAATTCTAGCAGCAGCATTTGGAATAAGCTGTAGCTGTCTAGTGGTCTTTTTGAGGGAGGACAATGAGAAGAACATTACAATTCTCAAGCCTGTAGGATACAGGCATGGAGTAGTTTCTCCAAGTCTTCATTTAAAACAAGATCTCTAAAACTGGCAATGTTCCTGAGATGCCAATTTATATTTAAACTGATAACATCCTCAACCATGATTACGCAGAGACGTTTGGCCTGGGTTGTGGTCATTATATCCCAAGATTACACATAGGCACTAAGCTGCAACCTTCCTTCTTTGTTTCCAAACACAACTATCTCCATCTTGTCCAGTTGGAATTCCTGAACAGTGGAGAAGGGATTAGAAGTCCCAGATGAAGATAAATTGCCATTGCTGAGTGGAAAAATGCAGATGAAGTCAAACCGAGAACAAAATATTTACTGCATTTAACAGAGACTTGCTTGAAACAGTTTTTGCCAACCACATCAGTGAAAAGCACCCAAGCCTGTTTATACATTCTCAACTTTTTCATCTGAGCATGGCAGTCTAATACAGAAATCCTACTCCTCCTTTCCCCAGCCAAGGGGCTGTATCTAAAATTAGCAGCTCTAAGCCACTTCCCTCCTTTACAGGAAATGGTTTTGTGTGACTTGGCAGTGATGCAGCACTTTCTCCAGCCCTGCTTGGTGTGGGACATTGATCAGGAGTGGCCACTATGGATAAGGCTTTGACTGCAGAGAGACAGGGGTTGGGGCCGGGGGTCTTCACTGCACAGATGTGGTTGATTCCCACATGGCTGGTGCCACTATAATCATTCTAGCAGCAAATAAACCCCATAATAATGTCACAACACATTATGGCTCTGCATTTTAATAAAAGAAACTTTTAGAGCAAAAGTAATAGACAAAGAAGCAAACAGGACCGCAACACTGACATGCACTTTAAAAATACAGTTTAGCCCGTCCGCTAACTGTGCTTATTTGAAGCAGCATTTAACATGCAGTTTGAACTAATGAAGCCATCAGCAATCCAGGGAAAATGTTCAGTGATAAAGATGTGAGGTGTTAAAGGTGCCAAAAATTCTTTTTTCAGACCAATTAGAATATATTCTGGGCTGATAACAACTCCAGCAATAAAAAACAGTTTGTGAAGGAAGAACATGGACAAAACTTAGGCCAGGAGGCCATTTTTGAAACATAAAACCACATAGATAAGTAATCTGAGGGAAAATATGAAATACAGAAAAAAAACAAAGCTTTTATACTAATCAGACCTTTACCAATACACCACCCCAATGCTTATAGTAATTGATTGATTGATTGACTGACATTTTACCAATACACCACCTCAATGCTTATAATCAACTGATTGACATTTTACCAATAGATCACCTTAATGCTTATACTGATTGAGTGACTGATATTTTACCAATACACCACCTCAATGCTTATATTGATTGATTGATTCAGACATTTTACCAATACACTACAATACATTAACTTAATCAATATAAAGACAGATCATTCTGAATGTAAAGCCAGCACCTTTGATCTAAAGTTAGGCCTGATAAACA
>JBBIGC010000001.1:45218528-45244681 GCA_037576955.1 Lepidarchus adonis
TATATAAAGCAATTTTTTTTTATTCTGATTCTGATGTCCTTGCTGTTAAATCAAATGTTAATAAGAATGTTTTACATTACATCAAAATTTCTAATGAAAAGCTCAGCAGAAACGCTTTTAAATCAAAAACAAAAAGCACATTTTACATTTACCTCCACAAGCTGAGACAATTATGCTTTCCTTGTAAAGTTTCTTTTTTGAAGATGCAAGGTTTTTGTCTGACATTGGCACTATTACATTAAGTAAGTAAACTAAATTAATAAATAATTTATTAATATCTTTTAAAAATATATAAATAAACCCTGATATATTAAATGTATTAAATAAACTAATGAAATAAATTATATATATATATATATATCCCCCTAATATTACATTTAGTAAATAACAATAATGAGCAGCAGAAGTCTGTTTGATCCATACAGATAATTAACATAATTACGTATATGTGATACATCAATACCTCCACTTCCTGACAGTGTGTTCGTTTGTATGTGTGTGTACATGTGCATGTGTTTCTGACTCATCCCTCTGCCACCAGCAACCTGATCTGCAGCCATGTGTTCACCTATTCCTGTGCCATGCTTGGTGGGCAGCAGGAGGAGCAGGGAGTTTGTGCCAGGCTGATAGTGACGTCACACACTGTCAACACCCAACTCGCTCCTTCTGGACTGGAAGAGAGTGCCAGCTCAGGACTTTACAATCACTATTTTCAACTTAGGTACATTAAGTTGCTTCATGATGTGCAATATATACCAATCAGCCATAACATTAAGACCACCTGGCTAATAGTGAGCAGATCCCCTTCAATTTGCTGAAACAGTTCTGACTGTGGTGCACTGTGTCCTGACCCCTTTCTATCAGAGCCAGCATTGACATTTTGTGCAGCAGGAGCTCCTCCAGATGGGCAGGCTAGCCTTTAATCCCCACATGAATCAATGAGCCCTAGGTGTCCATGACCTTGCTGAAAGTTCATCGGTTGGATCACTTGTGGTAGGTATTAACTACTGCTGACTTGGAGCACTCCACAAGACCTGTTATTCTAATTCAGTCGTCTAGCCATGACAGTGCATCAACTTCTAAAACTGACTGTTCACTTGCTGCCTGATATATCTCACCCTCCTGACAAGTGCCACTGTAGTGAAATTACGAGATCTTTAATTCATGTCAGTAGTGTTAATGTTATGGCTGATGGGTTTACACATCTAGGGTAACTTTCTAACCTGTATTGACTGGGAGACCTGAGAGTCTGAACAGTGTGATGTCATATGAGAGGATGTTATTAGTAGGAGTGGGTCAAAATATCGATATGGTGATATATTGTTGTCATTGCTCATGAAATATGATAATCGATATGCCGGGGGCAATATTGATATTTAAATAAATAAACATTTGCCAACAATTTGATTCACTGGCTACTTCTTCTCTCCTCTGGGTGGCGCTGCTCAACTGAGTGTAGGAGACTTGGATGAAAGCTGAAGAAGACTTTCAACAGATTGCGTGCAGAAGCTGAAGAGGAACTTTGAAACAGGTAGATGCAAAAAAACATTGGCTGAGACACCCCAGCCACATTTAAACATAGTCTTTTCCTGCACTTCTATCATAGCGACTGTATGACGCTAACAGCAAACCGTCAACATAAGTAAACACACATCACTAGGGAGCTTCTATAAATCTTCCCAAATGACAAAAGGGAACAGAAGTGAAGCCCTGAAACTAAAGTAGCCGTTTCTCTGTGCTTCTGACCGCAAAGCAAATACAGGAAAGGTAACAATAGTATTGCCGTTGCTTATGTAAATTAATAACGCATCTCATGTTTCTGTGCTATATCGCTATGTCATTGTTGTGCGATATATCAATTATTGCAGAATCCCTGTATCATGCGCCACATATCTCGTATTGTATCGTGAGATGCCCAGAGATTCCCACCTCTAGTCATTAGACTAAAAAACCAATCCTAACATTATCTTGTTAGTAGTTTGCTGCCACTGTAGTTTGTGTGTATAGAGGAAGTGTGTGAATGCTTCAGAGACACACTCACCCTGATCTTTATGGTCCTTGTTTTCCCACCGCAGTTCTTTTTCAGGAGCATTTTCTGAAACACAATATGATAGAATATGTTATGATAAGTCTGACATCATTACCCTGGTTCTCCCATACTAGCCATTGTGGAACTCAGACTACACAGAGTGGTAACCTAGTGGATAGGATGTTGCAATTGACATTGTAAGGTTGCAGGTTCAAGGTTCACTTGGGCAAGGTAGACTCTGTGGTTGAGTCAAGCCAATTTTATTTCTACAGTACTTTTACAAATGACATCGTCACAAAGAAGTTTTACAGAACCCGGGTCCAAGTCCCTAACAAGCCAAAGGCGACAAAGGTGAGAACAAACTCCCTAAAATGTAGGACATTACTTGTGTAATTACATGTAGGGAAAATGTGTTATTACAACATTCAAAGCACACTTGTGTTATTACATGCAGGGGAAATGTGTTATTACAACAATCAAAGCACACTTGTGTAATTAAACAGGTCAAAATGTAACTGGATAAACACGTGTAATTACACAAACCGAACTACTGTAATTCATGTGTAACAATGGCTACTTCCTTAGTAGTTACACTGTAGTTACATGCATTGTTAATGTGTAACTACACAGGAATTACAGACACAATATAAAGTGTAACCCAAAATTTTTATGTTTTTGTTATTTTAACAGTAACAGCAGGCCTGCACTGCCCTATGGGACTACTGGAAGATTTCGTAGTGGCCTGACCTGTTAGTTGGCCTAGTAGACAGTCAGGCCAGATATTGCAATAAACCAATCCAGGACATTACACCAGCCACATCCATTCATGTGCCCCATAGTGCGTCATGCAAATGCTCTAAAATGCAGGTAATAAATAGCATTCCCATAATAAATAGTGGCATTTAGCAGCAACAAGTGTGGAGTAGCTTTCATAATGTGCAAAATGCATGATATTTATAAGCATGATTATTAATCTCTAACTCAGGAAGAACAAAACACGTGACTTTGCTTAAATATTACCCAGCAGAATTGTTTTTTAATCTCATAATTTTTTTTATTTTATGCAATACCTTTTTTTAAAAGATATCAAATAGCATCACATCTCAAATGTCTTATTTCTTACTATTATATTACATTCCCAGCCTTAATGGTGTTTTGAGATCAAATGTACCAGTCATGCCAGTACCGGTGGGGCCAACTGATATTGAAAATGTCCACCCATAATGAGGTCAAATTAGGGCTGCAACAACAAATCGATTAAATCGATAAAAATCGATTACTTGGCAACCAATTTTATAATTGATTCGTTGTGTTGCGCATCACAGACATTTGATTATTACAAAAAATAAAAACTTTATTTGAACGTGGTGCGGAGTGAACACTGTGTCTTACTCTCGCGCACTGATGCTAGCAGAGCTGTGCGACCCAAGTCATCCAAAGTGTGGGAGCATTTCATACTAAATTAACAGAAAAAGTGTGCTAACTTCAAAATATGATGAGAGTAAGGGTAAGGGAACTTAAGAACCCTGCTTCTGTTCCGTTTTGAAGTGTAGAACGTAATGTCCCTGGTGCTGGAGTTTACTCGTTATGACAAGTTAGCGGTAGCTTGTTAATAGCTGCTTTAAGTAGTAAAGTAGGGGTGTATAATTACTTTGCATTGCAAGACTAAAGACACGTTTTTATTCCATAGCCTTTTTTGCACCATTAATTTTTCAATCTGTTGTCATGTATAGCTACACTGCAAAAAAGCTTTTCTTACTTAGTAAATTTGTCTCATTTCCAGTCCAAATATCTAAAACATCTTAAATCAAGTTTACTAGACAAGAGAAATGGCATGAGAAAATTAAGTGATGCTTAAAACTGATTGAGATTGTATCTCATTAAGATTATTTTTCTAACCCCATTGGCAGATAATTTGGCTTGTTTTAAGCAAACAATCACTTAATTTTGAGGTGTTTTTTCAGAAAACAATTTTTTATGCTATGTGTCTAGTAAATGTATCTTGATTTAAGATTTTTTTTAGATATTTGGACTGAAAACAAGAGTTTTACTAAGCTAGAAAAGCATTTTTTGCAATGTATATTCTGTGCTTTGTCCCATATAGGTTATTATTGACAAATATATTTGTGTGTGTTGTACTTTTTAATTTCATTTTAAAGTTCATCTTAAGCTGTGTTTAAATATAATGTGTAATAGTGTATAATTGAACTATATTATTATCAAAGCTCAAGGAGCAACATGTTTGTGCACTTTCTAAAGTTTGAATAAAGGGTTAAAAATGAATGTTTTTCTTGTTTTTTGTTTTTTATGCAATTCATCGATTAATCTGAAAAAATAATCAACAGATTAATCGATTATTAAAATAATCATTATTTGCAGCCCTAGGTCCAATATGTAATTCCCTTGAGACCTGATTATGTGAGTATAAGACACTAATCGAGTCTGCTTGTTAACTCATTTATCTTATTATTATTACTATTTATTTTCTATATTTCTATAACAGAATGTAACACTCCCTGGATGTATTAAGTTCTGCTTGTATACTAATAAAAAAATAAATACTTTTTTTTTTGTCCACCCAATCCCAGGTGAGCCCAAAGCACCTCTGGACAGGAAGCCAACCCATCACAGGGCAACACAGAGACAGAGAACCATTTACACACACGTACATCTATGGGTAATGTAGAGGAGCCAGTCAACCTGAACCACAAGCCTTTAGACAATGGGAGGAAACCAGAGAACCCAGAAGAAACCCACACAAACACGGGAGAGATTGAACACTCCACACAATAAGGCATCTGTGGTTAACCCGGGGACCGAACCCAAGACCTTCTTGCTGTGAGGTGACAGTGCTAACCCCTGTCTAACAGCGTTTTATTAACTCAGTTTTTTTTTTCAAATTCACAATTACATATGAAGTCTAATAATTAAGGCTGGATAACTACTTCTTTAACAGTGGTAAAAAATAAATGAACCAATAGGTTCACATTCTCATCGACAGTCTGTGTAATGCAGTCAATTATGGCGTTCCCTAGAAATTAAGAATGCACAGAGAAAGACCATAGTGCCTTTAAAATCACTGTATAATTCTAATGCAAACTTCACTTAAAGACAAATTAAATGCCCAGTAGACCATTCGAGCATGGTTTCGACATCTGTCGTCCAAGCCATTCACGAAGGCCAAACAATGACCAGACCCCCATGTACAACATGTAAGCAACTGCATATTGCTCTGGATTAGTGTATGGATTATTGTAATAAAAGGAAATTGGAAGGACTCATTTGACCGCTGCCCAAATGTGGGTCATTTCCTTAACACTCAACAGCTTTTTCTTCATATAGTGAAACAGACTCACCATTACTTAATACAGTTAAATAATGAACTGGAAAAACAAAACTTGGTGCTTTGCGATTGGATTATTGACTCATGTCTGAGGATAGATGATACACAGAGGTATATTAATAAATAGTATAATATATATATATTAGTATATATAATATATAATATATTATATATAAATATAAATATAAAGTATTTTACAGTATATAAATATAAAGTAACCTAAATATACCCAAAAGTATTGACAGTAATTCCCTCTGTTAATTGCTATTTTATTTTTCTGTAAAAGAATGGCTCAAGTAAAAGTTAATCCACTCCAGACCTTAACCCCATTAAGAATCTTTGGGATGTGCAGTAGTCCGACTACCCTACCATCTTTACAAGATCTTGGTGAACTCAGTCCATGCAGGACAAGGCCGAAAACCACTACTGAACGTGCAGGACCTTGGAGCTCCTGAAAGAACTCTACGAGAAACTACCTTGCTGCTGTGATAATATATTACATAAATGTTTCCTGAAAAAATGTAGGGTCTTTCATGCAAAAGATAAATTGACCAGTGAAACACCAACATCTGTCATGGTGTCATGCATCAGTGGCCACAGCATGAGTGACTTGCATATGTGTGAAGCTACCATTGATACAGAGGTGTATATTAGGATTTTAGAGAGTTACATGCTCAAAGTGACGTCTTTTCCCAGTAAGTCCATAGTTATTTCAGCAAGACAATGTGGCTTCAAAAATACAGGGTGTGTTTGAGTATAATTCTGCCTCCCATTAAAATGTATGAAGCTTCATGAAGGAGAGAATCATAGAATAAATGCAGACTGTTAAGCAGCTGAAGTCTGGTATTAAGTAAGAATCTGCAAAAACTCCACTGTTGCAAAACTGCAACAATCAGTATCCTCAGTTCCTTAATGATTAAAAAGCTAAATAAAAAGGAAGGGTCATCAAGTCTCACAACTTTTCAGAGTGTTATTAGTATACATTTACAATTTACAAAGTAAATAACACTTTTCTTTGTACTTTTGTCAATTAACACTCAAGAGAATCAACTAATCACTGATTCTTGTTTTTATGACATTTTACAATATATGTCCAAGCTTTTCCAGAATGGGATTAGAGGAATTCTTGACAAAATACACTGTTTGGAATACCAAATAAGCCATTGAATACAATAAATAAATAAATTAACACTTGGCCAGTCTTCTGTAAAGTATAAATCCACCCAAAATTTGACTTACTAAATATAATGTATCCACTACTATGTAGAGCTGCACACTGCCCAAGCTTAAATAATATGTGAGTAGCTGTGCAGACTCAGAAAACCCAGAGGCATTTTAAATATAAAGGGTTAAAACGTGAAGAGCTTTTTGGCAGGCACTTCAGTAGGCCCCATATTGTTTTCCATCCAACACCTCCCATTCCACTTGAGTGAGCGTTTGCACACTCACACACACTGCCCTGCTGCCTCTCATAATCTGCCCTCACCACAGAATCCTAGAGGCATATGGAGGTCCTCAGTACGATGCCATTCTTTATTCCTTCCCTCTCCGTCTCCCTTATTCATGTTCTTTCTCATCCGTTTCCATGCAGCCTGCTCTCCATCCCAGGACAGCAGCTCTGTCCAAAATAATATTAAACATGTTTTTTGGCCGCCTCCTCCTGTCTCAGTCATTTTTCTCTTCTTTATACGCACATCCACACATGAATGGACACATACACAGTCTATTTTGGCTTCTCAGGGAGAAAAAGGGGGAAAGGGGGTGAAGTGACATCTGTCAACCGTTCCTCCCTCCCCGTTCCTACGTTTGGCTGGCACAAGGGCCTAATGTGGGTGTGTGTGTGTGCTTGACAGGCCTGGCCACCCAGGAAACAAAGACCACTGATATGATTTATCAAAAAGTTTTTTTTTCTCTGAATATGCTGCAGTATAACAGAGAGTAGGAAAATGTAGGGGAGAAGTGATGGATATGCATATACTTCAGAAAGAACATAATTCCTAGTCCCAAAAACCTTCCCATGTAAAAAAACTAACAACTGTCATTGAATGTAAAGATGTTAAACTCATTGAATACTCTCTTATTGTGCAATTATCATTATAAAGACTTATTAAATGGCATTGACAATCAATTAGTCAGAAGCTGCTAAAAAATCTAATTTATAAGGGTGAGAGACTGAAGTATGGCCCATAAAAGGTCCCTTAAGGGGCTGAAACTGTTCATTATGAATTTACTATTTCTTTAATACACTAGGAGAGAAAGGCACATCCAAACCTGCTGCATCTTCTCCAGGTCTAGGCTGGGCCGACCAGGCTCCCCTGTGTAGGATGGCCGGTGTCTCCAGTAGGGCATGGCAGGCTGCTCAAAATGGCTGATGATAATGGGTCTGGCAGGGAAGCGGGTAGTGGTAATGGCAGGTGACGGCTTGAGGCCTCTGGGTGGAGAGGAGCTGAAGAGAACTGGGCTCGGCGAGGTGGCACTCAGACGGGCTCCAGAACCGGGTTCACAGAGGTCTGCCAGAAGCATACAACACTACATGAGCACCAGGCTCCAACCACAGCAAAACACATGTCCAATCATTAGGCCCCTGGGTCCACATTTTGGGTCCTCACTCTAAGTTATCTAAGTTTTAAACTTTGTTTTATATCAGTCGTCACGCAGGTGCTGTTAATAGTGCTTGGTTAAAATGGCAGCAGTGTGGAAATATTTTAAACTGGAAAATGATAGCAGTTCATTGGCCACGTGTAACATTTATAAAAATTAGTAGTAACGGTAGTAACAGAGCTCCATTTAATACTCACAATCTGATAAGACACCTAAAAAAATAAACAGGCCACAGAATACAGCCAGTTCAGTCAGACTGCATTGACGCAACACACACTGGAGGACACTTTAAAAAGGAGAGTATCCTTGGAAAAGTGAAAAAGCAAAAAAAGATTGCAAAGAGGGTAAATGAATTGATCACTTTGGGTGAGCAGCCAATTCATGTACAGAATATAAGATTTTGCAGAATACAGATTCTCTTATGGAAATTCTGGAGCTCTAATGTGCCCCACCCTCTTGCCTTTTACTGTGCCCAGGACATTTCTCTTTAAAAGGTTTAACAGTATACGCAGTACAGCCTATTGAAATGCCTTTGCACACAGGCCTTCCATGGTGCATTTATACAGAAAGTAAAATATAAAAAAAAATGCAGAGTTTGCACTTAAATACAAATCAGTTTTGCTGATCTCATACAGGAGAGTGTGTAAAACAGGAAGTCGAGGGCGCTTGGGAAACAGAAAAGAAATGGTGCTACGTCATTTTGCAGGACAACGCAAGAATTCAGTTTTCAGTTGTTGCGCATATACCAGGGGTCCTTGGGTTACGTTGGAGATCAGTTCAGAAACATTGGGTAAAAACCCGCTTACATAAGCATCTACATGAATTTCCTGTGGTAAATACATAAATAAAAATTAGCACATGAAGCACATACAGCAGTAATGAAGTGAGTAATGTTCATTAGCAGAGCGGAGAGTTACATGGAGCAGGACAGAGTAGAGGAGAATGGCTTGATGGGTATTGTAGTTCGTTGACAGAGTGAAGAGGGTCAGCTGGACAAGAAGAGTGTTGCCTGATGGGAATTGAAGTCCATAGATTGCAATGAGAGGTGAGACAGAGTGCAGCTTGAAAAACAGAGTGGGGCAGAACTAGGAAGTAAACATACCAGACGCTGCTCGGTCATGTGTGGTGGCACGTGTATTTGTCCACTCCGTTGCCAACTAGTTCCCGCACAAACTTTGTTTTTACGTCATAAACGCAGTAAAAAAAATTCTAACTACGTAACCATGAATCAGCGTATGTTGAGTGTTCTCTATGAAAGATTCCTCAGCAGTACCTCAAATACTCAACAGACACAATACCTTTCACCTCCTCGTCACTGGAGGCGCTGCTGAGCTCGCCATGTCTGGGCCACTTGCGGTTGACCTCAGGTCCTGTAGCCCCGGCGATGCGCTCCAGTTCTTCCTCTGAACTGTGGCGATCCATTGTGGGCTCCAGCAGGAGTCTGAAGCGCCGCAGGTGGGCCGGGGACAGCAGACCCTGGTTGTGCTGCTGACTCGTGGCCAAAGGAGTCAAAACACAGTTCCTCCTGCGCTCTGAGGGACAAAGACAAGGTCAGTTTACAGTACTGTCAGTGCCTTGTTACTCAGGACAACAAAATGGGTAAAGACAAACCAGTATATAAAGTCGTAGGCTTATATTTTATATTGTTATAGTAACAATGATCAGTAATATACTTGCACAAGCTGAAGCTGTATTAAGCCAGGATTATGAGGATAAGACAGCTCAACCAAAAAAGATCAAATAAATTATAACTATTATGAAATGTGCACACACACACCTCTATCAATCTGCGCCAGCTCTTGGTTCTCCCCTTCAGAGTCTTCACTCTCTCCACCCTCCTCACTACCATGATAGGAAATCTGTGTTTAAAAAGAAATAACAATTACTCAATCATTGGCATACCTGGGTCATGATAATGCAACTCCCCCAAACGTAGGGTCAGGTGGTTAAAAGGTCACGCCTCCTCCGGCAAAAACCAGAGGCCGCTCAGGATCTGTCTTCCATCTGTTTTCCAACTCAGCTGCATGGAAACACAGCACAGCCACTAATATCACAACATGACAAATGACTAACACTTCAGGAACCCATCAGGAGATGACCCATCACATGGTTTTATCATTTACTCTTTACAGCAGAACAGAATGCTGGCTTCTAACACTTTGACTCTTCATTGCTCCACATTATGACGCAAACCGAATGGGTGTCTGACAGAAACGCCTGCATGATGAGACCAATTTGCATATTTCCACACAAGAAGGCCTATGGCTTGGTAGGTTTCCATGCTTATTTTAAGTTAATCTATTAAGTTTAAACTGAAAAACAAAGAAAAACACAATGTGTAGGAAAGTATGCTGTGCTGCACTGTGCTCCCACACCATGTGTTTCTGTGTCTGTTCATTTTCTAGAGCCAAAAACACTCCTTTACAGGCAAACCCTTTCAGAGAGAGGCATATGAAGACAGATGAAGAGAAAGAGAGAGAGATAGAGAGAGGTAGAGAGTGAAAAGTAACACAACGGACTACTCTATAGAGTTAAGTAACCCAGGACACAGTAATTACCTTGGCTCGCCCAGGCCAACCAGCTGCCATCTGTTCTCAAGCACACGCGCACGCACACACGCACACACCTCTCTTCAACCCCTTGCTGAGCAAACAACCAGGCAGAATGTGGGAAAGAAAGAAAGAGAAAGAGAGAAAAAGGAGGGGAGGGAGAGGGCAAGATATGGAGAGAGGGAGAGAGAGAGAGGGAGAGAGAGAGGGAGAGACAAAGAGAGACTGAATGAGATAAATAGGTTCTCTCTCGCATGTGGAGAAAAAGTGTTCAGGGCCCTAAAGCGAGTCTGCTCCTCTTAGCCTTGTGTGGGCAACTCGGTGACATCATTAAGTCTGACATGGTTACTTGATTTATAGTGATTATTCGAATAAAAACTCAATGTCAATGAATTAGCTTTGTAATCGCTTCACAATTTAAACAATAATCTAGTAATAATCATCTAATTTGCATCGATTTGCATACAAATTGCTTGCAGGTATCACTGAAAGGGAGGAAACCCACACCGGCAGGAGATCACAAATGTATGTCTGCTTATACACATTTCATGTAGTAAAATTAAACATTTGCTATTAAAATAGGTGTAAATGATCCCCATTCTTCAGAATAATAGCCGTAGTGAAGGCCCTTGATATTAGGGCTGGGCAATATATTGAGTATACTCAACGTATCTCGGCTTATTCCACGTGCAATGCAGTAAATGACTATATCGTGAACATTGAGTATAAATCCTAAAGTTTTTGTTAAACAGCATATACTTCACTTTCAATTTTCGCTTTTCTGCTTCGTCAAAGCAGACCACTCGCTCCCCCACATGTGCGTTTTGTACTTGACAAACATCAGAGAGAAGAGAATCTGCAGAGATCAGTGAAAGCCCACACAATTTCAGAGACGTTATTTGGAGATGGAGGTAGACAAATTGGTTCAGATGAAAAGAAAACACTGGTTCTGTTATTTGGTAGTTGTTTGGATATCGCAAGGATGACACTGAGCCAAACACAATTTTCTGCAAAATTTGCAACAGGTCCTTCACACAAAAAGTAGCAGAACCACAAACTTGTTTCATCACCTGAAAATCCATCCACTGCAACAGGAAGAATGCCTGGTCACAAATCTAAAGTTGCAATCTCCCAATTTAAATGAAAAACTCTATTTTAAACTGAAGTTTAATATAAACTTGTTATATTAAACATTGGTTTAAAATAGTCTTTACTATGTTAAACATTGGTTTAAAATAAGAAGTTCTGTGTTAAACTTTAGTTTACTGTTTACAGTTACAGACTTTCAATAATATTCCTCACTGCTTCCTTTGTTATTCCAGTTACACTGTTCATTAAAGGTTTTATTTACATATGACAGTAAATATGCACATAAAAAAATACACAGCAACATAACCACAAATCATGTTAGTGCGCCATAACTCTAGGACCCCCTGCATATCATCTGTACATTGGTATTGCAACATTGGTCACAAAAGACCACTATGTGCAAATGAGCCTCTGACTGATCACAGATCTTCCCTGTGAGGGGGCGGGGCTAAATTGTTGCAGGGTAAATAAGGAGATAATGTGAAAGTGTTGGTTTTGTAACATTTCAGAAACTGTGGTTTGAAAACAAGGCTTACTTTTCATATATTGACTGTATGAGTGGGGGAGTGAAGCTTGAACAATATTTACATACTTCAAGTCTTTTTAATTGGAGTAATATATATTAAAAAAACATCAGAATCAGAATATGTAGCTATACTGATATACTGATATGCAAGGCTGATATTTTATATTATCCATATCATGCAGTCCTACTTCATTCTCACTGGATCTTTTTTACATTGTGTCCACTTCAGACCACTGTCACATGTACCTTGTTGGTCCAGTTTGTAAGATGCCATGTTATTGATAATTGTACATATGTTGTTGTACATTTTCAGCCAGCCACTCTCTAGTTTTCCATCAGTAATCTGGTTTCTGGACAAAGGATGCTGGATGGTTTTGGTTGGTGGACTAATTTCTAAAAAATCATTGCTATGAGTGAACCAATCTTTTTAAATTAATCATTTTAAAAATGAAAATTCCACTACCATGTAAGTGTCACTGCTGCTGTGTATAATTCATCACCAAATAATATCTTCTCACCGGTGGTCCTGCAGGGGTCTGAGGCAGGGGTAAAATGGCCTAATGAAGAACTTAATGACGATTGTTACATTTGGAGAAAATAGGGGGAAGCGTTCAAGCCTGGGAAAACTATCTCTACCTTGAAGTACGGGAGTGGCAGCATCATGTTGTAGAAGTGTTTTGCTGCAGGAGGAACTGGTGCACTTCACATAATAGATGATCATCATGAAGATGTTCGTATACAACCACAACTTCCTATAAACTATGAAGAAACAAGTAGAGAAATCTAACAATGGAAATAAAACATTAACAGCATAATGCAATTAATGAATTCTCTGACCCATCGATGCATGGACTCCACAACACCTATCTGGTATCTGGCACCAAGCCCTTAAGCCCTCCAAGGTTGAGGTGAGATCTGCATGGATCTATCTTGTTTGTTCAGCACTTTTTGAGTAATCTGACATCTGACAACAATAGTGAACTACATTGCCAGAAGAAGGGTCTTTGGTCTTCATCAATTTTTGGGCAGATGGTCATCATCTAAGTAGCACTGACATGAATGCTAAGACCCAAGGTTGGCCATGTCTCTGAAATACTCAGAGAGGTTTACTGTGGTAATTTATGACATAACATACTGTCAAATTGGTCGCCTTTACCTGAGCCCTGGACCTGAACACCAATCAGTGCTAGATTCAAGCTGCCATACCAACCATGTGCCACTCCTCTCCAGCCCTGGCGTTATAAAACAAGACCTTCAGTTTCAATTCACATAGGCAAATTTATGGAGGCCATGCAGAAACAGTCATTAGTCCTGCTAAAATGATCCCACCTTAGTCAACATTGCTTGAAACACACCAAACCTTTAAAAAGGCTGGAAAGTTTCATTCAAGGCCTTGACCTGCAAATCATGCTGGGAATGGAACGCTAGAACACACATATGCATAAATACACACAGTCCAGTGGTGACCAGATACTACTTCTCCACCACAAAAGCCTGTTTCCCAGGGAACAGCCTCCAGATGGAAGGACAAGAGCACCTTTAAGAACTGCAGCACTGATTCGTTTGCATGTGACTGTATATTTAAGGCACATACTTCTCATAGATCAGCAAGTATGTGGCAATCTGTCTACAGATCACCTGCTAAATAACATCTAAATTCCTCAAGCATGCTCAGCACAGCTATTGCTTACCATTTGGATTCCTAAAGGTAAATGACCTATAGACTACGAGGTGAAGAGAGGCTATTTTGGGCTTAAAGGGTTGCATGATGTCCGCCCTCTTGGCTCATCAGCTGCAGCTTCCCTTAGGGTAAAAGTTATCTCTCTGGCAACAAACACTGCACAGATCTGACGCTGCATATAATTTCCCCACTGTTACAGCTCTCCATGTCAGAGCTGTTAATATGTAACTTCACCTCGGTGTTGAAATGGAGAAAAGATTTAACTACTAATTAAATTGTGTGTTATCATTCTATGCAAAGCAGCCACAAAGGCTAAGGAGTAGTCTTTTCACACATTGTCAATGCACACATACAAAACAGGGCCCCAACATAGTTTGCATATTGGTGTACTAGTGATGATCAGTGACCATTAGAGCTAGACCTTTGGTTCAGGTCGTAAATAAAATACAGTGGAACATTTATGGAAAGAAATAACGCCCATTTCTGTTAGATTCTAGCAAGATCCTAGTAATCTGTTAGCATACAGCATTGTACATTAACACTTTTTTTTATTAGCTGTTCTAAATTAACATGGACATGTTAGTCATACAAGACATTCATATTTTTCCGAGTAGACCACAAACCAGCACCTGAAGACCTGACCAATGGGAGAGTTCACTTAAATACTCTACCAGTCAAATAATATGGTAATGATAATGTAAGTAGTATAGTGAAGTATAGTGAATTACCTTTAATGGTACAAATCTGTTTACAATAAATAAATTACTACACCATAAATACAAAATAAAACCGAAATATTGTGTAAATTTCATATGCAACAAACTCTCCCCCAAAACATTAAGAACCTAGTGAACTTCCAGCTTTCCTGCAGCGTATTATGGTTAATGAAAAAAAAAATCCACAGGTGTGTTCACAACTTCTGCTGATGATCTACAAACCCCTGTGTGTGACAAAAGCAGAGCTGGAACACATTGTTCCTCCACCCTCTCATGCAGTATTAGTAAAGTACTGTAGTACTGTATATGGAGATCACAATGTGGAGGAAAAGGTCAGAAACAAAGACACACAGCGAGAGAATGAAGCAAAAGAACAGAACTCAGTAGTAAATTCAGTTCACTGAAGAGCAGCATAGATTCCATCTATCTGGTTAATGATGAAATGGACAGAAAAGGGGGGAAAGTAAAGAAGCAGAAGTTTGGCAGCTCCAGGAATTCTCGGTTTTTTACATTGTTTTTCTAAATGTGGTTTAACCAGGAGTATATATCTACTGAACCACAAAGGAAAAAAAGTCAGATCGGATAATTTACAATAAGAACTTTTCCATAATGTTTCAAACCAAAATAAAATAATTAAATAAGACTATTACTCCAGTATGTGCCATTTAAATAGAAACATTATTATTTTCAGTCAACATAAACTAAAATTACAGGCATGTCAAGTCAATTTCATTTTACAACTGACATTGTCACAAAGCAGCGACGGAGGTCAGAAAAAACTCCCTAAAGTTTAGGAAGAAACCTTTGGAGGAACCACAGCTCAGAAGGGGAACCCATCCTCCTCTGGTCGACACACGAATAGTAATAACAGACCAAAAATTTTTTTTTTAAAAATAGAGTAACAATGATTTTAGTTTAAAGAGTAATTGACAGTTCCTTGTGTACAAGTGAGCTTCTGAGTTATGTCAGGTGGAGCATGGTTCTGTCTTTATGGGTTCTCCTCAGTAGGAGGAGCGTATCAGGATTGGTCTGTATCACCATGGTCCAGACAGCAGATTATGTATCATGGCTCAGGTCAAAAGTTCCCCTTTTTAAAATGTATGAATCCCACTGGTGTAGTTTTTAGACTTTATTTTAGACAAATTATTCAGATAATTCAGTAAAACTAAAGAAAATAATGTGATAAATATAAATCGCTTTTAAATGAAAAGTTTTAAATGAAAACTTTTCTGAATCTGCTGGAAGAACATGCTTAAAGAAAGCTACCGTGAAGAGTTAATGATGGATTTTTAAATCACTCCCACATTTCTCACCATTGTACAACCAAAACAACCTCAGTGTGCACTTCTCCCTGTTCTTCTGAATGAAGAAATGCTGAGATCGTTGTCACACATTTTATCACAAAATCCACAAGAGGCTTTTTAGTCTGTATTTCATCCTCAGACTCAGGAGAAAGTCTGCAGTTCTGAGGAGGATGGCAGCAGAAGATACAGGGTGTAAGGTTTCCCACAGTGAAGAACACTCTGCACAAGGTCAGTGTGTGTGTGTATGTGTGTGTGTTTGCTCCAGTGCACTTAAAAGCTGCACTTAATGTGGCTTCTGTGATGGCAACTGAGTAGATGTTGACACACATGCATAAATACCAGTCAGTCTTACACAACCAGGGCAGATTAGTGTAGTATACTGCCATGGTGCTGCATAATCGGATGTACTGGCATGCTACTGTTGTGAATGAAACCTGTTAAAACATCTGTTGACCCAATTTTAATGCATTAAACCAACTACAGATCTCTGCAACACCATGGAGGGGGTAAAACTCTCACAGATCATTATTTTAAATCTAAAAATACTTCTCTGGAGATGTGCTGGCTCAGAGTTTGTATACATATTGTTTTGCATAATTCCATGTTTCAGTGGTGACTATCTCTGTATGTACTTTATGTATGTAATTATTACTCAGGAAGCTGCTGAGAAGAGACCAGTGAGAACTCATCCTTAAACGTGTAGTTCATTCTTTTTCTCAATATATCACAAAAAATATTTTCCTGCAAAAACTAGTGTTTTTCATTTTTTCTTTGGAAAGGGTGTGCTAGTCTTTTTTTTTTTTGCTATGAATGAAGAAAGGCATGTAGAAACAAACAGCAAGCAAAAATAAGCTTGAGCTCCTTCGGGATGCAAACACCAGGCATGTCGTATTTGCATGCTTAAAGCCGCAAAGTCATACTACTTTGCTTAGTCTCACAAAAAGCACAATTAACAACTTCAACACGACTGTTTTATCCAAACTGCGTGAAAAATTAACCATGCTATGCATCCAGACATGTCTGAGATATCATATTAAAAGCAAACTGTTTGTACAGGTTCATTATTATATGAAATGTAGATGTATATCCATAACTGCTTCATTAGAGTTTAATATAGTATTTAAGCTACATAAGCAATATTAGCTATGGACTGCACCTGCTGTTACATTACTTGGTCATTACTGCATAACATTTACCAATGTGTGTATTTATATGCGTATATTTGTGTAAATACAAAACTTTAAACATATCAACACAAGCCATTTCTTTCATTATTTTTTTTATATTGTCATATTATGTAACACTTTTGTTTTAATAGTATTTGAACAATTCATATTGCACTACTATCACCATCTATATGGTGTATGTACTATATACAGGCACTTATTTGACTGCTCTATATTATATTTGTATAGCTTGTATGTATGTATGTATGTATGTATGTATGTATGTATGTATCTATAAAGTGTGTAACTGACTTGGTAACATTTTTGTTGGCTACTGGTACCCTAACACGATGCATGCACCACTTACTTGATCTTAACTCAAAGGCTCATCCATACACAAGGAGCTGCAGACACCTCTTCAAATGTACTCAATGCCATTCTCTTTTTATTCATTAATTTATGATCCTTGTCTGTTATCACTCTCTGGTGTCGACCAGGGGAGAATGGGTTCCCCTTCAGAGCCTTAGATCCTCCCAAGGTTTCTTCCTACAGTTTAGGGAGATTCTCCTTCACTCCATCGCCTTTGGCTCGTTAGGGACTCTGACCCTGTGATGCTATGAAAGTTACTGTGGTGAAAGTGTAATGGCTGACAAAAATTGTAATAAATCATTGAAGTGAAAGTGTACACACATTCAGGCAGGTGTAAAGTATGAACAGTTTAACCAGTTAATATCTTATAATGCTCCACAGCATGTATACACATAGTGAGCTGGTCCAGCTGCCTTTCGGTTCAAGGATTAAAATGGCAAAGTGACTCCGAAGGAAATTTCATGACTAGAACAGAAGTTACAGACGGCTCAGGCTCCTGTTACATTAACAACAACTAAAGTGTCTTCTGCATAAACAGGCCTGGAGATAATGATCACCTACATACACTGAGCTTGATGCATGTACATTAGAAATATGTAAGGAAAAAACCTGATCCTCAGGTGACCAAAAGAACTCATCAACAGAAACAATCAATCCACACCTACATCCTGTTCCTGGATGACCATGCTCCCAGACAAACGCAATAGAATCTATGAGCCTAAAAATCTTAGATAAGCTATTATAAGTTATTAGCCGCAGTGTTACTGAATTTACCGATCTGAAGTAGAAGCATCCAACTTGACCCCTGGAGACCTTTGCAGCTCTATACCAGTAGTGACATTATACCGTAGTTAAGGATAAACAATAAAATTAATAAAAATTGGAAATTACAGAGAACTACAATAACTACACTGCAGAATTTAATCTCCATGCAATGTCTGCAATATCCGAGATGAACATGTCCGAAATAAGCAACAGCAAAGCAGCACAGGTCGCAAATGACAAAGTTTACAGATCTGATTTTGAAGGATTTGTAGAAAGGTAAACCTAATAATGTTAGCATTCCAGTGTTGCTAATTTACATGTAGACGGATGACTGACGTCGCTGTACTGCAGTACTTCCACTCTCCAGTAATTCTCCGAATATAATAATAATAATAATAATAATAATAATAATAATTTGAGTTTATATAGCACCTTTCACAAACTCAAGGTTTTACATGGCAAAATAAAATTCAAAACCAAAAATAAATTGAAACAGTTAATAAAGTATAATCCAGCTACATGAAGTTATTACCAAGAGATCATGTCCAGTCTACCCTGTGTTGTAAACTGCCTGTAAACTGAGCATCTTTGAAGTTCTACAGTAAAACATGTCCAGTACAGCTGTGTGCTTGGGAAAAACAGAGCAGATGCACTGCTGCTATGTGCGGCCTAATGGATTTTCAGAGTAGCCAGAGTAGCTGTTCTGAGGAAGAGGGAGATTAGGGCCAGCGATGACGGGTGTGGATTAAAGGCTACAGGGATAGGGATGTATTTATGTGTTAGCGTATGTGTGAGTGTAAGAGTGTGAGTGTAAGAGTGTGTGTGTGTGTGTGTGTGTGTGAGGTATAATGGTCAGAGTGGACAGAAAAAGTTATTGAAGTGACAATGGTCAAGGGTCATCCCTTCCCTGGCAGTGGCATTCATACTCAAATATAACAGATGTGTCCTCATTTGGCATAGTTACTGATGCTAGGTTAGCTTCACAAAAGTACCAGAGCTAAAATCTAGCATCGGCCTGGAAAGCATTTGATAGGCTCTGAATGCTTCTTGGTGTTTCTGCACAAATACCAGTACATAAATATTATTCTCAAAACCCTTAAAATCATTCATATGTTTCAAATCTGCATCCCTTGTACAACCCAAATTGCCAAAAGGTTTGGTTGCTATGTAAAATGTACATAAAATGCAATTAGCGGCAACTCTCCTAAAATACTTTATTCACAATAGAACAATGTTTAAACTGAGTTATTGTGCTATTAATAAAATAAATGTAATGGCTTTTAAATGTAATGGCAGCAAGACATCTAAAAAAAAGTTAGGACAGGGCCATGCATACCCCTGGGTAGCATCAACAACAGTCCCTAAATATCTGGGAACGGAGGAGACCAATTGCCTGACTTTTGGAAGAGCAATCTGGTGCCATTCTTGTCTAATCTTTAAAACTAGTCAACAGTCCTGGATATTTGTCAAATCTATTGTTTTCAGTGGGTGAAAGGTCTGGACTGAAGTCAGGCCAGTTCAGCAGCCATTTTCAGACTTTTCTACTACAAAGCCATACTGAGATACCAGATGCAGTATGTGGTTTAGCATCTTCTTGCTGAAATATGCAAGGCCTTCCCTGAAAAAGACGTTGTCTGGATGGAAGCATGTGTTGCTCTAAAACCTGTATCTACCCTTCACCACAGGTGGAGCCTTTCCAGATGTGCAAGCTGTCAAATACAAGCACTAAAGCACCACCCATACTATCAGAGATGCAGGCTTTTGAACTGAGCATTGATAACAAGCTGGATGATCAATCTTCTGCTTTGTCTGGAGGATAAGAATTTCCAATTTTGCTTCGTCTAACCACAGAACAATGTTCCACTTTGCTTCAGACCATTAAGCTCCTGAACCCATGCAGTGATTTTCATGACAGAATAAGGTTTGTTCGTAAGGCTACATGACACCTACATATGCCAGAAACCTACATAAGCATAAAGACTTCCAATAAGTGTCCATTTATAAGTCTTTATAAGTGAAATGTCATGTAGCTTTATGAATCCTGGCCTTCAGTAAAGCCTTACCCAAAATTCTAACCAAGTAAGCAGTCAGAAATAATATACTATCAAATGTATTTTTACCTGCCTTTCTACTGTATATGTATGTGAGATGGGAAAGCGAATAACTTGGAAGAGTGAGCTTTCTGCACCTTCACTCCTTTTAGAACATACTGTATATACACACACACTCCCACACACCTATGTATTCATACTATTTGAGTTTCAGAGTGATGCACTTGTTTAACCTGATTTAACCAGCAGATCCATTCACTTTCACTTTGAGACCTTCCTGCATAATCTCTCTACAAACAGCTGGGTATCTACAGATTATAGCATAAATGTGCAAGAGGAAAGTCTGATTTACATATACAATATCAAGGATTATTGTTGAGCAAAAAGAGCCTACCTATAATGAGGAAATTAGAAGTTGTTGATACCTTTTCCTTGCTACAGTATTAAAGATTATATATATCAGGGCTGTCCCGATGTCCTGTCCCGATGTCCGATCAGAGTAATTTTTTAATGAGCATCTTCTGGTATTGAGTCCCAATCCAATTTTTGTATTTACTTGTATGTTGTATGTTAAAGTTATTAAAAATCCAATGTATATGCTTGACAACTGACAATTGAATTCTTACATTGTCCCGCAAAATGATGTGGACCTGTTTGTCAATTTCCCAAGTTTCAGCATGTACTCGAGTGCCTGTTTTACACACTCTGCTGTATGAGATCAGACAAGCGGATGCACTTCAATACCGTACAAAAAGAAGGAGTTAATCCAGTGAGGCTATGTCAGGACACTGGGCAATCATTGGAACTCTAAATGTTTGTGGTAAATCTAATCTAATCTAATCCCAGTCAATGATAAAATACCTCATGATCTTTTTTGCCTTTTTGCTGTTCTCTCTCTCTCTCTCTCTCTCTCTCTTTCTCTGTTTCCCAGTCTGTGTTGCTTCAGTGCAGTCTTTACCCAAGTTTCCCGTCTGAACCTGCTATATTCCATCTAGTGTTTACTTTTTAGGTGTTGTATCAAATAGTTGGTATTAAATGGAGCTGTGTTACCTTCACCTTGCATAATTACAAACAGGACACATGGCCAATGTACTGTTTTCATTTTCTAGTTGAAAATATCTCTACACTGCTGACATTTTAACTGTGAACTGCCACTAAACTTGGACTAATTTAAAACAAAGGCTTAGGCCCTGTTTGGGTTGATCCCAATTAGGTAAAAATACCCTGATACTGATCCATGGGTATCGGATCAGGACATCCCTAATACTGTATTTCCCCACATTATAGGCCGCCCCATTCTATAAGCTGCAGAAAATGCTCATTTATGTTTTAAAACTCTAAAATAAGCTGTCCCATGTTATTAGGTGCAACGTTACTGAATTTATCAATCTGAAGTAAAAGCATCTGATTTTGGCTTCAGCTTTATACAGCTGTGGAGATGCATATGATAGAAACTTTGCTTATTTCTATGAATTACATTAATTCATAAGGAATTAAATTCAATAGGAACCGCAACTTCCGGGTTCTGGTGGGAGTACTGCTGTGCGTATCTAGCTGTTGCTTTACGTCGGATTTTGCTCATTTTGTCTTGTTTTTTGTTTGTCTAGTCTCTTTGCTCGATTCTGTATCCCAATATTCTCATTTTGTGTTAGTGAGTTGTGACTATGCCAATTAGCTCATGGTTTGGACAGTGCATCAAAGTATCAAACTTTTCCTGGGCTGCAACTTGTATTTGCGCTGGATTTAAACTCTGGAATTCCCTCCCTCAAAGCCTGTATCTGACGTCCTCTCTGTCTCTTTTCAAAAGTCAGTTAAAAACCTATCTATTCAACTTGTGCTATTTTACTACTTACTCTTGATTTCCTAATTCTGCTGTTTATTGGTCACTGCTTTTGTGTCTTAACTATTTCAATTTACTTTTTGGTTTAGATTTTTATTTTGCTGTGTAAAGTGACTTTTGGTTTAAGAGAAGGGCGCTATATAAATGCAAATAATTGTTATTATTATTATTATTATTATTATTATTATTATTATTCAATGACAGTCGCAGACACACTAAACACATGGACTTTGTTCAAAACAGTATTGGTACTATTAGTACTATTCAATAGTATTGGACCTAACACTGTATTGGTACACAGTGGCAAACAACTAATCTTTGTTTGGATTAAAGAGTGCGGTGCAGTAAATTAATATAACATTTTTACCAATTATTGAAATCACCCTACATAAAAAAGCTAATTCTGGCCCCGTGCCTTTGAGTTTGACTGCACTTGGGTAAAATAATGGCACCAGATTGATGATAAACACATTTGCAAGTTGCTTTGTCATAATGCCACTTGTGTAAAAACTCTTTACAAGTGAAACTTTTTTAATTGCTGGGTTATAATAAAGGTAAAAACTAAATCTACAGGGAGTGTAGAATGGCATGTCTCATTCAATTTGTAATTTGTATTTTAGATTGGAAATAAATTATCAAATTTTTATCCATATAAAAGAACATGTGTATTTTCTTTTAAAATCTTAATTAATAGTCTTGCTTATTTTAGTTGATTACATTTTATTTCACGCGTCGTTTTTACCATTTTGTCAGTCTGTACCTGAATCTAAATACAGACTGATTGATTACCGGACTACACTAAAGTTAACACAGCCTGGAGTAATATACCAGGATTCATAGCAACACTGGGCAATAGAGGAAGATAAGCATGATTCTAACACTTAAACTATTTGTACTAAAATGCATTAGAGCCATTATGTAGTCAAGTCAGGAGAAGGCAAGAGTGAATTGTAGTCAACAGTCAGTAGAAGCATGTCATGCATTGTTCTAAGGAGGCATGTAACAGAAGTTGCTATCTGATGTACCAGACAATCAAATCACAGCTGCCTAGTTTACTTCAGAACATACCAGGACACTCCACAGAGCCACAAGCTCAGGAGTTTAGAAGGTGAACTTGGTTCATCAGGAGAGATAAGCGCCCACCTGAAATCTCTCACATTCCTACTAGAGTTATGAACAGGATCAACTATGACTGCAATGGACCAAGGGAGAAAACAGTTCATTTCTGCAGGTACATCCTGGAGGATCCTTCCATTGGTCCAACAAACCCCAAGCCACAGCTCGTTCCTACCTGACTATCAACACGAGTTAGGCAGTATTGTACTTTTTCTCATTAAAGCACCAGTATATTTGGTTATTCTGGATAAAAGTCTGCCTGATGGTGGACAACTACTTGGAATGATGAAGTGAAAGTGGCCATTTGTCATTGTGAACACATCACACACAAAGTGCACCTCAACAAAACATGACCTCTGCATTTAAGCCATCCACATGTGGAGCAGCTGGCAGCTAATAAACAGGGAGCAGTGCAGTGGGTTGTATCTTGCTCAACGGGACCTTAGTGGTACCTGCTACCTTCAGATTCTGAGGTCCTAAACACTAGGTTGCTACTGCCCACCAAACTTATCACGTTCAGGCAGGGTTCACCCTGGACAGGAAGCCAACCCATTCACAGACGACCATTCACACACACTTAAACCTATGGGTAATGTAGAGTTCAGTCAACCTAAACCACAAGTCTTTGGTTAGTGAAAGAAAACCGGAGAACCCGGGAGAAACCCACACAAACAGTGGAGTGCTTGTTCACACCATCTTGACTTTGTTTTTCTCAAATTCACAAACATTTTCAACGACCCACAGGAGTCAAGGTTGTTTCATGAAGTATAGTATAATTAGGAAAACCAATGAAAAGTATAATTTTATTTGGGATGTCTAAACTTTTACCTGATCCACACAATTTTTTATTTTATTTAACAAACAACAACTGTATCATTTTATATAGTTTTTCAGAACAGAAAGGCACACATGGCCGACCTGGGGCTCGAATCCAGGACCTTCCTGCTGTGAGGGCATGGGGCTAACTACTGCACCACCATGCTGCCTTTAAAGCAAGAAGCCATTAGACAATAGGGGTTTGTACACAAAAATGTGAAAACTACAGTGTGCATGGACTTATTGGTAGGGGTGTGCAATATGGAAAAAATTATCACAAAGTTTCCAATATATAACAATTTATAACTTTCCACCATCTGTTAAGACAAAAATTAGTGGCATATTAATTTTTATATAAATGTTTGAGTACAAATCATTTTTATTCAGTGTTTCTCTGAACAATGCTTTTTGAAATAAAACGCGCTTCTTAAGAATTAATGATAAAAATGTAATATTAATTCAAATTGAGGCCACAATTTATCACAATAACTATAAATATCATCATATTGCCCATCTCCACTTATAGGTTTGCACTTCTGAATTAAAAACAGCACTCACTCATGCAGATTTTTTTCCTTTTCACAATTCTATCCAGCTGATTCCTCTTAAAGCACCCTCTTCATAGTCAAAGATCAATAAATGTTTCTTATGTATTTCAAAAGTAAATGCCATGTCGTATCTCAGTGCAAGCTATCTTAATTTTAACACCTTATTAAAGCTTAGACCAACAGCCTAAACATGTAAAATGTCATGTAGTTTATTTGCCAAATAAAATATTTCTACAGAGTGCAGAATGATGCTCCAGGATTAGCTCAACTCAACTATAATTACAGCACTTCTGTCCTCTTTTCAACAACTGCACACAGCTACTTTAACTCTGAGCTAACTTTCAGAAGAAGTCTTTGGACAACATGCAAATTATATTTGGCTTGAATTTCCTGTCCTTTTCCTCTTGGCACATGTAAAAGCAAATATTTCATAAATTGCTTGTTGCGTGCCAGTAGGATTTAGGCCTGTGATTCACTGCACAATGAGCGCACTCACTTCAAGTATGAAGCACTGCCAGTTATTCATGTTTCATGACACTTTAACCAAAACCCTTCCAGCAGCTCCTGAAAAATCAAGCAGCAATTTCGATTCTCAATATTTAATTAAAAATATGCTATGCGTATTACAGTGTGTATATAAAGGTCTCTCTCACACACACACCATGCTAGTACCGGGTTGGACAGCCTTTTGCTTTCAGAACTACCTTCATTCTTCATGGCACAGATTCAAAAAGATGTGGTAGGCTGTGATATATACAGTCCCGATCAAAAGTTTAAGACCACTTGACAAATAGCAAAAAATTATATGTTGCATGGTTCCAGGTAGAGCTTCAACATGCAAGAAATTGGAGTGAGACAAATCATTTTTGAGCATCAATTTATTGACAACACTAAAACTAAAACAGGCTGTTTTACAGCTGATCAAAATCTAAGAACTACATGCCTTTAAAAGGCCAAATCTGTGCCTAAATGTGATTCATCTGCATTTTCTGTCAGATTCACACTGTCATGATGTTCTAATGAAAAAGACAAAAAAAAAACTTTCCTTTGTGAAGCTGTTCGGGTTGTTGAACTGCATAAGCAGGTCTCTCTCAGCTCCATCGCTGCTGAGGTGGGACACAGTAACACAGTCATTTCGAATTTCTTACATGATGCTAAAGGGGTTATGGAACAAAAAAGTGAAGTCGAAGACACAAAAAAATTTCACTAGCACTGAGCCGGAGGATCCAATTGGCTGCTCCATCAAGACACTGGACAATCCTCCACCCAAATTAAGGCCGTTACTGGTTACGACTGCAGCCCCATAACCATCAGACGGCATCTGAGACTGAAGGGCTTCAAAAACAGAAAACGTCTTCAAAAACCTCGTCTTCTTGATGCCACAGAACTGAAGGTTGGACTTTGGAAAGAAAGCAGAAGAAACAAGGGACACTGAGGTGGAAGAAAGTTTTATTCTCTGATGATAAAAAGTTTTTTACCATTATGGTCCTGATGATTTCCAACGTTACTGGCATTACAAGCAGATCCCATCTGAGATGTTTTCTATGCACCACAGTGGAGGAGACACCATAATGGTCTGGGTGCTTTTTCCTTTAGTGACACAATGGAGATTCAGGAGGTGCAGGGGTGTCAAATGGCCGCGGG
>JBBIGC010000001.1:45256749-45276677 GCA_037576955.1 Lepidarchus adonis
TTGTTGTGATTCTGCTTTTGTGTTTGCGTTTCTCAATTTGTTGTTGTGATTCTGCTTTTGTGTTTGCGTTTCTCAATGTGTTGTTGTGATTCTGCTTTTGTGTTTGATTCTCAGTTTGTTGTTGTGGTTTGCACTTCAGGGCCACCGTAGTTAACACTGATAGTAGACTCCACCTGGAACAGGTCACGTTTTTCACTGTACTGTATGATTTGTTTTTTATCTGTTTAAAGGCGATTCTACTTTGGGCTAAACAGTAAATCCAGTTTAGAATGAAATTGCAGTTCGAAAGAGTGTTGTAGTTATGTTAAATAAACCGTCACCTTTAAATTATAATTTTAATAGTGAAATCTAATGAGGTAAAGCTGGTAAACTGTTGACCAAGCACATTGCATTAAGCATTCAAATTTGATAACGTATTTTGGTAAAAAGAAAAAAAAAAGTTTTTGATGAAAAAAGACATTATTAATTTTAAAGGAAATTATTATATTGAAATTGCAATCCAAATAATTGTTTGTATAATATTTGAATATTTTCCCTATATCGTTCTAAGCACAACTGTGGGTAAATCATCTCCACGTGGAAACCTTTAGCAAACATGAGGGTCAGATCTGCGCTGGTGTGACCCGGATGAAGCAGGATTTTAGCGGAAATAGCGTTAGCGAAGTTCAATGTGACTTTCCCGACCCGGGCTGCAAAATGTTTCTCACCGCCGTCAATCGTGAGTAAATATTACAAGTCCTCAACGAATGGATTAATATTGTGAAAACATCGCGTCTATCCTTAAGTCGTGAAATTCGGTGAAAAAACTCGAGCTAGTTTGCTAATAGCATGGCGGCTAATGTCACTGTCCGTTTAAATATAGAAGAGAGCCTAGTCCGTTTAAATACAGAAGAGTGCCTAGTCCGTTTAAATACAGAAGAGTGCCTAGTCCGTTTAAATACAGAAGAGAGCCTAGTCCGTTTATGTACAGAAGAGAGCATAGTCCGTTTAAATACAGAAGAGAGCCTAGTCCGTTTAAATACAGAAGAGAGCCTAGTCCGTTTAAATGTTAAGTGTTGGATGTTAAGTCAGCATCTTTGAACTAACAGCTATAAAGCAGTCCCACTTTTTAAAGTTTTTCGCTAAAGTTCTTCCTCTTAAAATATTTCTGCGTATTTTTCTACATAGCTAAAATGTTTACATGTAAATAAAGTCAGTGAGAGGGGTTTGATGAAGGGATGAATAGACGTATAGGAAGACACAAACATGGATGTATAGACAGACACACAGACATGGATGTATGGATGGACAGATAGGCAGACACACAGACATGGATGTATGGATGGACAGATAGGCAGACACACAAATGTACAGATAGACAGGTAGGCAGCCACACAAACATGGATGTATAAATAGATGTATATGCAGACACACAGACATAGATGTATGGATAGATGTATATGCAGACACACAGACATAGATGTATGGATAGATGTATATGCAGACACACAGACATAGATGTATAGGTAGACAGATAGGCAGACACACAGACATGGATGTATGGATAGACAGATAGGCAGACACACAAATGTATAGATAGACAGGTAGGCAGACACACAGACATAGATGTATGGATAGATGTATAGGCAGACACACAGACATAATGTATGGATAGATGTATATGCAGACACACAGACATAGATGGATAGGTAGACAGATGGACAAATGCTGCAGTGTAGTAAAACAAAGTATGTAGTTTTAAAACTGCATCTCCAATTGCAGTCCATCTTTTAAAGTCATTAGTTCAACAAAGAGCATTTAAAAAAGATGTTAATATTACAAATATTACATGACTGATTTCTCACTTTGCACAGAACATTTTTTAAAATTGTAAATAAACAATTTGCATATTCCTACTATTTCTGTATATTTATACAACCACTGTATATTTGGCTCTACTGTACTTACAACATTTGATTTTACTGCATACACGGCACACTTCACTCCTGTTTATAACACATTTAATAGACTGTACATATCTATAATCTGCAAATACTGTCTTCTGTCACTTTCCTGTCATTTATACTGTTATTTGCACCTCTGGTTAGATGTTTACTGCATTTAATTGGCTCTGTACTCATACTCTGCACAATCACAATAACGCTGAATCTAATATAATGTAATTCTAATACACACACACACACACACACACACACTCTCACACACACATACACACATATGGGGTGCAAATCACAAGTTCCATTATGATTCAAACCTACATCAATTATTAGCGAGCGATTCTGTCATTTTCAACAGTTTAAAATCTGCAGCAATGCAATTTAGTTTGATACTTGGGTCTTACACAAAATGTATGGACATGGATGAATAAGCTTGTATACAACACTCTGTAAGAAACCATCTTTTGTGGAGGGTGTCAGTGACCGTCTTCTGGACATCTGTCAAGTCAGCATCTTCCCCATGACTGTGTAGCCTCCTGACCCAGACTGAGACCATTTAAAGGCTCAGGAAACCTTGGCATGTGTTTTGATTTTATTAGCTGATTAGGGTGTGACACCATGACTAATTTGAGACCGTGAATTTTGGGTTTTATTTTCAGAAAGCCATAATAATAAAAACTCCAAGAAATAAAGGCTTGACATATTTCACTCTATGTGTAATGAATTTTTCATGTAATTTCACTTTCTGAAAGGAATGTAAAGAAATATTGAAAGTTTTCATGATATAAATTTTATTAGATGTTCCTGCGTGCATACATACATATATATACACACACACACACCCACAGATGAGAAAAAAAGATGTCTTTATTGTTCATCAAAGGTACACTCCAACTGTGAGAGACAGAATATAAAAGTCTCAAAAAAAAATCCAGACTTACATATTGAAAACAAGTCTGATGTGTCTGATAAACATACTCAAATTTGAAACCGGTCTAGAGAGGGGTTTTGGAATTCAAAAGTAAATTACCCTTTTATAAGGGAAATTTCTGAATTGTTCTGAAAAAATAATTTTGAAAAATAATTATTTCCTAGTCTGGATGTCTTTCCCCTTAAAATTCACTTGATTTCAAGGTTACATATATAATTTTATTTTTAAACTTTTTAAACATCTTAACTAGGGGTGCCAAAAATTATGGAGACCACTTTTATATATATATATATATATATATAAATATATATATAATGTGTGTGTGTGTGTGTGTGTGTGGCAGATATATTTACTAGCATAATAGCATTAACATATAACAATTCTTTAAGTTTTTTAAATACGTAGATTGCTTGCTACCTAAACCATCAGATTGCCTATTTTAGCTGTGATGCTTTTAAATCATTGTACATGGACACAGTGTCAGCACTAATATTTTTCCCTCTATTTTTCTATATCCAGTTGCCAAGAGCAAATCTAAGTAAGTCATGCTTCCACAGTTTTCTTTCTTGATTTTATATTTGCCTTAAAAAAAAGATTTTGTGTGTGCAGTCTCTTGTTTGGGAGTAATGAAGATTGTTGCAATAAATGTGCATGTGCTTTTGACCTTGCTTTCTTTCAGGACTGTTCTGGTTCAGATGATGAGTGCAGCAGGGACAGGTTACTGCTTCAACACGAAGAGAGGACGACTGAGAGACAAACTGGTTTTGAGAAAGCACGATCCTTTAGGTAAACCTCAGCACTGTGAGGGATTAGTCAAGTGTAGGGTAGACTACTCAACTGGATGTAGGAACACAAATAAACTCACTTAATTTGATCCCCAAGCAACAGCATGGATGGTTTAGAAATGTGTGTGTGTCTCTGTATGGAGTGCTTAGATCTGTCATTTTACTTCTTAGGCACATATAGTCACTGTTCAATAAAACAAGTATGCCAAGATAACCTTTCAGAACAAAGCAGAAATATTCCTCACTTCTAATGAAAAAACAATGGAAGACTGTTGATTTTGGATCATTGGTCTATTCATTATTCATGTTTTACATCATGTAAAGGCAACCTGCTGTGTTCATGTATGGAAATAAAAATGAAAAAGAAGTATTGGTTTTTCCAGGACAGTGACAATATGCAAAAGACATTTATCTGAGCCATGAGTGTCTTTTTGCAGAAAAATAAAGATACCAAGAGAATAAATGCAAACAACCAAAATGCATTCAGATGTCGTCTTGTCTGTGATTGGTAGTTGATATTTTGTAATCTGGTAAGAAGGTGTTTGATAGGAACTATAATCAAGACTGTACTTAAATGGCAAACAAACTGACATTCCTTAAATTACAGTTAATTACATCGTTTTTATTAATTATATTAATGTGTGTAAAAACTCTACCCAGCTACACACATTTAAAATATAATTAAAATAAAATAGCGTTTTTATTCATTCTATTAATGTGTGTAAAATCTCTACCCAGCTACACACCTTTAAAATATAATTAAAATATAATTAAATAAATAACAAACTTTAACCAGTATCGTACATGAACATGAAAAAATGAGACTTAATAAAAGCTAAATTTACACAATTTTCCTTTTCCACAAATGTGATTTCTCAGCAGAATAAAGGGGAAACAGTTCATTGTTAAAATGGTTTTATGGGCCATTATATTAATATACAGTTATTTTGTCAGTATCATAAAACATTTAGTTGTCAAACAGACTTGAAACACATTCTGCAAACTGGGCTTTTCCATACACAAATGAAACAACTTTATGATGGTTGTGTTATTGGCTTTATCACTTGGTTCATCTAAAGCAATGCAGGGAAAAACTGTTGGAACTCCTCATAGCTGCACAAGGTAGAATTCTGAAAAAGCTTTGGTCACCATCATTACTGCTTTTATCTTGGTTTTTACTGTCACTTGCAGTTGTTGAGTTTTGCTGAAATGTTATTTTGAATCTCTTTTTATGTTGTTTTCTCACCCACAGTGAATAAGCATGTCCTTTTCTTTGAGAAAAAGAAGATTCGTTCTATCTGAGCGTGGACCAAACTTGGACTGGGGACATGGACATAAGATTCAGTCTTTCTTTGTATTTAATCACGCAGCTCATTTGCACTGTTCCAAACTGTTTTCATGGACTGGAAATATGAGTAAGAGCTGGAGGAAGCTGACCAGCGTCAGATATTTCAACAGGATCACAATACCATCAAGAATGACTAGACGTCCAACTGGAACCAGAGGATATACATCCATGAGAATTATTTCTGCAGAAAGGATACCACAGAAGCAGATTCTCTACAAGTTGAAAAAATATTTGTGTTGCCATAATATAAAAATACCTATTCTAAAGTAAGAACTAAAATCTCAATGTGGTAAGTTTGAAGACATGTATATTTGTATATTAATTGCACATTTTGTCATTTTATTTAAAAACATAAAAAAAACTTAACACAAGACCACATATTAATCCCAGCTTATGTAGATTGAAATTATGTTCCTACGTAACATTTACAGAAAGAAATAATTCATACATTGCAGTAGTTAATGAATAACAAATTAAAAGCAGCTCAGAACTGTATTTTTGATTATTGCTGTGGGCAGTGATGGCCTAGTGGTTAGGCACTTGCCCTTATGAACGGAAGGTCCTGGCCCAGGCACCACTGGGGTATCTTTGAGTAAGGTACCGTCCTGCTCCACTGCCACCTGGGAGTTATTAAAAGCTGCCTGCTGCTCCACATGTACAAGTATGATGGGTTAAATGTAGGGGTGGGCAATACGGCAAAAATATCACAATACCTCAATACGGGATGTCAGCGCTGTACTGCAGTTCCCTCACCCTCCAGTCGTTCAAACAAACAAAAACAAAAAAACTCATCTGTTCCTAGCCAACAATAATTTGTTCCTTTTATTTCCGTTAAATTGAGCTTGTATTATACACTAAGGTGTAATGTAATGTTCTGCTTTTCCAAATGTTCATTGCTGCAGTAAACAGTACAGTTAAATTCAACTAATTATTTGGGGATGTCTTCTTTTATTTACTGAATTATACTTTTAGTGAATGTGTTTTTAGATATGACGCCCCATTTAAGCAAACCGCACCCAATTTCAGGTTTGCAAAATTGATCTACAAGCTGTGGGGAAATACGGAACACTTTAGTAAAAGAATGTAAATACATCACTTCTTTTCATCAGTTCTCTTGCCTGTGGAAGCAGCTTTATTCAACCCATGCAACATCTAAGAAAGCCTGTCTGTAATTACAGCAGCTGAACAAAAACTGGCAGTTGAATGTTACTTGTGATACAGGGCTAACACTGTCCCATGAAATTGTCCGTCTGGTGCACCAGGACGATGGCGTCACAGTATAATTAGTCTGGTACAACGCTTCAGGCCGATTTGCCATATCAATATTATTGCCACAGCTATATTAAATGGTGAGTCATCATTAGAGCTCTACTTTAATCCAAGATCTTAGTATGTGTCCAGGAAACCAGTCTTTAATATTTAATCAAAAACAGGATGAATTTTGTTGTAGTGGTTTAAAATGTAATTTTTTTTTCTGTAAATATATTCAATAAATTTCACCTTTTGCTTTATTTGATGATTTAACTGCTTAAAATAACTGGCATAGCATCAGACACAGCTCTGTGGGAGGTTTATTATTAGTAAAGCTGTTAAAGTAGTTCTGCTGGTACGTCCTTCCTGAACGGATAAGATGTTTGAGTGCCAGTCGTCTGCACAGACACTGCAGCAATGAGGTTCGCTCTCCTGGCCATCTCCTCCAAGGGCATTGTGGGATAGTGGGCAGTGTAGAAAGCCAGTGCACCAATGAAGCTGTCACCTGCACCCTGTGCCAAAGAAGTTAAGATATAGTGAGCTCCAAAATGTCATGTTTATTGAACAGTTTGGTCAAACAGGACACAACAAGATTATATGGTAGAAATATGCCTGGACTCTGCACACAAGTTTTATTACATCTGTCCTGACCAAAGGATGTGTCACAGAGAATTAGTGCTATCAGCCAGCTGTGGATGGTAATATCTGATGATGACGGTCGTGGATACGAGTCCGTTGAGTCATATTTGCTTGTCTGGCTCAGTGCTGGGTAGTGTGAGTAAGTCGTAAGTACTGCTGACTTGGGGACAGGTCACACAGGTCAGTGTTTAACAAGAGGGGCTGCAGGGCACCCTTAACCTCTCTATCATTGGAAAGGCGTTGCCCTCGGCCTGAACCTCTCTAAGAAGTTCGAGTTGGTCACATTTCTGGGAAAAGGTCTTTTGGATGTTTCTTCAAACATTTTTCACTTCTTAAGCCAAATAAAACAAATGGCTTTGCACCTTTATAATCTATTGTTTCTATTTTTTATTTTTAAATTTGGTTTAATACATAATTATACACATACAACATGCAGTGATATGTAACCTTGAAAAGATTATCTTTGCAAGAGGACATTTTGTCATTTTATTTAAACGTTTATTGGAAACCGGTGTCAATAAGGGATGGGCTGTTATTAGAAGATGTATGGTATATTTATTATAAATGTTGACTCATATTGTACAGTATATTAATACATAAAATCCATTATAATGCAAAACACACATTGAAATAAGATGAGATGAGAGAAGATAAACCTTTATTGTCCCACAAGTGGGAAATTCCAATCAATTCAAATCAAGGAAGACTCAGGAATATTCCATTGTGCAAAACTATGCCTGGGGGTCAGGTGGGGGAGGGGATCCAGATGGGAAAGCGATGAGGAATGTGGTAATTTACTGAGATCTGACCACAGATGACTCCGCCACCGGTTCTCACGAGCATGCCCCATTACTCATGGCTTTGGCTCTTCCCTTTGTCCCTCAACTTTTCTGCACACCTTCAGTGATTGCTTCATTAACCTGCCTCCTCCATACTGAACTCCTAGCAGCAATGACACCAGCAGTCAGAGCTGTTTTAGCTCCTCTCATGAGTTAGGAATTCATTATTTGATTGTCTTATCAGCTCCTGTCCAGTTATTGTTCCTTTTAGTTTAAGCAGTGTGTTTGGAAAAGTGCAGCAGATTGTTGTGTGGTATGGCCATGGACTGGCTCTGGAAAATTTCACACTTGTCTGGTAAAAACTCCACCCTGCGTTACCAAAGTAGTTTGCAACCTCCACCCATCATTGTGGGAAAAAAAATAACAGGCTGTCACAAAGAATACATCTTGTGCATACATTAAAAAGCAAGCACATCATCAAGTTCTTCATATAGTAATCATAAAAGAACATGCACGTGCCATAACGCTCCACAGTCTACCCTCTGGTATATATACAGTACTGGTCTTCTTCAGTTAGATTAAGGACGGCTTTATGTCTGATGCTCAGCAGTGCTGACAGCCACTACCCCTCCTAGCCCTACTCCAGCTGTCCTACACGCACACTTGTGAAGGTTAGATTGAGCTGCCTGTCTATCAACTGACAGAAATATTAGCAGTGGCCAATCAGAAAGCATGACCTGGTTCACGTTCTAGTCCTCCAACTCATAGCAAACTTTGGCTAAGCTGCAGGACATGTGTGTACTTTACGATGTAAACCAGCTTCCAGGAGATGTACAGTATATTACACATATCCAGGCCATGCTTGTCTAATGTATGCAACGCAAAGTTTCAAAACTGCTGCTCACCAATCACCATATAATATACAGTATATATAAACTATATTGCCAAAAGTATCTGCCTTTATGCACATATAAACTTGTGACATCCCATTCGTAATCCATAACACTTAATAAAATGTCGGTCCACCCTTTGCAGCTATAACAGCTTCAACTCTTTGGGCGAGATTTCCACAAGGTGTAGGAGTGAGTTTTTGACCATTTTTCCAGATGCATATTGTGAGGTCAGACACTGATGTTGGACGAGGTCTGGCTCGCAGTCTCCGCTCTAATTCATCCCAGATGTGTTCTATCGGGTTGAGGTCAGGACTCTTTTTACGAGTCTTGCTTTGTGCACTTGTGCACAGTCATATTGGAACAGGAAGGGATCATCCCCAAACTGTTTCCACAAAGTTGGAAGGAGGAAACTGTCCAAACTCTCTACTGCTAAAGCATTCAGAGTTCCTTGCATTCAGAGCCCAGCTCCTGAAAAACAACCCCACACCATAATTCCCCCTCCACCAAATTTTACGGAGTCAGACAAGTACCGCTCTCCTGGCAACTGTAAAATTTCATCTTTTCCATGAGATTGCCAGATGGAGCGTCTGCTGCCTAGGTGCTTGAAGTTATACACCTGTGGCCACGGAAGTAAATGGAACAACTGTAAAAAAAAAAAAATGCTTCCATGCAAAATATAATGTTTGTTGTGGAATTCAAGCATTTATACTAATTTTAGTGCCCAAACACTGAGCTATTCCAAGTTCAACCACAGCCATCCATGGCCAGAAATCCAAGTGAGCATAACTGCCTTTGCTCTCTCAGTATACCCCTCCATCTCCCCCTATGTGATACATGGCAATGCTGATGTTTGACAGTGTCACAGAATTGGCATTTTCCTCCAAACGTGTTTAGCTGTCCAGCAAAGTTACATTAGCAGCCATTTACAAAGATGAAGTGCTGCTTCAATGTGGTTGGTAGGATCATGTGACGGACAGACCTAGTCTAGCTAGTGGATGGAACTGGTCAGTCATAGCCTCAGAACATTCCTCATATCAAAGCTTTTGTACAAAAGAGAGAAGGGACATGCGTCCATCCTCATTTTTGGCCTAGGTTATGAGGCTTTACCGAGAAATTCTACTTTGTGGAGAGCTTGTGGCCTGCAAACAATGGTGCAATGATGGAAACTTGGTGGGAGTGATTTATTTTGTAAGGAAGACCACAAGTTTCACTTGAGTTGCCTTTCTCCATTGGTCTCTTTATAGTGATGGGAAAAGTCCTCCCCTGTAGAGTTGGCTTAAGTGGACAGCTTGCATCACCAGGACACGTTGCTGGGTGATGTCTTTTTCCCATGTAAGCCAATGCTGCTGGCTTCCACTCTGCATGTCTCATTTCCAGTCTGTCTGTGTGATGACATCACCCTTCTCACGTCAGCGGGAGTTGAGCGGTGCTTTCCGGTAAAGCCCTTGCCCTGTCGAAGGCCTTTGTGGTAGGTCCTCCGCTGTACCAACCCCTCCTCCCTGAGCTGAATCCTTTCTGATTTTGATTGTCTGGACCAACTTGAAGTTGTGTTGTCTGACGGGGCAGAAGCACGGCCCACCCACAGACCAGCTGTGTGTGTGTGTGTGTACAGTGGATAGCACAGGCAGGTTTAGTCTGCAGGCACATTTATACACACTGGAAGACTTTCTCTCACACCCACGTGCTGGACGAATGGCCTGCGTTCAATTGAAGACTTGGGAAGGGGTGCGCAACTGGCGGCCTGCAGTCTGGACACAGACCCAAACAAGCTTTTATCCACATTGAGTGGCACCGTTTATTCTAACTAGCAGAGTCTAATGGCAAAAGGCTGTTTAAAACACCACAGGCTGGTCTACCCCATAGACTTGAGGTCTGAGCCTTGACAGACTACAGTAATTCCATTGTGTCAGGACACAAAGTTTGAATGTAGAAAGCTCAGTATAAAATCAACCTAATGATGGTTTCCTGGCAATGGATTGACCCTTAGAATTTGCAGTCATATTAAACACATGGCATAATTAAACATGAATTATTTTTCATTGAAATAAGTGAAGAAATTATTTCTGAAGTTTGGATTCTAGTCTTTTAAAATATTCCTTGTGTCTGGAAAATAGCCTTGTGTATACAGTGTTAATGGTATCATGGATATTATAGATGTTATTGTTGTGCATATTCTTGTTTAGTGAAATATTTGGATTATTAAAATACAATCTGAATGCAAATGTTATCTATGGCTTAGTTCACTCATTACATATGAAAATACATACTGTAAAGGCATTCCAATTGTACAGCCAAACATTGCTACCGTATTTCCCCAACGACAAGACGCCCCACATTATAAGACGCCCCATTCTAGAAGCCGCAGAAAATGCTTATTTATTATAAGATAAGCCGCCCCATGTTATTAGCTGTGGTGTCACTGAATTAACCGATCTGAAGTAAAAGCATCTCATTTGGCAGCTCTATACCAGCTCTGTATACTCTATACCGTAGTTGAGCATAAACAATTAAAATGATAACATTTTGAACTTACAGATTTCATGCTGCAACCCAAGAACTACGCTGCAGAATTGAACGTCTGTTAAACGTGTACGTGCAATATCTGACAGCAAAGCAGCAAAGCAGCACAGGTCACAAGTGACATTGTTTATGGATCTGATTTTGAAAAAAATTAAACCTAATAATTTTTGCATTTCAGTTTTGCTAATTTTATACTGAAGAATTTACATGTAGATGTTCTTTTCCAACAATAAACTTTTGTTCCTTTTATTTCTGTTAATATGAGCTTTTTTCAGTTTGAATTATACACTATGGTGTAATGTAATGTAATGTAGCAAAGTGCTGAAAAAGTTTGGATGTGTCAACATTTAAGTGAGAAAATAGTCACTGATCTGTCTTTGCTTTGCGTTGCTTTTCTAACTGTTCGTTGTTGCAGTAAACAGTACATTTAAATTCAACTAATAATTTGGGGATGTCGTCTTTTTGTTTAAGCAAACCACACCCAACATCAGGTTTGTAAAACTCATTTATAAGCTGCGGTCTATTGTTGGGGAAATACGGTACTCTATCCATTAAATTTACCTTTAATTGGTTCTCCACTCTCAAAAACCTGTTTTTCAAAAACAGTTCATTAGTGGTGCTCAAAGCGGTTGGGTTGGAGAAAAAGTATGGTCCATCTAGAGTCAAAAAACCCTTTGATATATATATATATATATATATATATAAATATATGTGTACTGTATAAACATCTCCATGTTTGCAGTTTTCAAAGTACTACAGATAAATATTCTATGGTCTTGAGAACATTTTTATTGTGTTCTGCCAGCGTTATGACCTTCCTTTTGTAAAAAGGATGAGTGAGAAACATAGCGCCATGCCACAAGGCTTTTTGATCACACAGTGGGAGATTGGCTTACATGCAAGTGAAAAAAGCAGCTGATGCTTTTAACTTGAGCCTGCTCGTTATTCAGTTATGGTTAGCAGGGAATAGCGGAGTAATGATTAATCATTACACACCGCGAACAGATAATATGTCTGAAGCGTGTGAGAAATGTAATTTGCATCCGCGAACGTTGATGTTGTGAAATGGCTTTGCTGCAACACAAGAACCTGAATCATGTGAAAATCACAGGTCACCGTTTGATACCAACAAAAAGGATGAGATCACGGGGAAAGTGCTCAGCAGCGAGGAATGAGAAGATTAAACATTCTTTCAGTGACGGTGGAAGAACAGTGGTGTGTATGGTGACTCAGTAGAGTCTTTGCTAAATTTTAACCTGGATTACAGTCCCGTCCCGCACATGAACACCACAGACATGATGCTGCAGAATGCACATGATAATCCCAGTCACCTTCATTCAACAAGATCTTCAGAGTAGACATGGCTTGGGTTTTTCCTTGATAAAAAAAGTTGTGCAAGGTTTTGAAAACATGCCTCGGCCTTGTCTAGCCATTCAGATAAAATCTGGCATTCGCCCACTCATGTTTTTTTAACAGCTGGGGGAAAACAGGCCTTACTGGAAGAGGGATCAGGGCATCCAAAAGAGTTAAACAACTCAGGATTTATGGGTCATGAAAGTGTGCGGGAGCAGGCCCACAGCGCCCTGGAAACCACAGCCAGGCCGCTGACTGGAGCGATGCTGAAGGGTGAGTCACCTGGGAGGTGGGGGCACAACGGGCTGCATTTCAAACACAGTTTGGGTGTTTGGACGGTAAAGTTTGTGTGTTTGAATGTTTATGCAGATGACAGAGATATGGAGACTATTAAAGGTTGAATAAATGTGTGTTTATTTGCGTCTAAGCGCGTGTGTGTGATAAAGAAAGCGAAATTTAGGAGAGAAGCTGCAGATCACTGCTGTTAGGGGAAAGAATTGCGGTCAGCAATCAAAGGATAATGACATACATTTACGCCTTGTTCAGCACCCGCTGTTTTAAAGTTTACATCACAGTGTTATGGATACAGAGCAGCATCATAAAACATACACTTCAGCTACCGTCCCATCTGAAAGGGCAGACAAGATGATTCAAACCAGGCTGTGTCAAACAATAAACTAGTTAGAAAGTTTTGAAAAGGAAGGCAAATTGTTCATTAAAACCCTTTACTGTATGATTTTTGAATGAACAATAATATATATGCATATGGATATATATATGCAAATGGAAATAGCATAATTAATAGGAATGGTTTTCTGTTAGGGATAAGCCTGGTCCAATGGGTTTGTAGATCTTCTAGATCTACACAAAACCCTTATCATTTACAGTTTCCAAATTTAAAAAAAAGAAAATAATGGGACTTGAAGCAATAAAAACATCCTGGTCCAAAGGTATGGTCCAAACTAGCAAACCAATGTCTAACAAAAGATTACACTGATTTTGTGCTTATAGAATTTCAGTGATGCAGCTGGTAAACTGTAGTAATAATAATAACTTGCAAACAAGAAATATCTTAAATACACTTTATTATAGCAGCCTTCACTTAAGAAAAATTATAAAAATAATTATAAAAAATCTTGTCTCATAATAAACATCTGATGAATATCAGCTCAGCTGTGAGGACTAAAACATTTTAAACTCATTAGCATTGCTTCAGAAGTAAAATATATTATATATATTATATAATATATTTACTTCTGCAGGTTTAAAAGCCTGTAGTCATATTTGAACTTCTCTGAAGCTTCTCTCCAGCAACATTCTCTCATGCTCACAGAAAAAAATGTGCCATTCATGCTGATTAGTGGTTGATAAATAAAAAGTTGTGAATCTGCTGGTTCTCCTTCTGTCTCATGCAATGCCAGAAGACCAGAGTCCATACAGTTCATATGGTAATGGGAATAAAAATAGAGATCCTACTAAAAGTTTAAAAGCTTATAGTTTAAAACCTTTAACAGGTTTTATATTTTTGATGTCTGACCAAAACCTCATATCTCCAATTAACATTGTGTCAAAATTTCATGAACAGAATTGAAGAAATGCTTCTAAATAAAAAACAAAAATGTACCTCAGTTATAATGTTAAAATGGGTTTATGCTGTTCTTGTAAAGTGGAGATACCAGGTTTTTGTCTGAGAGCAGAGATATGTAAATTACCTTTGTTCTCACTGGCTCACCCGTGTTGTGCCTCAATCAAAAGCAGGTTAGTGTCCAAAATTTAATTTAAAAATTTATATTAGGCTGAATACAGTGAATATATGTACATGTGTTGTTTTGTGACATCACAAAAGCCATGCATTCAAGATGGGCTGTTGTTGCATCTTAGCTTCCACATGCAGACTAAAGGGGGAACTCATGTATGAAATAATGCTGCAGAGGTTTTATTGAGCAGCACTGTGCTTTATTAACTGCAGCAACTTGAACGTCTCATATTACAGTAAAGCATTTAGGAAATGCTCCAGATAGAAATGATCTTTTTAATGCTTCAACTTTCACCACAGCAGTAAACACATTGGAGAGGAGACTTGTGGCAAAACCACACTGACGGTGCCTTAACACAGTGCACTATTAACCCCCCATCTCACCCACCAATCCACATGAATCTTATTCAACACAAACAGTGAATAAAAAATAAATATCTTAGCAAAAAGCCGTGCTTTTTCCCCATCCCAAGCAGCAGAATCACACACTGCACATGCTGGTGCTGGCATATTACCGTAAAGCATTTAGTAGGCATTCAATTGCATACTACTACCGTATATGACGGTAAATATGCACATAAAAAATGTGTATATGGAATGGGAAAGCAATGTCAATTTGCAATATTTCAAAAAGTAAGAAATTTGCTTTTCCATTATATTGATTTTCTATACAAACAAAACTGAACCAAGAAGTTGAAATATCATCATTGATCTAATCCTGCACTTCAGATACTGCATGAAGGTGAATCTAACTGCTGCCTTATCACAGGCCTGACAGTTGAAAGTACTTGCACTACATTTAAGCACACACAGCTTGTATAAATCACCATAATAAAGCATTACCAGTAGAATTGGATGCTCTGAAACAGGAGCCCAAGGTCACCATTCCCAATGGCAAGTGACAGGGCTACAAATCCCCCTGGACTGGGCAATGGAGCAGTGGAACTGTACTCTTTGGAGTGGCAGAGCTCCATTCAACACTCCTGAGATGAGCTGAAGTGGCATTTGTGATCTAGTACTAAACATCCAACATCAGCAGCTGAATTAGAGTGATTATGTCTTTACCATTATCCTCCATCTATGTGGGCAGAGTCATTTATAGCACAGGAAGTAGCAGAACTGACTACACAAGGCCCAGAAGTAGAGCAAAAACAAAATTAAACAAAATCAAGCCTGTGCTTGGTTTTACATAGACTAATGAAGCTACATAATGTCAAAATCATGTCTTCATTAGGCTAAGACATGTTTATGTGAAATAGAATTAAGTAATTTGATTCAATTCAAATAAATCTAATTAAATTGTATTTCTATACAGCGCTTTGGGAGCGTGCTTAAGCCGGACGGTCTCCTGGGAAGAACTGGTTGTGTGTTTTGGGGCTGAGTTTGGGGGTTTAATTGTGTTTAGGTGAGGGGGTTTGGTTATGCATGTGCTGTGGGACCTATTTGGGGTATTTTGTGTAGTTTGTGTGGGATTTACAGTAAATGGCTGGGCTCATGTCACCTAGCTGATTCCGGCGCTCAGTGACATGGCGATAGTCTCAGCCATACAGGGAACAGGATTTTGAGTTCTTTTTTTTTAGTTCTTTTTTTTTTGGAGTTCTTTTAAAAGCTTAATAAAGCGAAGGGTTCCATCCCAATTCAAGCATTGAAACTTGGTGTCAGCCTCCATCTTTTCCCACCAATGATTCAATTCCATTCAATTCAATTCAATGTAATTCAATTCAAATAAATCTAATTAAATTATATTTCTATGCAGCGCTTTCTGAACATACATTATTAGCTTGTATCTTAAAGTCCAGGTCCAAGCCACTAATGAGCAAGCCAAAAGTGATGGAGGCATGGAAAAACTCCCTCTGCAGGAGAAACCAATACCCAGAAGAAGGACCCATCAACAGAAAGCAATAAACATAGAGTAATGAAACAAAACTATGGAAAACAGTCTCAATTATAAAGGTGGCCTTAGTTAAGGCCTGTAGCTTTAATTGCTAGGACGATGGGCAGCAAATGAAGCAAGGTGAACATTAACTACACTGCTCCACAAGTGCTGTCGGTAGCTGTCCACTGCTCCATGCGTGGATGGAGTAAATTCAGAGGTCTCATTTCACTCTTGTGTGCTTTAAGTGTTTATGTACTGTATCTTCACATTAAATAATTGTCATTTTCACTTTACTTTCATTCAAGTGTGTTGAAACCACTACTTAAGCTTCAAGGCTTCACTTCCGTTTCCCTTTGTCACTTGGCTAGCATCGTGCTACCTCTTTCCACACATTTTCCCTGCATCCGACACTACATAGTCCATAATGCACTGCTTTCCATGAAACACAACTTCCACTACAGCACACTAGTTTAACCCTGTGTATACCACACGAATTATTGAGCGTTATAGTTCTGTCTGTTCTAAATTATTGTTAAGGACAGTTTAGCAAATGCTAACTATTGGCTGGGACACGCAACTCTGCATACTTGGATTACTGAGTCTTTCCCCCTTCTTCAAAGAAGCTCTTCAGTGATGTGTCATCCATTGCTATTAAACAAGTAAACGAAAGAGACGCACAGAGATGCGGCTGTCATAAAATAATTCACGCTTTGTTCCTTCAATGTTCTAAAAGCCAAAGTCAGATTTTAGATTTAAATCTGGCTGGGGTGTCTCTCAGCTGAGCTTTCCCTGATATCTACCTGTTGGGAAGTTCCTCTTCACCTTTCACTCAAGTCTCAAGTCTGCTGCACTCAGTCGAGCAGCGCCACCCAGAGGAGAGAAGAAGTAGTGACGCTGGTGAGTCAAATTGGCGGCAATTGTTTATTAATTTATATATTGATACTGCTGTCAACATATCGATTATTGCATCAAGTGAGCAAGGACGACGATATATCCCCATATTGATATTTTGTCACACCCCTAGTGTACTGTGTATATGGCTGCATTGACAATAACCCTCTCTTGAATCTTGAACATACCTGTAGCTCATTTACATAAATCAGTCTTAAGCTCACCATATCATAAACAGTCTGTTTAATTCTAAGGAATTAAGAGAGGAAAATTATCAATAGGGTGGGAATTACCACAGAGAATACAATACAATACTCTCATATTTGTGCCACAATATAATTTGGAAGTAGATACACGTACCAAATAAATAAAACAAAATTGTCACTGCTGTATCAACATATTATGCCAAAAAGTGAAAATTGTGATTTGACATTGTGAACACAAAATGTGATCTCTGCATTTTCCCATCAAAAATTCACCAGCAGACAGTCATCAACAGCACCCGGGGGAGCAGTGTAGGCTGGGCCTGGGCTGGGACTTGAACCTACTCCTAATCACTAGACCACCACTGCCCACCAAAGACTGCAATACTACTTTGTTAGTTTTTCCTTGACTCTTACATACAAGAAAACTGCAGGTGGCAGGATGGGCCCTTTAACTAAACACTAAACATAACGGTCAATGGTATAGTTGACAGTATAACACAAATAGGCCAAGTAAAAATTCTATTAAAAATAATGTCAGATTAGCTGATCTAATCAACTGAGCCCATTGGATTTCTTTGAATAAATCTACCCAACTCAGAGACTGGGTGGGCCATAGAGGTGAGTAGCCTTGGGGGGTGGGGGGTCTTACCGTAGTGTCCACACTGGTGACTTTGGTGACAGGGACGTGTTTGGGAGTTGGGTCTGTGGACTGTAGGACCACGCAGCCCTGAGGGCCCAGGGTAATGATGACTGATGCACAACCTCTGTTCAGCAGCTCCAGGCCTACTCGCCCTGCATCCTCCACTGACACTACAGGACAACTCGTCAGCAGCTCAGCCTATGGGCACAAACACACTGCCCTGTTAATCATTGAGTTCCCGAGCTACGGCATGAGTGATCCGTAGGTGGTTTTCATTTTAAGAGTGTTACCTTCACACTTAAAGCAAAGTGAGTTGGTTATTGTGAACACACTCAATCACACACAGAGTGCAGGCAGTGGGCAGGGGTGAGGTCGCTGGTTCAAGCGGGTCCGATAGTGGAGCCCAGAGCAGTAACTAAGCAGGGTGAAATGGCATTTAGTCATTATGTTGCCCACTGCTGGAACCAGCTACCAATGGAAATAATATTGAAATAGAAATAAGCCTTCAAATAAACAGATTAAAACCACAATTTTCACATCCTTTCTTTTTAACTTTTATATTTCATGTTTATCTTTTATGTTGTACTTTAATGTTGTCTTTAATATGTTTTAATTTCTAGTGATATTGCTTTTCTTTTATGCATATTTATTCATTTTTTTATTTTAATTAAATTTTTTAATGCACTTTTAATCTTACTTTTATTTCTGGTAATATTGCTTTCTTTTTTGCTTTCTTATTCATTCATATATTTTAAATCTATTCTTGCTTGTTTTATGCTGTTTATCCTTGCAAAGCACATTGAATGGCCATGTGTATGATAATGTGCTATATAAATTAACTTGTGTTGTGATCACAAGGGCAAGGTCCTAACCACTAGGGGAGTGTGTGTGTGTGTGTGTGTGTGTGTGTTTACCAGTCAAACGTGTGCTTTATCTTTGAAAGATGGGTAAAGAAAGCCTAGTGGTTAGAACCTTGCCTTCGGCCCTGCTGATTATTCCACGTGTGCATGTGTGATGGGTTAAATGCAGAGGTCACATTTCGTTATGGTGTGAGTGTGTTCACAATGACAAATAGTCACAAAAAAGGAAAGAGCCGATTGCTCACCATTAGGAGTGCATAATGTAAAGACAGGACGTATACCATAATGAACCCTGTAATATTTGAAACAGACAGAGGAACTGCCTCACATTTCATGCTGAATGACCCTGATCAGAGGGTGACATTACACAGAGCAAAGCTTTCTGCCCCGATGTATTCACAGACCACACAGACAGACACCTGGAGACGACATGGTATCACTTAAATGAGAGAAGACACGCAGGGCAGAGTAACCCTTTTATATTTGTGCATTTTAGATATCACCCTTAAACTTCTCTCTGGCTCTCTGCCACAACAAAATATCACTCAGATTACTCATCTTTTTTTTGTAGGGTGATGTATCTGCCTCAGTGGCCGTCCAATTATTCATCTTTCACTGCTGCAACTGAAGCCAGTGGATGAAAGAACGATTTGTCAGCCAGTGTGGGGAACACTATGGGTGATGTGCACGGTGGAGCTCTCACTTTCAAGTCCCACCTGTACATTTTCCCCTCTCCAGCCCGTCTGCCACATCAAAGTGGCCCTAGCAGAGCACTCTTGTTCTGCTCCCAGTCATAGCAGCCCTATTGCCCCGGGCCAAAATGACTCACCAGCCATGCATCTGTCTTCCCTAGTGGAGTTGTTTTTCCCCCCTTGGTTTCCCATCAATCCAAGCCCTCATCTGTCATCTTGTTCAGCCAAAGGTGTGAGAGAGGGTGGTTCCAGACACACCAGTTACCGTAAGTGGGAGAAAAACCAACCCCCCCCAAAAGGAAATCTTCATCTTGTTTTGTTACAGGTCATGACAAGGTAGCACACTTGGGTGGTTATACTTCTGTGCCTGTTTCAACACAATGACCCCCATTGATCTGAGGCACTGAGGGTGAAAAAGATGATTTTAGTCTCACTTTGCTGCATCAGCTTTATTTGCTTAACTTCACTCAACGGAATAGCTCAGTGGAAAACTAAAAGTATACAATATTCCCCATATCCCAAATCACGTCATTTAGACAAGCATTTTTTTTTGCTTTTTTCGTGGCAATAT
>JBBIGC010000001.1:45286079-45311707 GCA_037576955.1 Lepidarchus adonis
AGTCAAACACCACTCCAGACTCTTCTCCTTCATTCTCCCTCACTGGTGGAATGAGCTTCCCAGACACATCAGAACTGTGGAGTGAACTCTCTCCACCTTCAAGAAACACCTGAAGACTACACTATTCCGTACATGTTAACTATGCTGTAGCACCTACCGTATGTTTTAGAATTAATCATATGCTCTTAATTATAGTGTAGAAATGTGTTTCTCTTTCAGATAGTAATGTTGCAGCACTTATATGCACTGTTGTAGCACCTGCACTGTTTTCTATGACTACGAAGAATGTGTTGACCTCCCTGTAACTCGCACATCAGTATTGTCATGTCTGAATTTATGCTCGATTTTTCCTGTACCTGGAAGTCGCTTTAGACAAAAGCGTCAGCCAAATGAATAAATGTAAATGTAAAATAGAGTCAAAAGTTCACATAAGTCCGATTAAGTCTGATGAACATAAGGAACCACCTTTAAACTGGAGGCAGGAACAGTATTTTCTCCTTCCTCATTGCCAGGGCAAAGTTCTGCATTGCTAAATCCAGCCAAGCCTTCAAGATATAGCCACCCCACCCAACACGCCTCCGCACTACCAACAGTCCTCTAAACCACCGCACCCCTCTCTCCCTCACTCTCTCAGAGCTGTTCAGCATGGAGGTAAGGGGTGGAGGGGTCCCTCTCTGCCCACTGGGGCTACTTTTATCCCACGCTGTAAGAGACGTGCCAAGGCTGGGGCCCTTCTCTACCTGGCCCTCTGTCTTTTGAAGTGCAAACCTTCTTTCAGGCTTTCTGAAAGCAAGGGAGCCTATTTTTGTGCGGTTCATATGCTTCGTTATCGATTGAGCTCTTTGTACTCACAACACAAGGCTTTATTACTTCTCGAGGCTTTCCGCTGGTGCTGTGGGTACAAACCAACGATGACAAAACGATCTTTATGAAACGAAATGAAAAATGGCACATGTACAGAAAGGTCTGGACTCAGGTGTGACAGGCCTACAGAAAAACAAATCGGGTTCCTGTACCTTGCAAACCATGGCAGTCTTGGCTCCCAGCCGAGCAGCTTGAACACACTGGTTTGCTCCTTTGCCGCCAAAGCCAATGAAGAACTTGTGTCCATGGAGTGTCTCCCCTGCTTTGGGGAGCCTAGGTGTCTGGCTAAACAGGTAGAAAATACATAGTAAAGACAGAGGGAAAAATAGACAATGTTCACTTTACAGCATTAAAATGAGCACCAAAAAAGACAATGGCAATATTTAAGTATTCAAAACTTCAGTTCAGTTTGGTGTTTATAGGGTCACAAATCTGGTAAATCTGGGGTCACAAAACATGTAAGGCTATGTGACCCCATTATAACGCTAATTCACTGTAAACTGTCCTTATTCTCCAAACTATTATGCATAGAGCCTCAAGGTCTACCCTTAAAACCTTCTGTTCCCGGCCTCCAAGAATTTGTCGGATTTGTGCTTCAAAACTGCAGAGTCATCCAGACTCTGTGGCATGTCGATAATACATCTGTTTTAAACTGGTTTTGATTGGTGACATGCCCATCATCAATGCCCATCACGCCCATCATCAATGCCCATCATGCCCATCATCAACGCCCATCACGTCCCAAATTCCATAAAGATTCTTGATGAACATTAGTCGGGGAATTCAGACTTCAATACCCATTGGATGTCTGAGTTCCACATCTTTCTTTTCTCTCTCTCTTACCCTCGCTCTTTTAGGGATCCCACCTACAGGAGAATTTGCCTTTCTACAAAACTTTTAACTTGTAACTGTAATTTTTCTCTCTGTCTGATAAAACTATTAGTTTGGTCAATCTGACCTCTCCTTGAAGAACTCGACACTCACAAACATCAAGTTTATTGGGAACACAAAATAAATTGAGCATTAAAACATTGAGACAAGGTATTTATTTTTTTTAATACAATGAGATTTCTCTCACATGCGCACAATAAATAGAAAAAATTCTTTTTTCATTTTTTTGTAAAATACCATTTCTGTTTTTGTGCATGAAAATCATTTAATGAGACTTTTATTTTTATTTCTTTGTAAAAATGTATGTATGTTAGTTTGTTATACAGTGAGACATTTTGTAGGACTATAGCCTCTATATCTCACAAGACAATCTATATCAAGTTTTTATTTACACGAGCAAATGATGTTGGTTACTTCATTCATTCCCCAAATATAGTATGACTAATCTGCAGGCAGCTGACACTTAAGAAAGATAAAGCTATTGGTTAACACATCATCATCGTGTTGAATTGCTGACATTAGAAACGTTGATTTCATTGACTTTACTTATTCAAACGCAGTGGGACCAACACATGTTTAGGGCTGATTTTAACTCAGTGAAACTGGATTTCATTATTAGTGAACAACAGTAACATGAGAATATGTGAAAACACATTTTGTTTTGGAAACCATATTGGCCAATAAGACTTCATAATTAATTGTTTAAAAAAACGTGATCTAGATTAATTTCTCTATGTGATCTTATTTCTAAATCAAGACGATTCTTCTGTATTTTATTAGTTCCATGAAAATCCACATTGCTACTTTTCCTCAGAGATTCTGAAGTGCTATATCTCTCCTTCTTTTGTGCAAGACTGGATCACGTTGAGTAAATCCGCCTCTTCATTGGCCAAAGAAAATGCATCTTTACACCACATGATGCAGTTTAGTCAGAAAGGAGTACAGTGAACTAGACAAAGACCAAGGTGGCATAAACTCATTTCTTTTTTCTTTTTAAACCTTGCTGTGTATGTTTTTTGTTGTGTGTTTTGCTGGTTCACGATTCATTTGCAGGTTCAATAAACAATTAAATATTTTTTAAAAATTGTGCCAGAAAATTGGTAAAAAATTCGTCAGGAATGTTCTTCTGAGTGTGACGTAAATCAAAACTTGTTTAATAAGCACCAACGTGAATAATTCAATGGGACATTCACCCACCTGAGGCTCTGTTATGCCTTTTTCTGAGCGTTTTATGCTTTACCTTTCACTTTCACTTTAACATTGTAAAATATTGTTTTAAAAGGAGTGTGGGTGAGGCAGCAACGTAACCATGAAATTCCACATGTTCTGTAGTATGTTGTTAAGATTGATATGATAAGTCACTGAAACTGACTAAATTAGTGGATGAATTAAGTTCAAAAGACCAAATGAACAGAGCTGACTTCTACAGTACTCATACAAGGGGCCCATACGTGAGATTGGGATTTGGGCTTAAGCTATTTACTGGAATACATGAATGAATGAGCTGTTTATGAGAGTAAACAGTATGTCCCGCTATTCCTAAACCTAAAAATAGGCTAAGGCTCTGAACTCCAGAGAAAGGTAATTGCTTTACTGCCACAATGCATGACATTACAGAGAGAGGTCCATGTGCTTCTCTCCCAGCCAGAACAAGCAGCCATTACTCATGCTGTTGAAGATGACGAAAAACAAAAAATACCCTCTTAACCTCAGAAAGTTTCAGCCTGGCTTCAGTCCAAGTCCACAAATGTGTGTGTTTTTGTTGATGGCAGAACCGCTAAAGTTGTTTTTCTCTTGTTTGTGAGGTTTAAAGAGGGGCTTTTACAGGAAGTCATTGCAGATGAATAAAGATACTATTTGCCCAGTTTCCAGTAATCTGGATGATGAGTTTTGATCTCACTCGGGATAGATCTGTTGATGAACTGGTTTTCCAACCACATATTTCCAAATAACCTGCACAAATTGTAAGAAAGAAACAAACAAGGACCTACTGAGATCCACCAAGAGTGTGCTGAAAACTAAACTAATAAACTCGGGCATTATTAAAAAAAAAATCTTCTCAAGGACAAGATAATGCAGAATTCAAACACCACCTAAATAAAATTTGATTGCTGTACAATAAAGGAAGAGCACAGGAAAATACATGAAAAGAAGATATAACGAAAGAAAAAAAGTTACATAAGAAATAATAAGTATTCTTCTTATTATTATTATTACAAAAAAATAAGAATCTTTTATCTCCATTTTTAAACAGTTCACGCTGTATATATTTAATATTGGACTAACATTAGTAGCTCAAATTTACAGCAGATTGAGAAAAACACTTTTACATTAACTTACAATAAATCTTCTACTGTTTTGAACAGTCTAATGCAAAAGTTGGGGCGCCCCTTGATAAATCTATCTATCTGTCCAATTCAATTCAATGGGTGCTTTATTGGCATGACAAAATAGTGTTTGCATTGCCAAAGCATCATACAGGGTATATAAACAGGTCATAAAACCAAAAACAGGGGGAAACAAACAAACAAAAATAAAATAACACTAACTAACTAACTAACTAAATAAGCAAGCTGTCCATTTACACTAACTAACTAAATAAGCAAGCTGTCCATTTACACTAAACAAGTGTCCCTCAGTCTGTGGCAGAGTGAAATGTACTTTGCTGCTAAAGCAGCTGTAGGTCCTTCTCCAGAGAGGACGGTCATTTTCTCGCTTATGTTAATGGTTTGGAAGTTTGGGTGGCTGGCTTTAAATTTACAGAAATATTTTTTTTCTTATTTCTTTATATTTTTCACAGTGAAGAAGAAAGTGCTCCTCTGTCTCAACCTTCTTTGTCTGGCAGTGACCACACGTTCTTTCTTCTTTTGGTAACCAGGTTTTTCTTTGTCTCTCTGTTTCTATTGTGAGGTTGTGGTCACTGAGCCTGTACTTGGTCAGGATTTGCCTCTGCTCAGTATCTCTGACAGAGGTGAGGTACTTGGCCCATTTATATTCTCAATTTAAGCTCAGCTAGAATTTCATTTTGCTTTGGTTTGTAGTTTGGTTTCTCCAATGATCCAAATAGTTTTCTTTTTTGATAATTTCATTGACAATAATTTGTGGATTTAGAGCAGTACTGGTCTGAGCGTGTGGTGTTTTAGTTTCGAGTTATCGAGTTAGTGAGCTTCAGTATCAGCTGGCACAGGGGACTTTTTTCTGGGCTCAGTTCCTGGGTTTGCAAGGCTTCAAATTGAAGTGTGCCTCTGGGACTAGATTTCAGGTGCATCCAAAATTTGAGAGATCTTTTTTGGATTGGTAAAGCCAATGGGTAATGACCTAATTCTGCCCTGCGTGCACTGTTGGGAGTTTTTTGTTTGGACTTTCTGTATGAATCTGCAGAATTTGGTGTGTAGGGCTTCTGTTGGATGTTTGTCCCATGTAGTGTAACTCTGCAGACTGAGTGGACCACCATCTGTGTTTCTGACACCTGGGCTTCTTTTGGAAAATCATGATTTTTGTTTTTGCATGGTTAACAGTGACGGCCCAGGTCTGGCAGTAATTTGCTAACAAGTCCAAGTGCTTTTGTAGGCCTTGCTCTAAGAGGGATAGCAGCACCAAGTCATCTGCAAACAACAGGATTTTCTCGCTGGCTGGCTGGCTGGCTGGCTGGCTGGCTGTCTGGCTGGCTGTCTGGCTGGCTGTCTGTCTGTCTATCTATCCATCCATTTTGTAGGTCTACTTATTGGCTGGTCGGCTGGTCTGTCTGTCTATTTGTTGGTCAGTTGGTCTGTCTGTTTATCTGTTTAATTGATCAAATTAATTAATCTCAGTCAAAACAGTGTAAACTATCAATGACTACCGGTAATCTTACTGTACTTCAGTAAAGTGACAACACTGTTGTTCCACTCACATAGTCATCGTTATCATGGAAGCGGTGTGTGTGACTAGGTGCACCATCTTTTCACTGTCTTGTCGACTGATCTTGTGTCGTAGATCTAATTAAGTGTGATTGAGTCAGCGTCTGAAGTCGGGCGAAAGCCAGACTAACCACACCTGCATCGTCGCACACAAACACACACACTCTTTTGTTTGATACTACGAAGTGTCTGATTTTCCCATCAGTCAAACTTTGACACAGTTGTACGCTGCTGACTTTCCCAAGCCACAAGGGACCACAACAGGTGTGAGACTGACGTGAACCATGCAGCAGGGTGCTGTTTACATCCTTTCTTCATTCTTTTTTTTCCTCCTTTCAACAAAGACTGCAGGAGAAACCACTGACGCAGTGTGGTCATGGTCATGAGACGTCCACAATAAGAACATCTCAACCCACGGGCCAACACACAAAACATTTGCTTTCAAAGAAAAGCTGCGGCGGCAATAAGGGGAGTAAGGGGCTGACTCATGTCCCAGGACATTGAAGGCCTTGTTTTTGTTCCCCCCAAATAACCTGTAACATGTTAATGGAAGATTTTATTGCACTGTTGCCATATTGCAGCCACACACGTGTCAATTTAAAGGACAGGACCATAGTTCCATAATGTTTCTCAACACCCTGGTGCGTAAACAGTTAAAGTTAATTGATTAAATCATGTCGGAATGACCTGTTCCTGCCAGAAGCGTCACCATTGCCAGAGCTAGCGTGCTCTGTACAACTGGCCCTGTGTGGCTGAGCTGCAATTAAATGTGCAGACGATCAGCAGGTGGCACTCTATGGCTTCAGCAAGGCCACACATGTTCAACAGGAGATGCAAGTGGATGTTTCTGCCTCACTGTCACCAAGACCGGCAAAACACACACACACACACACACACACCAGCCAGAGAGAAAACTGGATTTCATACTTCAAAGTCATGCATAGCACTTTGATGGGCTAGGAGTGTGTTTCAAGCACCCTTCAAAAAGAAAGAAAGAACGAAAAAAAAGAACACACACACAAACATAGACTTTTCCCGTTACTGCTGTCGCCTAATTGATGCGGTCTCTGCTTTTCAAAGGCCAAAGTTGATGGGTGTATTAATTCTCGGGTGGTGGTGGTGGTGGGGGTGTGTGCAAAGAAAGTGAGGCCACGTGTGTTTCACAAACACTTCTGGGGTTGTTTCTGTGACTATCACAATAGGACACAGCCAGGCTCGATTTATGCTACCACTGACAGATCATCATTGAAGAATGAATGATGCCGTTCTTGAAGAATCCACAGCTTTTTTTCTGCTGTGTGGGCAAGCACTGAAGATCTCTTCAAAGCGCTGGCTGAGAGGTGCCAACCATTAAGCATGGGGGTGGATCTATCATGCTTTGGGGTTGTGGCACAGGAAACATTGCACAGGTGGAAGGAAGAATGGATTCCACTAAATACCAGCAAGTTCTGGAAGCAAACATCACACCATCTGTTAAAAAGCTGAAGCTAAAAAGAGGATATCACAACTATCACAACTCGCTTCTACTACCTCGAAATCCACCATGGACAACCTGAAAAAATGCAAGCTGAAGGTTTTGGAATGGCCATCACAGTCCTCTGATTTAAACTTCATTAAAAAAATGTGTGGGCAGATCTTAAAAGAGCTGTGAATGCAAGTAGAACCCAAATGAGACCACATGTGTTTAACAAAACACTTCTGGAGTTGTTACAGTGACTATCGCAATAGGACACAGCCAGAAGAGGCTTAATTTATGATACCACGGAAAGATTAACAGTGAAGAGCGAACACTGCTGTTCTTGAAGAATCCACAGCCTTTTCTCTCCTGTGTGGGCAAGCACTGAAGATCTCTTCAAAGCGCTGATTGAGAGGTGCTAGTCTCTGATTAATGTGCTTCACATAATCTCCATACAAAGAAAACTGCAGAATGCACCCCAAAATCTCACCAGGCCATTGAACACTACGCATGCCTTCACCTGTGGCTGGAATAACACAACACCATTATTTCAGCAGGGGGTATGTTTGTGTACAGAGCTCCTACATGCACAAATCACAGGGCTGTCACTGTCAAATAAATAATCGAGCAATTACATGCACATGGCTAGTACAGTGCAAGGTATGTGCATACAGCAAGTGTTATGTTCAATACATCACATTTGTAATTACAAAAACATGCAATGGAAAGATCCTGCTGGTGTGGGTTTCATCTCTCTCGCGATGCACACAACAGCTACTTAAGGTAAAAACTATGCAAGAATTGCTCCTTCACAACTCAAAATTACTGGGTATTCCCTGGATTTCTTCATTCATTCTTCCCCAGGAGAAATTCAGAGCATGAAGCAAGTAGGAAATAGACTTATTCTGGAATAAAACAGCATATAAATAATAAATTCTGCCTCACACATGTTGTTTTACCTCCAAGCACAACTATTTCAGTATTAAACCATTTCGCTCTGATGCAATATACAGCAATCAGCCATAACATTAACACCACATGCTTTATTTTCCATAGTTCATCCTGCTGCTGGAACAGTTCTAATTGTGCTGCACTGTGTGTTCTGACCCCTTTCCATCAGAGCAGCATTAACATTCTGTACAACAGGATCCTCTTTGGGAACAGACCAGTCAGGCTAGCAGTTAATCCCTATATGCATCAGTGAGCCTTGGATGCCCATGATACCGGTTATCCTTCCTTCCATCACTTTTGGTACTCATGTGGAACACTCTACAAGGCTTTAGCCATCACAATAAGACCAGCTTCTAGCCACTCAACTACAAGAGCTGACTGTTCACCGGCCCTGACAGTTGCCACTGTAATTAAATAATTAAGATGTTAATGTTATTACCGTAATCTGGCAGTGGTCTTAATGTTATTGCTGATAGGTGTGTATGGCCAATATGACTAGGAAGCATTTGACAAGGAAAATGTTGCACCAACCGCAGACGTGACCAGTCCATAGTGATTCATACCTCTGGAGCAATACTAATAACTCTAATGGGATCGAGGCAGTTCCCCATCTCCTTATGATGGGCTGCATTTAGCTCTCAGTGGAAAGATCTTCCACTTGTGTTATTTCAAAACTGTCTCGTAAATAAACATATTCCATAAGCATGAGTATGAGTGTGATGCTCTGTGTGTCACATTGTGGGCACTAATAATGTGCCCTGTGAGAAGACATGTTGCCTGGGGGTGTAATAATACAAATTATTTCTGGTTCAATATATATACACAGTAGAAAAAAAATATTATTTGACCCCTCGCTAATTTTTTTTAAAGTTTAAACATTGACTAAGAAATTAACAGTGTCAAATTTTAATGGTAGGTTTATTTTAACAATGACATAGAATATCAAAAAGAAAATCCAGAAAATCACATTATATAAAATATATACATTGATTTTCATTTCATTGAGTGAAATAAGTATTTGATCCCCTAGCAAAACTTAGTACTTGGTGGCAAAACCCTTGGCAACGTTGGCAGCACAGAGGTCAGATGGAATAAATGTGGTATGATATACAGGGAGAATAAATATTTAACAGCATTTTAAGGGTAAGGGTATTTCTAAGTGGGCTATTTACACAATTTGTACCACATGTCAATATCACCTCAAGTATTTAATTCATGCAAAGACATCTAAACATTTAAGTTCATAAATGATATAAATGTGTAATAAAGTGAAAAGACACATAAGTGTTTGTGTGGTTTTCCTCCAGGTTCTCAGGTTTCCTCCCACTCTCCACAAAGGCTTGTGGCTAAGACTGACTGGCTACTCTACTTTGCTCCTGTTTATGTGACTTTTTTGTGTTGCCCTGGGATGAGTTGGCTTCCTGTCCAGGGTGAACCCTGCCTTAGGTCCATAGTCAGCTGGAATGGGTTCCAGCTTCCCAAAATGGACAAGCAGTGTGGAGAATTAATGACAACTTCAAAACTTAACATGCAATCCTCTGGCTTCTTCTTTTGAATGTTCTTGTGACATAAAACACTATCACATGAACTCACCTGACCAGGTCAGTCATACAGGAGCCTACCACCATGACATCCACTTCTTCTGCCATGTCCTATTGGAGATACATACATGCATAATTGCGAAAAGAGCAATCAGTAAAGTCAGTAAAAGGCCATAATAATATGTTGCAGTACTCTAAAACAGGCTCATTCAGAAGGGTAGAGATGCAGCAGGCAGCACTATGGCTTGAAGAAAAGATGGAGGAAGCTCTTTTGAAAAAGAGCACACACTCTAACCATCCGCATGTAGGAAATGTTTTCAATAGGTTAGAAATAGCATTAATTGTGCTCCACATTGGACATGTGCCTACTGCACCAGAGGTGATTATTTCAAGACTGCACCGTGTGATTGACAACAGCCAAGAAAATCCTTCATTAATTCAATCCCTTGCATGTATGCTATGCATGTGAATAGTAGTGTGCTAATCTGCTCAAATCTCCCAGCAGTCCTAAGGCACTGTGAAAGCTTGGCCGTTAGCAATGGGACAGCCTTGATTTTCTCATCGTTGCCCATATTTTCTGCACAGTCTGCACTATATTTAAATCAATGGTATTGACTGGTTTCAACTGTTCTACATCTAGGTCTATTAACATCGGACATTAATCTTAACAGTTTAAATGAGTTGTGTTGCCCAGGTTTGGTTAAATGAAGAATAAAAATACCATCCATCGCAAATTGGACATGGCAATCTTCATCCATGCCTGTGAAAGTTAACATGACATGCAAATCCTTCTATTTCTTATAGAATAGAAGCTGCAAAATTCACAATGGCTATTCATTGCAGACAGCCAAGCGTGGTCAATAATCCTTTGCAAGATGTTGTGCTGATTACGGAGGTTTGAATTAAAAGAGAAACAAAAATGAGAGATAAATTCAGAGATATAGATATGCTTATATAACATCTAGGCCAAAGTAGAAAAGCACAAATTACAACAGACTAGAACTGCAAGCAGTTCAAATTGGTCCAAGCAGCCAGGATGGTGGACTGGGCACCATCAATGCCACAGATGTTCCAATCTAATGCAGCCTGAAATTCAATTGTGCACCCTTGGCTTTGGATTTAGGCTATTTATTGACACATTAAATCCAAATGGTTTGAAAAGTATGAATCTACTGAGTGTATTCAGACAATAAGTGATTATATTTGACAAAATAGTTGAAGAGATTCTTTTACAAAAACAATTATCTGATATATTAATTCACATGAACCTTTATTTAACTGAAAAATAACAAATAAATGATTTTCAATAGTTCTACTGAATAAAAATGAAATGTATTTTGTAAATATAGACAAATTTGCAATTGTATAATACACAAAAGTTGGAACAGGTGCCATCATTACATCACCTTTCCTTTTAATAGCACTTTGTTTAGGAACTGAGGAGACTAATTGTAGTAGTTTTGCAATTGGAAATTTTGTCAATTCAAAGACTTTCTCAACCTTCCATGCCATTGTCTGATACTTCTGTTCAGGATCTGCCATACAGTTTCAATAGAAGATAGATCCAGACTGGCAGCAGGCCATTCAAACCCACGCAATCTGTTTCAACAAAGCAAAGCTGTTGTAGCCTGTGCAGAATGTGGTCTGGCATTGTCCAACAGAAATAAGCACGGACATCCGGGGAAGAGACATTGCATTAATGGTAACAGAGTATTGTGCAAAAGTCTTTGAAATTATATTTGAAGCTTTTTTTCCTCCAACAAAACATTAATATTAGTATAATTGCAATCAACATGAACACTTTATATGTGTCCAGTCCTCTCCTCATGTAAGCCCAGTGTAGTTGCCATCAAATCCCTGGTTTGGCCTAAATCAGTTGTTCTATTAAATCAGCTGCTGCTGGAGTTTCACACATCCATGTAATGGCTGGAGGCCTGGAGAGGAGATCTGGAACCAACGCTGTTCTTCTAATCAGCTCACAACATCTCAATTATTTTTACAAAGATTAAACTCTTGGTCCATTTTGCTGCTTTACTATTACTTTTACTCTGATGTTCACTTGTGTTCTTGCTGCAGAAAGACGCTCAATGCCGAGATAAATGGCTTCAATTAATTTGTGTAAGACTCTAGCACAGTACTGCATCTCTCTAAAATCCTAATATACACCTAAGATTCAATGGTACTTTCACATCAGAATCAGAAAAACTTTATTGTCCCGGAGGAAATTGCTTATGCAGTGACTGCACATGGAGAAAATACAGACATAAAATAACATACAGAGTAATATAAAAATAAGGTAAAAAATATTATAAGATAAAATACAAAGGTAAGATATAACTAGGGTAAGATAAGTAGAATAACTAGGGTGGGATAAGTAGAATATGGAATAAAAACTTTAATTTTAGTGAATACAATAAAATAAAAATAAATAAATAAATATAAATAATAAAAAATAAAATAAAATAAATTAAATAAATAATACATGCATATTATTATTACAAGCACAGATGCTGCTTTTGCGTCTTTCACTGATCTAGATTTCATCTGTTGCAGAAAACTCAACATCTTTTTGTCCCAGAAAACAAGCTGAAATGTGGACACATATCACTACAGCACACAGTTCCACAGTTTTTTATCCATCTGAGTTGAACCCAGGCCCACAGAACTCACTGGTGTTTCTGCATAGGGTCGACGTATGGCTTCCTCCTGCCACAATACGTATATTATGCAACAACAGACTGCGTTAATCAGCTATGATTTTCCAAAGTCCTCCTGAGCCCAGACAGTGATATTTGTCATAGACCTTCAGCTGTGGTTTCTGGCCTTTATGCATGGAGACACAATCTTGTACTGAGAAATGTTCCTTTGAACTGACTAACAATTTACTCATGAACTTCAGTAGTGAGGTAGGACACAGTCTTGCTTACAATAATTGAGCCTTTGTTGGATGCTACCTTTATACTAAACATATTACCTTCTACTAATTAGCCTGCTTAAGTCTTCCAAAGCAGTGTAACTTGAATATTCTGTGCACTTCTCTTCTTATTTTAACTCCATACCAACTGTTGGTGAATGTGTTTTAGCCATCAAATGCTAAATTTGTGTATATTTACAAAATTCAATTAGGTTGCACATTAAAACTATTGAAATTCTTTTTTTGTTCTATTGTCAGTTAAATAAAGTTTATTTCTATAGCACATTATCATATACAGAGGTCAATGTGCTTTAATTAGATAAATAACTAACTAAATAAAGTTAAAAAGAATGTTAAATAAATTAAGGCATGTCTTAAAAATCTGTCTACACTGTCAGGCCCACATTCATTTTCCTTACGTATAATTTTTGATGATATTCAGGTTCGTGCTTGGATTTGCACTTGAAGTAGGAGCCCATTTTGTTTCCCTCAAGCTCATTTCCTCAACGAGTCTTTTCTCTTTTGTGCTCGTTTCCTCAGCGAGTCTTTCTTTCATGGGATGCCCCTTTCTTTTACACATAAAGGTTTATATGAATTAACACTTTGCAGATTTTTGTTTTTATTGTATTTTGGAAAATATCATAACTTTTTGGGAAATGGGGATTGTATTATTCTGCAACCAGTTCTAACACTAGCAAGTAGTGAAGACGTACTTGGTCCAGTCTTCTGTATTAACCTCACAAAGATCTTAGCAAAAAGCCAAATAGTAATGAGCTGATTTAAGTTCCCTTAAGTAAGAAAACACAAACATTTGTATCTAAAGAGCAGAACTGGGAAACACTGCCATAGTTGCACAGACATTTCACTCATCCGCCACAACATTAAAACCACCAAAGAACACTGATGATCTCGTTACAATGACACCTGTCAAGAGGTGGGATATTTCAGGCAGCGAGTGATGTTTTGGAAGCAGGAAAAATTTGCAAGGATAAGAGAAAAAATTGTGATGGCTTGATGAGTGGGCCTCCAAAACAGCAGCCTTTATGGGCTTTTCCTAGTATGAAGTGGTTAAGACCTCACAATGTGGTGCAAGGAAGGTCTGGACTGGTCTGAGTGGTGTAGCTACTGTCCACCATCAAAAATGCCTAAAATAGGCATGTGATCTTCAGAACTGGACCAATGAGCAATGGAAGAAGATTGCAGCCAGGTACATGATGCTTAATATTAGATGGCACTAGGTTTCACTATGGTAAGCAGGCAACCTGATGGAGCCAGTGTGATGTTCTAGGTAGTGATGTGTTGGAAAACCTTGGGTGCTGGTGTTCATGTAGATGTTCTTTGCACTTTATTCACTCTTAATTTCATATAAGATGCAGAATGACAACAGAACATTAGAGCACAATAAAACAGTTGAGTATTACAGAGTGTATTGAGTGATATTGAGAGAAATGTATATTCTAGTGTTTGTAGTGCAATATTGGTTGATTTGCAGTTGTTAAAAACACATTCTAAGCATAGTCCAAGAACAAACACATGAATAAACGTTGCCACTTTCAATATGAAATGTAAAATTGCACACATTACCTACTGTCCGTGTAAAAGCTGAGTCCAAAGCAAAGTTCACTTTCTGTCCTTCAGATAGACAGAAACTGACAACACACTCGAGCGTGGTTCGGAGAGGCGTCCATATCTTATCCTGCTCTATATGAATAGAATTTGCTCATATAATTTAATATGTTGGAGCGTCCGTTAACTTAGAGAATGGTAGCTTGTCTGCAATGGTTGAATTTCGTTTTATAGCACAGAGTTGCCAAAGCAGACCATGCAGAATGAGAATGTCGGTTCAGGCGTTCGTGTAGATAGCCTGCAGAAGGACCCCAAACAGCAGGGCCGGAAGACAACAGCAGCCGTTTAGCAAAAGAGCTGTGATTATTCTACTACAGGTACATAAAATTACCTAAAAATTGACTATTTTATCTAGCGATTAACTGATAACTATCAAACTATGGTACAAATAATATGTACATGTATTTGACAGATTGCATGATCAGTTTGTAATCCTGTTAGCATGTTAGCATCTAGCCTCAGATCTCCAGCCCTTTCACAGCTAAACAACAACAACAACAAAATAAATGTATTCAAATAGTTATTTATTTCCCTCAGGAAATTCGGTTATATCTCCTCATGCATGGGAGGTTTCTTGCTGTCATTGTTGCTAATGTCATTTAGATTTTTTAAATGAGTGTCTTACCTTTATTGGTTTAATTGTTCATTTATTCAACTTTTAATAATAAATGTCATGAAAAGTGTCAGCTTTATTTTTTATTTTAATTTTTTTTTACCTTTATTAACTCTGATTTTTGTTTAGTATTTATTGCTTGGTGGTATTTTTTTTTTTACCTTTATTCTTTTGTTATTTCCTGAACGTTAACACCTGTACTTTGGCTTTATGTGTATCTTTGCTATATTGTTTTTTTTGTTTTTTTGTTTTAATCTATCAAAATCAGTTCAGTAACTTGTCTCTTAGAGATTTATCATAATTTTTGTAAATATAAATATTCTCAATGGGAAAAATATTGTAAGAAACTAGTCACTAGTTACAGACTGGTCATTTGGTGTTTGTTTATTTATACATAAAAATATATCAGTCTAAATAAATTAATTAAAATAAAATAATCCAGAGAGTATTTGTCTGTTATTGACGAGACTCATATGGTTTATTCTGTTGTGTCCCTTTGGCCTGTAGCAGAGATCCCACAGCAGAAGATGAACAGTCTCTCTCCAGAGGTGGCACTGAGTCGGATCTCTCCTGAGCTGCGGCCTTTACTGTGCTGTGTTGTACGCAATGGCCGTGTTGGTTTAGACTCCACTAACTGCCTGCGGATCACTGACCTTAAGACTGGGTGAGTGTTCGGTGTTATATTAAAGTATGAGAGCTCAGTCAGAAGTAACAAGCTTCTAAGATTTGCACTATATAATTTTTTCTGACACCATAAGTATTATTAATAATGGGTTTGTCCCTTTTTGCTGAGGTTACAGCTTCTTCTCTTCTGAGAAAGCTTCAGGCATGATTCGGCTGCTCGATTCCTCTGTTTATCTATGCTTTCAGCTCCACTTAAAATACAATTTACAATTCCAGGCTGTAGTTTGTCTGTTTCCCTGCATCATCCTCTATTGCAGGGGTCACCAACATGGTGTCCGCGTGTACCAGGGTGCTCCCAAGGGGCCCACATGAGGCGCTCACAGACCTGTTCCAAAAAGCAAAAAATTCCAAAAAATTACATTTTATCCTATTTTTTTTGTAATCACCTTTGCAATTATGTAGATAAAAAATTACAATATAAAAAAGCATTTACAAAAAAATATATATTATGATAGTAATTTAAATAATAATAATATATAACTAAAGGTAAACTGAGCAAGAATGTATCAAACTGGTAGCCCTTCATATAGATCAGTACCCTTGAAGCAGCTCACAGTTTCAAAAAGGTTGGTGACCTCTGCTCTATTGCTTCTTCTGTGGTCGGTTTCTTTGCACAGCACATTGTTGTTTGGACATTTTTGATGAGCGGACTACTCTTAGCCCAGTAGGGACATCGCAAAACCACCTGCTGTTTATGATCCACTGTGATTTGATAATTGATGAATAGTGTAAATGGGGTGAACAACTGATACAAGGAATAAATTGGATTACAGTCTGTACAGTACACAATGCACCTATACATTAAGTGAAGCTGATAAAATGGACAATGAATGTTAATGATTGGGTGTACCCAATAAAGTGTTAGTGATCAGTCAGGTTGAAGAAAATGTACTATAGGATAAAATGGTATTGTACAAACATGCAACACGCTCACAGTGTATATTGTGTGTATTTACTGATTGTATTCTGATAAACTGTTAGCCTCACTGTAGTCAGTCACCTTCTTTGGTCGACCATGGTGAGGCCTGTTCTGGGTGGTGCCTGTCCTGTTAAACCGCTGTGTGGTCTTGGCCACCGTGCTGCAGCTCAGTTTCAGGGTTTTGGCTTCTTCTTATAGCCTCGGCCATCTTTATGTACAACAAATCTTTTTTTCAGATCCTCAGAGTTCTTTGCCATGAGGCGCCATGTTGAACTTCCAGTGACCAGTATGAGAGAGTGTGAGAGCAATAACACACAACTGCTCTACATTCACACCTGAGACCTTGTAACACTAATGGGTCACATGACATCAGGAAGGGAAAATGGCTAATTGGGCACAATTTGTACATATTCACTTAGTGGTTTATTTACTTTTGTTGTCAGTGGTTTAGACATTAATGTATGTGTGTTGAGTTATTTTGAGGGGACAGCACATTTATATTGTTACATAAGCTGTACACTGACTACTTAACATTGTATCAAAATGTCATATCTTTAGTGTTGTCCCATGAAAGGATGTAATAAAATATTTACAAAAATGTGAGAGGTGTATTCACTTTTGTGGGATAAAGTAGAAGATACAGGCACTACAATATGATCCAATACAGACATAGAACAATCTGATACATGATAGACCGTATGGAATGGTAGTATACAGACATCGTTTTCTTCCTTTCCTTTTTTCGTCTGCTCCCGTTATCGGTCATGACAGCAAATCCGCTGTTTCAATTTCTCAGCATCGTCCTCTCTCACACAAAACACTCACTAACAGCATCCATAAACCTCTTCTCTTCCTTCCTGGCAGCTCCATCCTCAACATTCTATTCCCAATATCCTCAGCCTCTCTCCTCTGCAAACCAACATAATCTCACTTCTGACTTCATCATCCGTCCAACCTGAGCTGCTCCTATATCTACTCATCTTAAATACTCTTCACTCCCAACGAAAACCTCAGCATCTTAAACTCTGCACCTTCACCTCTGCTGTCTGCCTTTCCGCCCGTGCTGCCGTCTCCAACCCGTATAACGTAGCCAGTCTCACTACCGTCCTTTAAACCTTCCCTTTCATTCTCGCTAGTTCCTTTCTGTCATAGATCACTCCTGCTACTCTTCTCCACCCTCCCTGCACTCTCTTCTTCATCTCTCCCTCTCTACCCCCTTACTAAGAACTGTTGAACCCAGTACTCCACCATTGCCGAAGGTAAATTGTGTTGACTTGAGTGTTTATGAGATATTCAGTTAAAGTAGCTGGATGCACTAATTATAGTGTCTTTTGGGAAATTGGTGTAAGAGAATTGGCTCCTCGTGTTTTTAAGGTCTTCACATGTATTTTCACAAATCAGAATGAACACATTGCCACACATCATCACTTCTCTCTTGTATGCTTTCTCTCTTTCTCTCCAGCTGCACATCTCTGACTCCAGGACCATGCTGTGACAGATTTAAACTGCACATCCCGTACGCTGGAGAAACTCTCAAATGTAAGTTGTAGATGTTCAGCTGAAGCACTCCATTAGTTGGATACTGAAAGGTCAAAGTGCATGAAAATATTTGTGGATTCTCAGAGCTTGTAGGCCTGGAACACTTACCAAATATAGTTTCAGTAGCACATAGCCTGTTATGGCTATGTGCTTTTTATTTTTGTCTGTTTCTGCTTTCCATCCTTTTCAGGGGTTTTTTTGTATGTTGGAATTCAAAAGGTGCTGGATAAATACCACTTTTAATAAGTATTATTATAATTATTTACAGAGTTCCAGTTATGCTTGTTGTTTGTTCCAGGTTATTTAAAATGTCTGTATCACATTTGTTTATTGAATATTATTTGTAATTTTATGGTGTTCATTGTGTGTTTTCCAAAACTCAGTTGAAAATGTGCTACATGGACTCAACCAAGACACTAAACATGTCTGAAACTCCTTCTTTTTTGACTTTGAGTCCAAGTACATTTATAGTTGGGAAGTGGTAATTTAGTTTTTAAAAACTTGACCTTGTGATTGGAAAGTCGTCCTGGCCTAGGTACCACTGAGGTTTAATGGAGAGGTCACATTTCATTGTTGCACTTTGTGTGATGGGGTGTGTTCACAATGAAAATAATCACTTTCATTTCATTTTATTTCACATGCATTGAAGGTGAACAGTGGGCAGATACTTCAATTAACTCCTCTTGTTTGCCTTGTGGTGTGGGATGATCTGAAGATATTGAATATGAGAAATGGCTCTCTCTCTAGAAACAGTTTTCTAGTATCTTTGAAGTTCATGATGGCTTCAAGCCTCGGCGATATCAAGGCCAAGTGTTTATAAAGTGCCAAGAATATGTTATCATCAGTGTGTCAGAAAAAGGCCTGTCAGGGACCCAAAAAGCTCTTTGTGGACAGTAATTGTATTCGCTGCCACTTCCCACTGATTTCTGACTTGGGCCACATTCACCTAAAGATTTAAAAGAAGCAATAAACACTATGCTTCAGTAATCACTGTATATGTTGAAGGAGAGCTGGGCAATATGATTATATTTATTGCTATTGTGATAAATTGTGGCCACAATATGATTTTCTGAGCAGATTGTGATATCAAACTTAATTTTATTTCAATAAGTGAACTTATTGCACTGTGGTGTGATCATTTCTACTAAAAATATCAATGCGGGTCAGATGGTGGGAAAAATTCATTTTTGTGGTATATCTGGTAAGTATCTGTATTGTTTAAAACAATGTTAAATTATGTTTTGTTCACAAAATTTTATTCAAACTTTATCTGAAAAATGCTTTGTTCCAGTTGGTTATTTTTATTTCAAGAGTCATCAAACAAGATTACTGTAATATTGATGAGTATTTGTTTCTAGTTTGTCAGTCTTCTGTTACTGTGATGATTGACTGTGGCACTTTCTTTGTTGACTCATCTCTAGAAAATAAGAATCTGTAGAACTGTCCAGCATGGTTATCTTGTGGTCACCATTTCCAATCATCTAGTAAAGCAATATGGGGCATGACACATCTGTGATGTTACTCATGTTACTGATGGAAATGCAATAAACAATTTCCCCTTTGATTTCATAATACACCTCTGTGAGAGCATTTATCTGTGCTGCTTCCAAATACCGCAATTCAGCTAGAAGCTGTTTAATGTTACCAAATGGGGTTTGATAGTAATTATTACTTAGCAGTGATGTTAATTGAGTGTTCTAGTAATAGGTGTGAGTCATGAGGTACTTAAGTAGCAATCTTCTGGCAAACATGTTCTTTTGGGGCACATTCAGCATAAGATAAATTAAACTGGAATGTATGGGCAAACCTGGAGACTATAAGTAGATCTGGACTGAGCAGAACTGGAGTCTATAGAGGACTTGTTTGTGGAAAATACACTCAGAAATGTCATTTCTGTTGTATGTTCGACCTCTTTACAGTGTCATTTGTCATCTCAAATCACACACTCATACTTTATGTACTACATTACAATACATAGAGCACTACATAGTATACTATATTGCAAAAGTATTCACTCACCCATTAAAAGAATTAAATTCAGGTTTTCCAATCTACTTCGGCAGCAGATGCTTCTACAAACATTAGTGAAAGAATGGGTCGCTCTCAGGAACTCAGTGAATTCCAGCGTGGTGCTGTATTAAGATGCTGCCTGTGCAACAAGTCCATACGTGAAATTTTGCTACTAAATATTCCATAGTCGACGGTCAGTGGTGTTATAACAAAATGGAAGTGATTGGGAATGACAGCAACTCAACCACAAAGTGTTCATCCACGTAAAATGACAGAGTGGTGTATGCTGAGGAGCATAGTGCGCAAAGGTCACCAACTTTCTGCAGAGTCAATCGCTACATACCTCCAAACTTCATGTGGCCTTTAGATCAGCTTAAGATTGGTGGGTGGAGAGTTTCATGGAATAGGTTTCCATGGCTGAGCAGATGCATCCAAGCCATACATCACCAAGTGCAATGCAAAATGTTGGATGCAGTGGTGTAAAGCGGCACCACTGGACTCTAGAGTGATGAATCACGCATGTCCATCTGTTCATCTGGCGGTTGCCAGGAGAGCCGTACTTTTCTGACTGCATTGTGCCAAGTGTAAAGTTTGGTGAAGGAGGGATTATGGTGTGGTGTTGTTTTTCAGGAGCTGGGCTTGGCGCCTTAGTTCCCGTGAAAGGAACTCTGAGATTTCAACTTTGTAGAAACGGTTTGGGGACGGCCCCTTCCTGTTCCAGGAAGTGCACAAAGCAGGCTCTGTAAAGACATGGATGTGTGTGGAAGAACTTGACAGGCCTGCACAGAGCCCTGACCTCAACCCAATAGAACACCTTTGGGATGAATTAGAGTGGAGACTGTGAGCCAGACCATCTCGTCCAACATCAATGTCTGACATCATAAATGTGCTTCTGGAATAATGGTCAAAAAATCCTTAAACCTTGTGGAGCTGAAGCTGTTATAGCTGCAAAGGGTGGTTATATTAAACCCAATGCTTTATAAATGGGATGTTTCTTAAGTTCATACATGTATAAAGGCAGATGAGCGAATACTACCTATTTTGGGTGGGATTGTACAGTTTTGCATTAAATCTGTACTTGGATGTAATACCTAGACCAGGATTGTTCATCTCAGGACCTGAATGGCCAGGAACCAGCAGAAACAGGTAACAGGTCAAACTCTTGTTTTTGAGCAGGATAGTTACTAAATCGCGATCAAACACTGGTCCTTGTGGACTAGAAGTGCTACTCTTCCTTTGACTCATTGACAGAGAGTGAGTCTACAGTGTCCTTCATACATTTTTTAATTTTCATTTACCCCTCTGACAATAGTTTAGTTTTCACCTTGCCATAGTGCAGATTGTTCTGTCATCACCAGTTGAGGTCTTCCTTGGTCTAGCAGTCCCTTTGTGATTACAGAGATCACCAGTGCCTTCTTTCTTCTTAATGACATCCCAGACTGTTGATTTTGAATGTTTGACTTATGTCTCTAAGGGTTTTATTGTTGTTTTTCATCCTCATAATAGCTTCCTTGACTTTCATTGGCACTGCTTTTCTCCTTCTAAAGAACAATTGCAACTACAGACTCCAAATGGTAAAAGCAAGCCTTGGTATCTTATTCGATATAATGAACACCACCTAAATAATCACAAAGGTAATTGTCCCAAACTAAAATGTATGCAAATATCTGTGCTCTTTAATAATTTCTGAATTGTTGAAATGCAATTCCTAGGTTTAGGAGAGTCCTTCTTACTTGCATGAATGACACGAATAGTCTAAAGTTCCTTTCTGAGTCAACAATACACAGCTAAAGTCATTTTGGAAAAAGTTTCCTGGTTTTCATTTCACAATAGCCAGCAGTTGACAGCACCTAGATGTTTCATAACCCTTGACTTGTTGGGACATTATTTTGTTACCATCGATTAGAGCTGTGCTTTTTTATAAAATCCCCCTTTGTTTTAAGTGAAAGTGATTATTTTACTTTGTGATATGTGACATCTGCATTTAACCTGTTCAAATGTGGAGCAGCAGGCAGCTATCGACAACACCCAGGGAGCATTGTAGTGATCAGCATCTTGCCCTAACTCATTGGTGCCCAGGTTGGGCTTTGCTAGGGCAAAGTCTTTACCACTAGGCCTAAACAGACAGCTTCTCTGACCGTGACTCGAGCCCAGACTTCTGGGAAAGAAGTGTTGGTGCACCTATTTTAGAATCTCTTCTCACAAATGCATGCAACCTAATTTGGATTTTCTAATTCACCATTTTTCTCCCACATTACCAGAAATACCAAGATATTAACACTTGCTGCCTTAGACTTTAAAAAAGAAATTGGGCTGCATTCACATCACGAGGTCCTCAGACACTTTGTTTTATACTACTAATAAAAGCAAATGGTTTGGCTTCTCCGATAGATTCTAATTGCACAGTGGAAGATGTAGAACACGCATTAGTGGAACGTCTTTGCTGATGGTTTATGGTTGTGAAGTGGGCTTCTCTGTTGCCTCTTCCTTCGGGAGGAAATTCAATTGTTTGCTCTCTGATGTAAATGCTGTGCCTGCTCTTTGCATGCAGAAGCATTGCGCTCTGAGTAGCACACAGTGTTCTTGTTTTTTCCCCAGCTGGGGCAGTATCAATTAAGTGCCTGTTTGACTTGTTGCCCAAAGAGCTAACTTCAATGGTTCTTCATAGCTCCTTAGCACGAATGGTTCTATGACAAAGCAACTTTGTGGAAGAATTGGTTTGATGTTGCTGGCAAATGGGCTTCTCATTTCTCCAACTAATGTGGCAGATTTATGACAAACATTTGCTTGACATCATTCCAGCTCCCATCTGTGTAAAACTACTGCCTTGTGTCTGCCATGCTCACCATTCTTTTCTCCTTAGAGGAAAAAACAGAGGTATTAAAAAGATCAAAAAGACCAAAAGAGCATTGTGTAAGAGCAGCCTTGGTGACCCATTTTTTCGGGCCACAGGTATTAGGCCTTGTTGACTGTTCTGTGTTGACATGCAGCATGCATTTCTCTCAGCATTGAGAGTGTTTCTGCAGCGAGAACACAAGTGAACATTAGAGTAAAACAACAGTGAAGCAGTAAAAAGGATCAAGAGTTTGATCTGTGTAAAGATTTGTAAAAGTAATTGAGATGTTGTGAGCTGGTTAGAAGAACAGGTTTGGTTCCAGATTTCCTCTTCATGTCTCCAGCCATTGCATAGTTGTCTGAAACTCCAGTAGAACCTGATTTAATGGAAGGAAGGACTGATTAAGGGATTGGATGGTAATTACCACTGGGCTTCCATGAGGAGAGGTCTGGAAATGGTTAAACCAACACATTGACACGTTCACTGTTACTGGTTATTGTTGATTACAATTATACTTATATTAATGTTTTGTTGGAGTAAAAATATAATTTTCTCATGTGCCTTAGACTTTTGCACAATAGTGCAACAGTATAACCCCACCCTTTCACATTCTAAGAAGCTCTGTGATGGAAGTGCAGGATTTTAATCCATTACGGTGTAGTGTGTCACCAGTAACCAGTCTGGTCTGAACAGACGTTTGCCAAGTAGCCATAGTAGTGTCAGTAGGCCTAACCTAGAGTTTACCCAAGTAGTTATCATAAATATACTAATATTTCCATTGCTTGTTAGTGTCTTGACCCCCATCTGCCTTTTAAGGAGGCATTAGTGTTGATTCAAGGTTCCCTTTATTGTCATCAGCAGCTTTATACATCTACAAAGTGTATTGAGACGATATTTCCCCATGGCCCCAATGCAACATATAGTAAGATAGAACATTACGTTTTCTTGTGTTCTCTTCCCCTTTTATTGTACAGTGCTTGGTGACACCAGTTCTGTTCTTTATAGATAAACTTTGACTTACTTTCTATGTATAATACAGTAGTAGTTGCTCTCCTTTGTTGACCGATGTCATACTGATGGCTGATTGTTCTTCTAGGGGACATAATATTTAATGCCAGAGATCCCGAGCTGCCTCCTGACTTCATATTTGGGGAAGATGCAGAGTTCTTACCTGAACCATCTGAACTGCCGGTAAGTCCCAATAAGCAGCTGCTACAAGCTTGATCCTGGAAAAACACAGCTGAATTCCAGGCATGAACCAGTTATAGCAGGGGGGCCCAAACTTGGTCCTGGAGTCCTGCACAGTTTGGTAGTTTCCCATCTCAAACACACTCACTAATACTGGCAGTTAACAGGTGAGTTGAACCAGGTGTGATTGATCAGGGAAATCACCAAACTATACTGGATACTGACCCTTCAAGACTGGAGTCAAGTTCGTTTTATTTCTATAGCGTTTTTTACAACAGATGTTGTCACATAGCAGCTTTAAAAAATCAATGATGTTTACCAATGACTGGAGAGTTAGTGAAGAGGTGAGTTGAACCAGGTGTGCTTGATCAACAAACTGTGCTGGATAATGGGCCTTCAAGACCAGAGCCAGGCACATTAATGGTGTACTAGTAGGTAGTTTTCATTGTAACATTTTTCCTTTATAATGATTCAAGTGCTGATATTGTTTCAGGAGTCAGTCAAACCCTACAAAGAATAGTAGCTCTCGGCTATATTGGGATTGGGATTGGGATTATATCTTACTTTCCTGGTACTGTTAGATAGAAATTAGTCTGGATGGTTATGAAGTGAATGTCATTGATATCAGTATTTAGGGTTCAGTGCCACTTTAAACTGACATTAATGAATTCTGATCATCTGATACTGCTGTAGCATCTTAAAATGCAAAAATCTGTTTTCAAAATGGCTTATGTCATGTGGTGGACCTTCCCTTTGTGCTTGGAGGTTCATCAATGAGGTACCCTTGAGTAAGGTATATACCTGCTACACTGCTTCCTGCATGTTGTTGATATCTGCCCCCTGCTCCATGTGTGGATGGGTTAAATGCAGAGGCCATGTTACGTTGTGGTGCATGTGATGTGGTGCATGTGATGGGGTTTCTTCACAATGGCTTTCACTTCACTAGTATGCAGCATGCGATCAACATGATCTCTGGTATTCCAAGAACATAGGTCATAGTACTCTGTTATAGATATTGTCATAATATACTGTGTTAAAATGCAATACTGCCATTTTAAGTGAATTTAGATGCTCTCCTGACCATCTAGTTTGCACCAAATGTTTTTCTAGCCTTTAAAAAAAAAAAGCAGTAGTTCGAGGGCGTAGGGATATTGGGTAATTCTTAAGATCTGAATGGCTTAGTCAATGTTTGATCTCTTGACTCACCCCTGCCCTGTAGTATAGCACATGGCTTTGGTCATATTTGGGATACTTCAAACTAGTATGAACAGCAGTGTATGAATGCAGTATACAATATACAGTATGCTATTTCAGATACAGTCTCAGCATTGAGTGTTTTTCTCCAACTCTACAGCTGTTTAGAGTAAAAGCAAGAGAAAGCAAAAAGTTTGATCTGTGTAAAGCTGTGTAAAAGTCATTAAGATGTTGTGAGCTGGTTAGAAGAACAGGTATGGTTCCAGATCTCCTCTCCAGGCCTCCAGCAATTGCATGCATGTGTGAAACTCCAGCAGAAGCTGATTTAATGGAAGAAAGGACTGATTGAGGCCAAACCAGGAATTTGATGGCAACTACCAGTCCCATGAAGAAATGGAAATGGTGAAGCCGTATTCACACAAAATCAGTGTTGACTGTGTTACTGTTAATTAGAATCATACTGATATTATGTTTTGTTGGAGGCAAAAATCTTTCAAATTATA
>JBBIGC010000001.1:45318289-45329056 GCA_037576955.1 Lepidarchus adonis
GGTCCCTCGGTAGAATGATGTGAGGATGGGAGGGGGGAGGCTGGCCTTCTTCAGCTTTCGGAGGAAGTGGAGGCGTTACTGGGCTTTCTTTGTGATGGAGGTGGTGTTGATGTTCCAGGAGAGGTCGTCCGTCATGTGCACACTCAAGAACTTCACACTGTTGGCAATCTCAACAGTGGAACCATCAATGTTCAGTGGGGGAGTGAGCAGCCGTCCTTCTCCTGAAGTTAACAACCATCTCTTTGGTCTTGTCGACGTTAAGAGTCGGGTTATTGTTCTGACACCATTCCACCAGTAGTTTCACCTCCTCTCTGTAAGCAGACTCATTGCTGTTGGTGAGGAGACCCTTCACTGTTGTATCATCTGCAAACTTGATGATGTGGTTGGAGCCGTACCGAGCAGTACAGTCTGGCATCTCTGTGGAGAACCAGTGCTCAGTCTGAGGACCTTGGAAGTGTTTTCTCCTATGGATACAGACTGGGGCCTGTCTGTCAAGAAGTCCAAGATCCATTTGCAGAGAGGGGTGTTTATTCCCAGCAGGTCCTGCTTCCTAATCAGCTTCTGAGGAATGACAGTGTTGAATGCTGAACTGAAGTCAATAAACAGCATTCTGACATAAGTGTCTTTTTTTATCCAGGTGGGAAAGGGTGAAATGATGGGCACCAGAGTTACTTAACTCAACTGGCTGTATTCTTTGCTTGTAAATCTGTCCAGTCAAAATAGTAGTATTGAATGCAGCTTTGGTATAAAATCTTCGTAATTAAAACATTACATGTGGCACTGGACTGCTTTCATTATCCAGTTTAAAATATTTCCATACTGCTGACACTTTAACGCCTTGTTGCCACAAAGCTCTCTGTTTACAGCACCTGTGGGATGACTGGCATTAAACAAAGGATCAGGTTTAGGCTTATTCATGCACAGTTATGCTCTGATACAGACCTTTGAGGACTTTATCTGATGTGATTTAAATATTGGTCTAATTATTTTGACCAAGAGAAGTTGAATTGTGCCTTCCTGTCTGCACTCTGCCTTTTCATGCCTCTGTAAATACTTTGATTCATCCACAAAGCTATAAAACATCATTTTTGGGTCACAGCACACAGTGAAAAAACATACATTGATTTGGTATTGCGGCCCTTTACAAAAACTATAATGTGAAACTTAATCTCACAGTAAATTCAGTCCTTATAGCGACTATTAATGAAGACCAGCGATTAAGACCAGCGATTAAGACCAGCGATTAAGACTGCACATAAGCACTGTAAGAGTAAAGGACCTGTGACTGAAGTTCTAGGTCTCTGGCAGAGCTTATGCTCTTCCCTTTACAAGGAGGGAACACCTTGTATCCCGTAAAAAGCCACAACAATAGAGCCCTGAGTGACCGTAAAAAGGGTCAGGCCAACCTGGGCACACTTGACTGCACCGTTTCCTCTTCCTTCCTGTTCTGCACAGTTACAAGGCTCTGTGATCACTCCAGCCATTATCTGCACGGCTCACTAACAGACATAGGAATGTTTTCAGACCCTTTTTTCATCACATTCATAACTGTAACTGATGATGGCCACTCTGGGAAACGAGTAAGAATTATGCTGAAGCGGATGGGTGCGGATCCTTTTCCCCATTAAATCTGAAAACTGTTCGGGTCATTTTAGGTAACTGTGCATGGGAGGCATTTTCTTTTTGTGCTTTTGTTAGATTTTGTTGCATAAGGATGAGGAATTTTTTGTCCATCTCAGTGTTGCCCTGTGATGGGTTGGCTGCCTCTGCAGTGGGAGATCCTGCCCTGGGATCAGCTCCACCTGAAATTGATCATCAGTTTGGAAAATGAATGAATTCTGTTGAAAAGTGTTGAATATAGACCAGTTTTGTTAAAGATACCTATACAAAATTGTTTTTGTGATACTATTATTCTGTAAGTTTCTAACAATTTGTAAGAAGGTGTAAAAATTATGAAGTTTCAAATGATGAACAGTGCTGTAGATGATTCCATAATAATATATTAGTATATTTTATTAAATTGAAAATAATATAAAGCATTGACCAAATTTTCCTGATCAAAAAGCATGAAAATAATGTAATAACCAAGTATATAATTATAACTGGAACATTAAAACATATATATTTATTAGTTATAAATATTTATAAATGAATGACCAGAATATAAGTTGATTGTTACAATTTTAACACAAGGCAAGTTTTTTTATAGCACATTATCATACACAGGGGTCATTCAGTGCGCTTTACTATGATTAAAAAGAGCATAAAGAAAAGTGAGACTAAAATAAAGTTCCAAGAGATAAAATTGTACATAGAGAATCCTTAAAAACTAGAGAAAAAGAAAAATGTTGCAGAATTAGAAATAAAATAAAATAACAAGGAATAAAAGATGTAAAATAAATTTGTGCAATTCTTCAAAATGTGTCTGCATCATCAGGTCCATATAGATTTATGGATCTATCACTTTTCTTGACCTATAATCAGGTTTCTGCTTGGAGTTGGAGTAGCCCATTTTTGTTCCCTATGTCCTTGTTTCCTCAACGAGTCTGTCTTTTATGGGATGTCCCTTCTGTGTACATGACGTCCTCACCGCCATGTCCAGGTTGTATTCTCCTCTCTGTCATTCTCTCTTCATTGAATTACAATTATTACTATAGTAAGTTATTCTAAACTGGGTATTTCACTATATATAATTACCCTGAGTGTGGTTTATTATGTATTTGTGCATTTAATAAACATGTGTCAGAAGCAGTATATGGAAAATATCAGATATTATAATATGACATTTGCCTGAAATTCCCAGATGGATGCATCCCTGTAACTAATCTAATGTAGCAGTTTACTTTCTGTGTGTGTTTCTGTTACCTCTGTGTCTATTAGGAACATTCTTGATTTTTTCTGGAGAGCAATTGACATGTAGCGAACGATGTGGACTTCTTAAGCCAAGTCCTTTTAAACACATGACAAGTTCAATTTAATATGATCTTAAATTTGGCACTTCACGGAGAAAAACAGAACACTTGCCCACACTGGAATTAGTCAGATTAATTTAATACTCTTTTCTCTTTTTTTCCTTTAATATGCTTCTTAAGATTCCTACGATTTATTGGAACTGGTTGCCAATGACTCTGAAATCACTGAAATGCTTAAACAAATATATAAGGCTTACATAATTATCACTGAATTTCAGACTGCAGCTGTCCACATAGTTTCATCACCACAAATTGGATTCAGCATGAATTAGGCTCTTAATAAGCGGCTACAGATTATCTCCCACCTTCTAATATTTTACAAGACTTTTTCGGAAAGGGATCACTTTAAATAAGGGCTGCACAATATGGACATAATATCAGTCTTGTGGTTATACAGTTACTACATATTTCAATAGTGATATTTATCAATATAATATATTCAATAGAAATGTCACATTTCACAGTCCAGGTATCACTGTCACTATTGCTGTTTAAAAGTGTCCTCCAGTGTGTGATGCTTCAGTGCAGTCAACACCTGAGTTACCTGACTGAACTTCTGACTGTACAGGGGGTTCTCAAATCACGTCAGGGTTCTGTTCCTCTGAGTGCAATGGAACTATATCTAGCACCAGTCTCTCTCACTCTCTCACTGTATCACATTGCATGTGCTGCCAACTTCCTCTCACCACTACTGCCAGAAAGTGACTCTCTCAGCCTCTTTCCCACCCGTATTACTCCCTTCTTTTCCACCCATATTACCCACCTCCTTTCTACTCGTATTACCCACCTCCTTTCTACTCGTATTACCCACCTCTTTTCCACCCATATTACCCACCTCCTTTCTACTCGTATTACTCCCTTCTTTTCCACCCATATTACCCACCTCCTTTATACTCGTATTACCCACCTCTTTTCCACCCATATTACCCACCTCTTTTCTACTTGTATTACCCACCTCTTTTCCACCTGTATTACACACCTTTTTTCTATTCGTATTACCTACCTCTTTTCCACCCGTATTACCCACCTCTTTTCTACTCGTATTACCCACCTCTTTTCCACCCGTATTACCCACCTCTTTTGCACCCGTATTACCCACCTCTTTTCCACCAATATTACCCACCTCCTTTCTACTCATATTACCCACCTCTTTTCCACCCATATTTCCCACCTCCGTTCTACTTGTATTACCCACCTCTTTCCACCTGTATTATCCACCTTTTTTCTATTTGTATTACCCACCTCTTTTCCACCCATATTACCCACCTCTTTTCTACTTGTATTACCCACTTCTTTTCCACCTGTATTCCCCACCTCTTTTTTACATGTATTCCCCACCTCTTTTCCACCCATATTACCCACCTCTTTTCCTCCCATATTACCCACCTCTTTTCCACCCATATTACCCACCTCCTTTGTACTTGTATTATCCACCTTTTTTCTACTCGTATTACCCACCTCTTTTCCACTTATATTACCCACCTCCTTTCTACTCGTATTACCCACCTCTTTTCCACCCTTATTCCCCACCTCTTTTCCACCTGTATTACCCACCAATTTTCCATCTGTATTACCTCTTCTTTCTGCCCCGGATTCTCTCCTGTTTTCCTGCCCCAGTCCACAATGCATTAGATCCTCAGGAAACACACCAAATCCCACAACAACATGGAGCACAACATAGCACGTATATAGCTAACACGAGTCTCATTTGCCATATTACTATAAAGCATTTAGTAAGCATTCAGCTGCATTCTACTACTGTATGTGCTGCCAAACCACAATCTCACCGCTACTCCCAGGAAGCAAATATTTTGGCATATCTTTTATGCCTGCATTTTCGACAACAGACACTACATAGTCCACAATGCATTGCTCTCCATGAAACACGCCAAATAACACAAAACCTTGAAGTGCAAACTGCTTTTTTTATGGAGCTAGCAACGTAACTACATATGTCGTATGTTGAGTGCAACGTAACTCAAGGACTGTATTCCGTTGAGTGTTCATTTTTTATTTGTCTTATCAAATCAGTAGTATTGAACGCAGCTCTGTTAACACTGCCTCAGGAAGTGTTCCTTAAAGCTTTACAATGACCCCACTCATACAGTCCATATATGGAAACTAAGCTTTAAAAACTTTCAATTAATTGATTTTGTGATATGGACAAAATATTAATATTGTGATTATATTGCTATAAATTGTGATATTTTTTATTATACTTCATGTGTCATATACTTATGTGCATGTGTTGTTAATGTACAATGTACATTCACTGTCTCCATCCATACAGTTCCAGCTTTAAAAACAAATCACACATTTACATAGGTCTCCTTGTTTTATCCTAAAACAGTTTAGCCCCACCCCTCCACATTCACATTCTATGAAGCTCTGTAATTGGTTAGAGGCTTATTTGCATATTGGGGCGGTCTGCAATATCAGTTTTGTAGTGATATTGTGATAACAATGTACATTTGATACATCAAAAATGCCCTACGTCAAATGTGCACTGCTGAACAAATAGCTGAAGCATCCAGGATGTTTTTTAGTCATTTCTCACAGCCTCAACAGCTCCCTGTGCTGATAAAATCAAAAGCATGGGTTTATGACTAAGAACGCTAATTTACAGTGTTTATGACTTGTGTTTTATTAAGGCCTTGGGCTTAGCATGGGGTCTGATTTGACCTGTTCATTTGATCTTAGGACTGGTGTTATTCTCGCATTTGCTGTAGTGAATGAGTCTGAGAGACGGTAAATAATGAATCACTGTACCTACGAAGGTCTTTTATTATTATTATTTTCAGCATAATCATAACACCATCGCTGTCGTTGAGGACTAAAGGTCACTTTCCGACCACCACAGGTTTTAGGGACCCCCCCGCTTGACGATTTGACACTGGGCTCAGTGCTTTCTTCCTGACTCATGGCAGTCAATTGGATAATGCTCACAGAGAACAAACTTCACAGCACCTCTCAGAACGAACAGACGACCACCCTGTTCTGTGTGGGAGTAGTGCTAGGGTTCGAAGAAACTGGGTGTTCCCTCTAAACATCACAGAGTAACGGCATTGCGTGGAGGCGTCGTGCCCACGGCACATCTGTCTATGGCGCAGCGTTGTCAGATTAGCATTCGGCCACACATGCACATTGTATAAGCTGCACCACTTGAAGGTTTAAGCATTTCTAGCTTATTTGTTATTGCTGTTCACAAAAATATCTGGTTGCAGAGAGGAAATAGTAAAAACAGACTAGAGACATAATATTAAAAACAGAATAACAATAAATGACACCTGCTAAAGTGACTGATGATGTTAAAAAAGCAGAAAATAAAATTATTCAGGCAAAATAACAAGAAATTAAACATAAATGCAAATATAAATTCACCTTCAGTAACACTCAGCTGTTAGCAAAGATCATGCTATTCCACTTTTACAACTTCTGTCTAGGCCACAGCCTCACAAAATTGTCTAAAATGCAGACAGGGCTTTCATCAGTTGTGCAGAATGCAAGTGAAAGGGCCTTACTGCAAACTGAAATGTGGTTCATTTAACCACAGTAGTATTACAAGGAAGAGAAACTTTCTACTACTGTACTATATTATATTTTATTTTGTATTTATTTTTTGTAATTTATTCATATGTATTTATATTTATTCAACACTTGTATTAATTTATTCATTTATATGCATTATTATTTATGAATATATTTGAAATTTTATTTTATATTTCTTTGCTATTGTTTGTTGGCTTGCTTTACTGTAAAACCAGCACACTGCTGTCACACACAGGGAGGCTTGCCGTATGTGTGTGCATGTGTACGGGTGTGTGTATGCACACATACACTTATTTCTGTGGTGAAAGATGGCTTTGTCCTCCCCAGAATAAGAATTAGTTTCCAGGCAGACAGGACTTTTTCTGGGTGAGTCAGAAAGACTGTAAATATTGCATCACTGTACCTGTGTAGGCCTTTGTCTCATTGTTCCCTCTATGTCACTGTCATTGCCCTTGTGGCCTAAAGGTCACTATCGGTCCACTGTAGGCCCCAGGGCCATGGCAGTTGGTCCTGGTTTAGAGCTGTCACTCTGGATCTTATAGTAATCGAGTAGATGTTAAAATGGGCACAATGACTCAGTAGTCTCCAAATTCATACTTCGAACTTCTCTACACCCACTTAAACCATGCTTGGCTGTTTAGTAAGGTGGTGCCGAAATGTCAGTGTGGTTTAGGACATAGTATGACTTTCTGTGCTCTATAAATATGAGCAATACTCCACAGAAGTAGAAGTGTCAGTTTTTGTGATAGAGACCATCTTATTTGGGAGAAATACTTATTCATTTTTACATCTCACAGTAAGTTCTAATGCCAGGGTTCTCAACCTGTTCACCTTAAGACCCACCTGTTTATTGCTAGAAAGCATAATGGCCCCTCAACTTTCTGCATAAAACTGTACAGTGATGTCCATCCAGCCCCCACTCCATGTTTGTTTTTTTTCACTTGTGGTTCACAACCCAGCAGTTGGTAACACCTGTCCTTAATGACATCAGCCTTTGGGAGCTTCTTTCTTTTTCTTTTCTTTTTTTTCTTTTTTCATCCATCCATCCATCCATCCATCCATCCATCCTTCCTTCCTTCCTTCCTTCCTTCCTTCCTTCCTTCCTTTTTAATTTTCTTTCTTTCTTTCTTTCTTTCTTTCTTTTTTTATTCTTTTTAATTTTCTTTCTTTCTTTTTAATTTTCTTTCTTTTTAATTTTCTTTATTTCTCTATTTTTTCTTTTTTTCTTCCATTATTTCTTTCCTTTTTTACTTTCTTTCTTTCTTTTTTATTTTCCTGGTCGATCTACAAACATTGTGCAAAGATGAATGGTCAAAGATCCCTGTCTTCGCATTCTTCAACCTTGTGAAATGTTACAGAAGAAAATTAAGTGCTGTCTTGTTGGCAACAAGGGGTTGTATGAAATATAATAATAATATATTATTAGAAGCCTAAGAACGCCTCTTAACCAGGGGTGCCAATAATTGTGGAGGGTGCTGTAGCTGTGTTTTTCTCTTTTCTTCTTTCTCTCTCTCTCTCTATCTCTTTCTCTTCCTCTGCCTCCTACCACAGTTCAATGACCATCTTTGTGTGTTTTTTTCTTTTTCCTTTCCTCTTGTTGCCCACACTTTTGCGGGAATCCCAATTCCTGCTGGTAAGTGCTGACAGGCTGGGTGATGATGTCATCACCGGTACAAGTGTCCTGCCCTCACCCCAGCTTCCTGCACCAGAAGAGAGAATAGACCCAACCCTTTCTAACACAATGGTCTCTTTTCTTTTTCTTGATATTGATCCACAGAGGGACGTATGGCCAGACGGCCAGACAGACAGAGGTCATCAGACATGGTCAGACCATTGTGCCCCATTCTGGGCTGGTTATTTTCAGCTCTGCTGCTGACCAGCCAAAGGGTCATGCCAGAACACAATGTAGTGTTAAATGGGTTCGACCTCTGACTTAGGTTCACATAGCAGGCGTATTGATTGAGTAATGAATGGTTTATCTGGGTGACAGACACAGCCTGTTGTGAATGTGAAGCCTGAACACTATTCCACTTTGGGAGATGGTTTGGGCTGTGGTTATTTCATCATCTGTGGCTCAGTAGTGGTTCTTTACTCTGTTCTGGCATTGTCTTCAGATGCCATATGCTTTAGAAGATAGATGATAGTGCTGCTTCTGAGGAAAATAAACAGCAGAAATGTCTCATTTTTACTTCGATGTCAGTTGCTTTTAACAAAGAGACCTCTGTATTTCTGGCCAAAGTTCTTTACCCAGTGCCTCCTTTACCCACGTGACTCCTACACGAGTATAAGAACCTTGACAATATTAGCCCGTAAAGCTGTTAAGTAGAGTTTCTCCGACGTTTAGCTCTTAATTGTGAGAATCAAGCTCAAGTCCATTGTATTTTTGGACATTACACTCCATGAGTAATGATCTCACAAGCAGTGCTCCTGCTAATTGCAGAAAGCAAGTCCGGACAGTCTGTCAGTTATGTCACTCTATAAGGTAAAACCTTCTCCAGGAAACACCTCCTCTCATGTGGAAACACAAACTTTCTCATGACTGCTTCTCCGACACTGAACTGTGACCATTTCATTACAACTGGTAATGTTGCTTCTCTCAGGTCACACTGAGCAAACAGAAGAAAAATCAAATGAGGAGCCATGAATCATGTGTCCTGATAGTTATGGGTGGGATAAACAGTGGGTCAGCACAGCTTGATGCAAAACTCCTGCTAAGGGAAATTCCCAGAATGTAGGTCTGAACAGCACTGGATTCCATTCAGAGAAATGCTCTCGTACAATCTGTTCCATTTACTATTTTTTCACTAAATTGCTATTTCTGTTATAATGGAGTGGGTCAGCTTAGTCTACCTGGTTTACAGCAGTAGAGAAAGCAGAGAGGAAACAAGAAGCTTCATGTACAAGAGATGTTTGAGGGAAGGATATTAATTTGAGTACGCTGGTATTTCCTGCTGGAAGCATTCTGATTTGATGCGTAAAGCTCGGATTGCGCGATTAGTACATTGCGTAATGGGCACCCAGTGTCCTCTGTCCCAGCTTCTGTCCCGCTCATCCATGACTCAGTAAGGCTTGTAGACCGAATGAGTCACGGAAGCGTTGGAATTGAATCAGCATTGTTTGAAAGTCCAAACAGAGTGTGACAAACTCATTAAGACAGCGCTCGTTTTTGTCTTGGGCCTGGCCACGACAGATTGGCTTGTTTGTCTATTGATTTGATTCTTAACCCTCGACTGGCGAGACTCATACTTTGCTGATCCCGAATGAGTATTTACTCGTTGGTAGTAGTGTTTAGTGCCTGTTGTTTTCCTCTTTTCACTACATTGTCACTAGAATTTAATTTGAGTTCTCATGCGCCTCACGCATCAGGGAGCAATGTCCCCTCGGAGAGGCAGAGCGCTGTTTGGTAGAATTAGGCCAAGCGAGGAGGATGGTGGAGTGCTTTATGGAAAGGTGGTGATTTCTTTTTTGTCGTTGTTGTGGTTTTTTTTTTTGCCCTTCCGCCATGTTATTTGCATACCTGTTCCCTGCCCTCGTCAAGCAAGCTCATGCAAATTGGGATCACCTATGCAAATGGGGTCAACTTGTAGGAGGCGAGGTCTGCGGAAAAGAAGGAAGTAGACCGTGCTGGCATGCAAGGTTTCCCCGCTCACGCAGCCTCTGGAACAGTAAGCATAGTTACCGGCATACACCCACTCAGCTCTGCGCTCTGCTACACGTATCCCCAACCTTAATGCCAGTGCTCGGATGAATAGGCCTGTGTTTACTACGTGTTTTAGAAACATCCTGTTCTTAATTGCTTGTTAAATCCTCAAATACCAAAACCATTGTGCGAGCCATGAACCAAACGGCATCGACGCAAGGCTGTGAGCTTCCTTATCTCTCCCTGCGAATGAACAGCAATTTCCTCTTTTTGCATGAATCTTAAGTAGCCTATAGTTCCCGTCTTTTTGTGGCACATTGTTGAAATACATTGGCAGAGAATGATCGAATTCCACAGTCCTTGCGTCTGGACTGCGGCACAAAGGGTCGAAGGATGAAAGCGACCTCTCTCCATCAGGATATCCTGCAGGGCTGGCGTTTTCCCCAGAGGAGGAAGATCAGCCCTGACGGGCTCACTGGGGCCTAAGTTGATCACTTCTTTTACTGTTTTCAGTTCCCTAGACAATCTAAAGCTTTCTCATGCCAGTGCCATCTGTATTATTTGTTCGTACTAGGGCTGAATGATATGGACAAAATATCGATATTG
>JBBIGC010000001.1:45342775-45353663 GCA_037576955.1 Lepidarchus adonis
CAGCCGCGGGATTGGTTACTCTGTTTCAGCCGCGGGATTGGTTACTCTGTTTCAGCCGCGGGATTGGTTACTCTGTTCCAGTCGCGGGATTGGTTACTCTGTTCCAGCCGCGGGATTGGTTACTTCGTTTCAGCCGCGGGATTGGTTACTCCGTTTCAGCCTCGGGATTGGTTACTCCGTTTCAGCCGCGGGATTGGTTACTCCGTTCCAGCCGCGGGATTGGTTACGCTGTTCTAGCCGCGGGATTGGTTACTCCGTTCCAGCCGCGGGATTGGTTACTCCGTTCCAGCCGCGGGATTGGTTACTCCGTTCCAGCCGCGGGATTGGTTACGCTGTTCTAGCCGCGGGATTGATTACTCCGTTCCAGCCGCGGGATTAGTTCAGTGCATTGTGTTCTCATCATTATTGGCTTTTGTCGTGTATTGAAAATGAGCTTTTATATTGCGTTAATTATCGTTATTGTTCTACCGGCCAGCTCTAATATAAACATGTGTTTATATACAGTATACACAAGTACACAAAGTATATACTCTGTATAACTGTACATACTGGTATATTGTTATGCATATTGTATAATGTACATTATACAGTATTCTTGTGCAGTACATTGTGTTTACTGTATATGCAATACACTCCACACACGTGTGCCTCTGTATGGTGTCTACTGTCTTGTTTTTGAAACGTATGTCTCACTTCACGGCTGCTAAGTGAGACTCTCTCAGCTGAACACACATTTCCTGTGTGTGTGAACATACTCGACCAACTGAACTGTCTATTCTGGTCAATGAAAGCGTAGTCCAGCAGACTAGTGCTGTTCTCTCCATCTCTACCTCTCCCTGGTTTTCACCACCTTTACCAGTTAGTGCATTGGCACTGTGTGTGTGTGTGTGTGTGTGTGTGTGTGTGTGTGTGTGTGTGTGTGTGTGTGTGTGTGTGTGTGTGTGTGTGTACGGCTCATGATCAGGCTTGGAGGGAGTGCTGTGGTGTGGTGCACTGCGATCGTTGCCCGCAGTGAGCCGTCTTGCTGGTTTTAGCTCACTGGGCTGGACATGTTTACCTTCCCAAATCCGCTCCTAGGCCCCAGGGTGCGGCCTGCCTGTCAGAAGAGGCCAGTCTGCACTGGACAAGAGGCAGCAGAGGAGAAGGCAGGGTGACAGTGGTGTGTGCTGTAGTAGTGATGATATCCGGCATCAGCACTTTCTTTTCTGGGAGGACAAAGCAACCTCCAGGCTGGATGTCTTCCCATGTTGCATGGTGCCACCGCTCAGTGAACTGTTACACCTCTTACCCTCCAGAGGATTTGAACCTGATGTACATCGCCATTCATAAGACTAGAATCACATTTTTAGTCATTTATCCTCTATATTTAAAATGTAAATCTTTTTTAGGAACAACCAGGCATTATTACATTATAAATGATCTATTGCAACATGAAATGATGGCTACAGTGGTGCTTGAAAAATTTACTAGAACCCTAGAAATGACTATTTCTCTTTGTGAACACACCTCATCACACACTAATAATGAAATGTGACCCCATCCACATGTGGAGCAGTGGGCAGCTTTCAACAGCACCCGGTGAGCAGTGTAGCAGGACGGGACCTTGTTCAAGGTTACCTCAATGGTGTCTGGGCTTTGACATGAACCTGCAACCTTCTAATCCCAAGGTCCTAACCACTAGGCCTCCATGGCACAATTTATAATGATTTTATTAAAATACAGCAAAACATCTTCCCAGCACAGCACAATGCACATGCAGGCCTATCGGTTAGTGGTCTTCACTAAATACTGTTGCCTGCTCTCATGGTTCAGTATAATGTGGATCTTCCACTTGTGCCTAAATGTCATCTCTCGTGGCTGTGTAGAGATCAGAGAGCCGAACTGAGTCGCTGTGCTCGTGACCAGCTTAATCGCTCTCACTCCAGTGGAGCATCATGAGCCGCTAGCACGGGCCTGTGTCCCGGCTCAAAGGGCAGGCAGGACGAGTGCATCGCCTGCCCCCAGGGAGACGACCACTGCTACTGATCCCTTCAGACAAGTCAAGCCTGCAATACGGCAGGTGAACATGCAACCTTCCCCACTGCAAACCGCTTTAACCCATTAAACTCTCGGCGGGTCTGGAGGTTTCCCCTTTGTCAGAGCTTATGTATTAGCCTCATAATGGCTACTAAGGCCTCACAGAGTAAAATGTAAAACTATACCTTTATGTGCTGATTGACTTTCCTGCATTATGCCTCATTAAGCTAATAGACTCCTGTTGTAGAAACTGATCAGCAGCATCATGGTCCAGAGTGGACAGATAAGACTTAGACTAGAACAGGGTAAAACAGAATGAAAGTTCACAGCGGCTCCAACGGTGCAAGTACTATGGCAGTAAGCCAACAATAATATTAACATAAATAGAAGATAAGAAAAAGATTTAAAATGTAAAAAAAGATTTGAAAATAGTTGTGTAATGGTGCAAATTTTAAACATGAGTGTAAAAGATTATATGAAAATGTGGTTATTTTGCACAGAGAGATGATATTGCACAAGGGTTACAATTGATGTAGCAAAGAAGACAATAATGCAGTTCTATATGATATTTTAGACAATATGATATAATGTCACAAAGGACACAAATAAATGCAGTATGTCCAGGGTATGGTATTTGGTAATTGCACAAAGCAGGATCATTCACTGGTGTAATATATGATAATGGAAATTATGTTTGTGTCTGTCTGTCTGTCTGTCTGTCTGTCTGTCTGTCTATGAGTGGGGGGAAGCTTTAGGCCTCTCTGTCCTCACCACTCTGCACAGAGACTTCCAGTCTGAGACAGTGCAGCTAGCTGACCAGACTGTGATGCAGCTGGTCAGAACACTCTCTATGGTGTATAATGGGCACATTGTTTAAAATCTCCAGCAGCTTTGCTGTTTTTGATCCACTTTGTACAGGACACAATAATATGACACTATTATTTGCTGAGGATAAGCCACCACCCAAATAATCCCTGCTCACTATTGGTCCTGTGGGGGTCCTGGTCTTTGATGGACAAATAATACAGTCAGTCAAAGGAACTACAGACTGTAATTGAACACTTAAATCATTCTCCAAAACCGCTTATCCAATTCTGGTCGAGGGGAGGCTGAAGCCGTTCCTAGCTGACTATAGGCCCAAGGCAGGGTTCACCATGCCAGATTGGTTGGGTGATAAGCAGGGTGGTATGATTACGGCCATACCACCTTGAGAATTCCAGATCTCGTCTGATCTCGGAAGCTAAGCAGGGTTGGGTCTGGTTAATGCTTGGATGGGAGATCACAAAAGCGTTTTGGGGCAGTGGTGTAGTGGTCAGGACTTTGCCCCTGGGATCAGAAGGTTGCAGGTTCAAGTTCCAACTAGGGTACCACTGAAGAACCCTTGAGCAAGATACCATCCCCACTTCACTGCTCTCTGGGCGCTGCTGTTGACAGCTGCCATCTGCTCCTTTTTAAATGCAGGTCATTGTGCATATTGTGGTGTGTTCACAATGACATAATAGTCACTTTTACTTTCACCCTGGACAGGAAGCCAACCCATCACAAGGCAACATGGAGCAACAGCTATTCACATACACTCACACCTATGGTCAGTTTAGAGTGGCCAGACAACCTAAACCACAAGCCTTTGGACATTGAAAGGAAACCAGAGCCTGAACCCAGGACCTTCTTACTGTGAAGTGACTGCACTAACCACAGCACCACTTGCCTAATATTGAGTAGGTCCCCCTCAAAGCTTTGACTGTGGTGCAGACAGCATTCACTTTTAATCCGCAGTGGGGTCAGGCCAGATGGGCTTGCCTTTACTCACCATATGCATCAAAGAGACTTTGGTGCCCATGACATCTTGATGATTTAAGTTTTTTATTAAGTCCTGACTACTACAGAACTGGAACATTCCTCAAGACCTGCTGTTCTCTAGTCATCACAATAAGACTCTTGTTAAAGTGGCTCCATACGCTCCATCCATTTTAGGAACTGATTGATTACTTGCCACTTAATGTATCTCGCCTCCTGACAGGTGCCTTAACTAGGGTCAATGTTATTCACTTCACCTGCCAGTGGTGTTAATATTATTGCTGATGTATTTATAGTGGGATTGAAAAAAATAATAATTATGAAACAAGGAAAATACATTTATTTTAGTATAAGAAGAAACAAGCTATTGTTGTAATTCTGTCTTTAAATGCTTTATTTCATTATTGTTCTTATGTAAAATGCTTTTTTCACCCTCTGTTCTGAAGTTCAAACCAAGTAATCAAACAGCTTTTGTAGTGGCCCATACCCAGCCAGCAGTACTGTCCTGCCTGGGGGGCAGCCGGCTAACCCCTGGCAAGCCCCAGCCTTCCTTCCTCCTGCCCTTTCAGCTTAAATCACGGACTAGAGCACAAATGCCTAATTAGTATTACTCTAATTAATTTCCAAATTATTTTTCCCCTTGATTTAAATGCATTCAAACTCCACAGGCGGGAGTCAGCAGAGGGGTTCTAGGGTGAAGTGGCCCTTCAGGGCTCTGCTTTAGCCTCTCTTCCATAGCCTGATTTATGCAGAGGCCTGGCCTCAGTTGTTTATGTCACCTCCTTTTATTTCTTTCTGTTTCCTTTCATTTTCATTCCATTATGGTGTCTCTTTTCTGCAGACATGTCTAAAGGATGCTTGTAGATTACATGTTTTTTCTCTCTCTGTTCTGTCAGTAACCAAAAGATTTAGACAGAGGTTGTGATAATCTATCATCAATAGGCTTTTATGCTATAGTTAGTTTGAAGGCAGTCTTTTATTTAAAAGTAATGTAAAGCTTTTTAAGGCAGTCAAAAAATGCAGGATTTATTTATTTATTTATGGCTTTTTATTTATTTCTTTTTGTATTTTTTATTAATGTATTTAAGGCTTTTTAATTTTTGTATTTGAATGCATTTATTTATTTTTCTACTTATAAATAAAGCATGAAGAATAGGTATCGTAGATGAGCACATCTCTTCAATTCCAGAGGGTAGAAGTTAATAAATAGTGTCTTTGGCTTCCATTCAGGCAGCCAAGGGGTTTGGTTTGATTTTAGACTAAAAAGAGCATTGATATGCCCACTAGAGAGAGAAGGAGAAGGGATTGGGGGTGGTGGGGTGGGCAGGGGCTATTAAAAGAGGGATTGAGGGGTTTGAGGTTTAAGGAACGATTTAATGCCAGTGCTGCAGATGCTGGAAGTCTCCCTGCAGCGTTAAGAATTAGCCCTAATATGGCATTAGACCATGAATATATCTAGGTATGGGCACCGGATGACTTTAATATAAGTGTGTCCTTGGCGCAACTTAACAACAGCATGCTCTGCTGTAATGCAGAATCTGCACAGGTTATATTCCAGTTATAGGATTATTTCATATCCACTTTAGTCTTTATTTAGCATCTTAAAGGAGCAATTTCACAAAAATGAAACGGGTACTATTTTTTGACAATGCAACTTGCATATATCAGGTTTGCTGCTACAGCCATGGCATTTATATATACTGCACCAAAAATTATCTTGCAAACTATATATAGAAATCATCACACACTGATCAAACTGGACCTGATTATTGAGGAATCTGGTTTCACATCCTGTATAACACTGTTATCAGTGGAAATGTAAAGAAGTTCATATCGGAGCTAAAAGCAATAGTGAACATTTTTATTTGAAACCATTTTATTTGCTCGTTAGCTACATTAAAATGTACTTATTCAGCTAACATGTATTAATAATAATACTACTACTAATAATAATAGTAGTAGTAATTGATAGTAGTAGTAATATTATGATGATGATCATTATTATTATTGTTATTACTATTAAATTACTATTTTTAACACCTAAATGCAGCTTAAAGTACAAGAACTGAAAATATAGAATAAATAGGTAATACAAAAAGTAAAAATGAATAAAATATATGTAAACCAGTAAATACATCATAATAAATAAATAGATGTAAACAACATATTTAAAACAATGCTAAGGTAAGTAAAAAGCAATGTGTAGCTGTACAGAGAATGAAAATGTACAGTTTTGCTTAACTCTGCACACACCCATTTTTTTTTCAGCTCACAGTAAGACATACTGTGTCCTTAACCACATCTTCTGCACCACCTGGATGTACTTTGAAGAAGTATTTTTATGGAAAATATTTGGGTGACTATTGACTATTGTGTGGCAGTATTAACAGAACAGAACAAAAGTTAGTGTCTTGGCTGATAAAATACATCAGTGAGTATGTGAAAATATGTAAATTTGTTTTTTTGGCTAAATTGTCTCACAGGTTCCAAAATGGGACTATCACATTGACCACACTGCTTCCTCCTGCTTTCTCAGAAGAACCATCTCCAGCCACTGACATCTTAGGTAGAGTTTAAGAAAACAGAGCTCTATGTTTAGCCCTAATAGTCCTTTAAATCCTAATAGTCCACTTATTATGTATTCATGTCTTTATGCTAATGTTTAATGTTGAGCAAGAACAGAAACCCTTCAGCAGCTCCTACAGCTTTCTTTTTTCTCTCTCTGCACACGAGAGGTGCATTGCTCCCAGGCACTCTGCTACATGCATTTTACATGCTCTCATATCTTCCCATGCTTGACCCCCCCATGTCTCCTGCGTGAAGCCTTAATGCTTTGATTCAATCACCTTTGGCAGCTCACTGAGTTTATTCACCAGTGTTAATCTTATTTATTTTCCAGTGGTGTTACTTCTGTGGGTGTTCCTAATTTTAATCGAAAAATCAGAAAATCCCTCAGATATGTTTCTGCAACCTTTTCCCTGATCTTAATCAAGGATCGTCTTTCTACTGTAGAATATCCACCAATCTCTGGAAGGAGACCACCACAGAGCTACTGCTGCTCAGATGTTGTTTGGGTGGTGGACCATACTCACTAAGCTGAAACACTAACTTGGTGGAGCCGTAGGTGTTTTTTGACTATTTTATCACACAGCATACTGAACTGGTCACTAATTATAATTATCAGGTCGTTCCTCAGTGTTGCCTGGCCTGGGATTTGAGGGTAAGATCCTAAACATTAGGCCACCAATCCCAATCATTGCTACTCTCTAAGTTTTCCCCCACTATATGTATTAATAATAATAACAATAATATTATTAATTATTAGTAATATCACTATTGTGATTATGATTATTATTATTTTTATTATTATATTACTATTTTAGCACCTAAATGCCAGCTGTTAATAAAGCCTCCACAGCTTCATTATATTACAAGTTAATAATGAGAAAACACTGCAGACAACAACAGCAGTTGCAGCAGCTACGACCTATAGAATTTGCACAACTCAGCACGTTCTAGTCTACAGCGCTAACATGAACCCAAGTTTGGCAAGCTATAGATGGAGAAATGCATACACCGGACACGATACACATTGTGGCAAGGGTGAAAAGGTGAGATTGGTGGCTTAACGAGGTAAATAACATGGAAGAAACTGACAATGTAAAGTTAACATATATAACATTCTTTTGTGCCCCCTTTAGCAGAAATAACTTATGGAGGCATTTTGCATAATTGTCAACACGTCTCTGACATTAGCTTTGAAAAGTTCTTTCATATGAGTTCAAGATGTTTGAAGGTTTTCTTGCATGAACTGCTCTTTTTAAATCCCACACAACAATTCAATTGGGTTCACGAAACCTCTTCTTCTTCTTTAGCCATTCCTTGGTGGATTTGCTAGTGTTGAAAGGTCCACCTCCAGTTCAATTTTGGACAGATGGCCTCACATTATATTCAAGTACTCTTTGATATGATGCAAAAATCATAACTGCATCATTGACTACAATCTGGCCAGTTCCTGAGGATGCATTGTGCTAAAACTTTAACTTTCCCACCACTGTTTTGCTGAATCTCCTGAAAAGCTATCATGGGTCTACACCAGACATTGTACTGTAATTATATCTACATTATTACAAAAGGTCTGGTCTTTGTCTGTTTGTTCTTTCGCAAATTATAGTTTTGCTATAAAAATCTTATTGGAGATTGTTGACTTTTTTCCTGAAAACTCTCCCATGCAAATCAGATTTGTCCAATCTCTTTTTGGTTGTAGACATACAGTCTTATGCAAAAGTTTGGGCACCCCTTGGTAAATAAAAGATTTTAGTGATTTTGTCTCTATAGGACATGGGAAAAATACACAATATTTTCAGCAAACATTGATGCATAGTTACTTTTTATGCCATAAATTTAACAAAAATAAAAAAACAAAAAAATTATTATTGCACTGTGCAAAGGTTTGGGCACCCTAAAAGTTCCAAAGTCTCAGATTCTTTTTACAAGGTTTCAGACCTTAATCAGCTTGTTAGATCTGATGCATGGCAACGCACACTTGTGGACACTAAACAAGCATGGGTTCCTCTAAGCAGCTGTGTAAGACTCTGAAAATGAAAGTTATTGATGCCCACAATGCAGGAAAAGGCTACAAGAAGATAGCAAAGCATTGTCAGCTTGCAGTTTCCACAGTGAGAAATGTAATAAAAAAATGGTAGTTCAGGGGAACTGTGGAGGTCAAAATTAGATCTAGAAGAACAAAAAAACTCTCAGATAGAATAGCTCATATGCTGCTCAGAAGGACAAAAATCAAAATCCTCATTTGACTGCAAAAAACCTACAAGAAGCAGAAGAAAACCTTACCTGCATCCCCATCAATAAATCCAACATCAGAAGTTTGCAACAGAACATGTTAAAATAGATTCTTTGGCCTCCATCAGCAAAAGCATGTTTGTAGAAAAAAAGCAGCATTTCATGAAAAGAACACCTTGCCAACCATTAAAGTATGGAGGTGAATGTGTCATGCTTTGGGCTTGTGTTGCAGCCAGTGGCACAGGAAACATTGCACGGGTGGAGGGAAGAATGGATTCCAGTAAATACCAGCAAATTCTGGAAGCAAACATCATGCCATTTGTAAAAAAAAAAGCTGAAGGTAAAAAGATGATGAGCTTCTACAACAGGACAATGATCCTAATCAAACCTCGAAATCCACTATGACCGAGATGCAAGCTAAGATTTTTGGATGGCCGTCATAGTGTCCTGATTTAAACATCACTGAATATTTTTGGGTAGATCTTAAAAGAGCTGTGCATGCAAGACGACCAAAGAATTATTACAGAACTAGAACCTTTTGCAGGAAGAATAGGAGAAAATCCCAAGTCAAAGAACTGAAATACTTTTAGCTCTAAAAAGCGTTTGCAAGCTGTGAAATCTGCCAGAGGAGGTGTTACTAAATACTAATTATGTAGGGTGCCCAAATTTTGCACAGTGCCATAATTTTTTTTTTCTCAATTTACTATGCATCAATTTTTGCTGAAAATATTGTTTATTTTTCCATTTCCTAAAGAGACTGTGTTTACATCTTTTCAATCACAAAATCACAAAAATCTGTTATTTATCAAGGGGTGGCTAAACTTTTGCATAAGACTATATGCACTTTCACACCAACAGTTGTGAGAATTACTTGCTGATCCTGAGGAGAAAGTCTTGGGTCTTGTAAATGATCTTTTGTACAGTGGACTAATTTCAAATATTTTAGTTCTTTTTAAATCTTTTTGCCAGGCTCATAGGCATCTCAGAGAGTTCTTTAGATTGTAACATAATGACGCCACACACTTTAATAGCAAGAGAACACCAGATCCAGGCCAGGCTTAAATAAAACAGGTTCTATTGGGCAAGCCAATGTAGCAGCATATGCCATACAATATTTTAGGGCACAGCTGGGGTTTAGACATCTGCCTTCTTATACGATGCCTCTGTCTTGCCAACGATTTAATCCAATTACTATGGGGTTATCAGAATGCAAGTCAATCATAAGTCGGAGAATACCTGTATTTAGTTTTCCTGTGTGACTTTTTTTATTATGAAAATGATGTCAATTATATTAGCTTTTTGTTGGAGTGTAAACATCCTTATATTGTGAGGGCAAAATGTTTGCTTTTTCAACAAGAAAAAATTAATTTTCTAGGGGCTGTACAAGGCCTTGAAAATATATTCATACCCATTTCACATTTTGTCATGCTGCAACCACAAACTTTAATGGCTTTTAATGCGATTTTATGTGAAAGGTCTTTTTTTGGCCAAAAATTTGAACACCATTTTTTTTTCCACTTCCTAGTTCTGCTCTACTTTGTGTTGGTTTCTCACATAAAATCTCAGTAAAATTAACTTTAGTTTCTGGTTGTAACATGAAGAGTTCAAGGGGTATGAATACATTTTTAATGCATGGAACTTGTTTTTTTACATGACTATTTCCTCAACCCAGTTGAACAACATGTAAATCATATAAATAACGTCAGGCAGGTAAGGGCACTCATGCTTTCAAAGCAGCGTCTATGCCAAAGTGTTATGTAACTGAAAATAAGAGGCACCTGGCTGTTTCACAAGCTAAATGAGCTGTGTGGGCTTCATTTAGCTGGTGATATACATTAGCATTTGCATTCCCACCCTATAGTACTTACTTTTTCTTAAGCGTATTTAACCTTTGACGCTATATTTGCTATTATCTGCTATCAACGTATGTCAGCTGGAACTCAAATCACTTGTGTAATTGTGCAATCCAAAATTTGGATAAAACTCTGCTTTTTTGGTCTTTGGGGGGCTGGTGATGGGGGGAGACCTGTTGTGTGGCATTAGTGTGATAAACTACAGACTCGGTTCAGATGACAGTATATTAAGTTGAAAGATAATGTCTTGGGACTGCTGGTGATGGATCTGAGTGACACGACGTTAAAGTAAACAAACATGGACTTAACAGTGAACAGCCGCTTATGTGCCGAGTCTAGCATGTTCCTGTTCTCTCTCTCTCTCTCTCTCTCTCTCTCTCTCTCTCTCTCTCTCTCTCTCTCTCTCTCTCTCTCTCTCTCTC
>JBBIGC010000001.1:45411683-45425681 GCA_037576955.1 Lepidarchus adonis
TGCGTGCGTGCGTGCGTGCGTGCGTGTGTGTGTGTTAGAGGGAATCCCTCCACCGGGACCTGTAGGAAACCCACGCGCGTGTGCGCGCTGACGCAACTGCCCATTTTAGGAAACGAACGTCAATGGGCGAAACCAAGTTAGCTGAAGAAGAGGGGGGAAACGAGAGGACTCGAGCTCGCCTGAAACGCGCCCAGAAATAACAGGAAGCGCGTTTCTCGAACGGCAGGCTCATCTACAGTCCGTGTAGACGCTCCGCAGACCGTTCTGCCCCATAACAGCGACGGCGTGTGTGATGTGGCGGCTGTGTTCGCGCCGAGGGCCGGCGCTCCCTCGCTGCTCGATGGTCCGCGCCGTGTTTGAACGTCAGAGTTGATAAGCGCACGCGAAAGCGAAGTAGTGCCACTGGAGTGAGTCATCGCGCAGTGAGGTGCACGCGCAGAGCTAAAGAGCAAGAGAGCGAGAGAGAGAGCGCGCGCGCGAGGGGGGAAAGGAGGGGAATAAACGAGCGTACGTCCATCTACAGAGGTAAAGGCAGAACTGTCGCTCCTGTGAGTCACATCGCCTCAAAAAGGGACAAAAAACTGCGTTTCGTTTACAGAAAGTAGGTGACACAAGAGACTTTTTATTTTAAAGAACTTATTTTCTAGAAGTTTTTATTAGTTACTCTACCCTTGCTTTACAACGAGGGAAGCACCTTTACTTTCTTTTTTCTCTCTTTACTGGACTAAATGAGCACTTTGCACGCCTGCTGTTCTCTCATTTATTCCATTATAACTTGCCTCCGGATTTACTAGACGTGATTGCCCATTTATAGGCTATTAATTTGGATATTCGCCTCATATAACTCAAATTAGTCCTTCTCTCACTCTGAGGGACTCGTGCTTTTTGGTGTTTTTGACTTGGAAGTGCGAGAAGAATCTAATCGTGTGGAAGATCAATACCAACATCTGAAATTTGCTTTTTTATTATTATTATTTTGCTGGATCATGTACCAGGAGTACTCCGGGAGCAGCAGCAGCGCCTCCCCGGGCCAGCAGGACTCCTACCCCAGCGGGAGCCCCCTATCAGCCTCCAGCTACCAGGTACCGTCCCACCCCCACCTCCACCAGACCCCGCTATTCATAAGGTCACTGTAGATTGTCGTTTTCCATCGAAAAGCAAAGGAATGGGTTTAATATCGAGTCAGTGGGTTTTATTTCTATCACATTTCTTTGACAGTTGACTCCACATAGGGCATATGTGTTTAGGACATCACTGGACGAGCTGTTTTTATGAAGTAATATGCAATATTATATTAATGTGATTAATAATCGCAACATTTAGTGGCACAGCTCCATTATCACTCTGTACAGAAGTGAAAATGAATGAAAGATGTCTTCAGAAGGCATAAAAGAAGTCATATTGACATTTTTAGATGGTCTTTTCTTTCTGAATGAATATACACTGATACTGAAACGCGGATGTGACACTGGAATTATCATTAAAATTGACAGAGATGAAATATGGATGTATAATACATAATAAATATGCATATTAACAGTATATATAGTATGTGTATATATGTATGTATGACATGGTTTTAACGCTGGAGATCGTTATGTGAAAGGCTGCTATTATATTTGCAGTGGACACTACGACTGAGCAGCTGTAGGCTCGTGTGTGTGTGTGTGTGTGTGTGTGTGTGTGTGTGTGTGTGTGTGTGTGTGTGTGTGTGTGTTTGGTGGGCGTCAGTGTGAGAGAAGCCCCCCGAGATGGTATCCGGTATAAAACAAAAACACTAGTGTCTGTTATCTTTCTTGTCTTTTTTTATTTGTTTGTACATCAGTTTAGCCACTTCCGGTGCAGCTTTCAGCCACTAAACGTACACGCTGACCTCCATGTATCACAGAAAACCCGCTTAATAAACTCGCACCAACTACTAACATATTAATGCTTTGATCGGTCGGTGGCCATGCTGAACAAGTGACGGGGTAAAAAAAGAAAAAAAAAGTTTAGTGGAGTTAAGAAGCTCCGCGGCTCAGAACCTAACCACGGTGCGTCTTTGCACCTGTGACGCCGCCCGCTTTCACCTAGGCCCCGCCTCCTCTTTTGGGATTGGCTACATTTGCCCCGCCTTCTGTGCTGGCATTGGCTGCTAGTCCGTTCTTTTGTACAAATCGCGGATTGGACGGTTGGACAGGTCACCATGGCAACCATAGAACACGGCGAAACTAGGGGGCGGGGGGACAGGTCGAACTCTCAGTAATAGTCAAGAAAGACTTTTTTGTTAATCTCGGCGTCACAGACTTTATTTAAACCACTGTGTCACACACACATTTTATATAATTTAATATAATTATTTAAATGTTAGAAAATGTGTATATATAAATGTGTTTAAATATATGTATATAATGTTATAATTTACTATATGTTAAAGTGTTTAAATATTCCTGCACGTCGTCTCGCCTGATTGGCTAATTGTTAATATTATATATATACAGTATATATATATATATATTAAGGTTAAGTAAATGTTATGAAGTGAATTATTCTGTTGGGGTGGGGATGGGAATGTGGGATATATTAGGCAGCAAGTGAACAGTCAGTTCTTGAAGTTGATGTGCTAGAAACAGGAGTGTAAGGTTCTGAGCCAACTTTGACACGGAATGGCTACAGCAACTCCAAAACGGTTTTGTGGAGTTTCCAGGCGTGCAGTAATTAGTATTAGTAAGTGATGCAACTGGTGAATGGGCACCCAAGGGTCACTGATGTGCGTGGGGCTAGTCTGTCTGGTCCAATCCCATAGAGGAGCTTCTGTTGTACAAAATGTTAATACTGCTCTGATAGAAAAAGGTGTTAATGTTATGGCTGATCTGTTTGTGTGTGCATGGTATTAATGCAGACTAGTTCCTCAGAGGAGGGGAGTTTGGATGAGTTTCCTCATGTGAATGTTATTTATGAACAGAACGTCTCTTGCTAAAGCCTGAACATAGCGTTTGGCACTGAATCCTGTCGTTTGGTGTTTCCAGAAATCACGTGGTTTGACACTAAGCAGCTGACTTGCTGGAAACGAAGCCCCTGAAATCACCTTCCCGTCAGAAATCCCTCTGGGATGTGGGAATGTGAGGGAATTCACACTCCTGCCATCTCTAAATATAGCCAATTTTCCCGCTTACTGGAACGATCAGGGTAATTTAGCACATTGGCATGACTCAGATAAGCACCGACCTTACTCTGCGGTGTTACATATTAATCATGCTTTTGATAACTGCCCCAGTTAATGAGTAGCCTGTGTCGGTAGATCCCACATTCAGCCGCTAAACAGGCTCTAACCTGAGACGTGGAGACAGAAAGGTGATGGGAGCATGTCTGATAGATCTACAAGCTCTTTCCACTAGTGGCATGTGGCTCGATACTGAAATATTGATGCATCCCATACCAGATACTTATGTTCTAGAATTCATTCACATCTTGAAACATCAATATTTTAGTAATTTGGGGTAAATATGGAGTTTATTATGAACAGGAACAAAGAGGAAAGTAACTACACTATCGCGAACTCATCTAAATTATACCCAGTTGGTAGGAACTGCTTATTCTTCCACCTCTGATAGTCCAGTGCTGCATAACAATGGCTGGTTTCAGTTCCAAAAACGGCCACAGTTTGCGACGTATGTGGCAAGACTGAGTTGTTTTGGCAACACCTCAAACCTCTTCAAACAGAGTAAATCCTAACCCAGAACACAACGAGCTCATGATGAGTATAGAGTATAGAGCAGGAAAGTGACGGGTGTGCTATCCAGGTAGAAAGGCAGAAAATATATTCAATTTAATTTTTTTTCCTGGTATGATAATTCTTAATTAAACAATAAGATGTCTCGTATTAATCATGAAGCTATGATTTGAGACACATAAATTTTTATTTGTATAAAGTATCGGTATCGGATCAGTATCAACGATACTAGTCTGAATTTTACTTGGTATCGGAGCGGAAAGGAAATAAGTGGTATCGGACATCACTTATTTCCACTTCCTGGGCCTCATGGCTGTGAAGAAACCATCCTTTCTGCTCGGTTTCCACACACTGAGTGACTGTGTTTCCCGTTGCATCACCAAGGCCATTATCTTAACCCTAATGGGCGGCTGTCAGGGAGGACTATGGGTTTTCCCATGATTCACGGAGTGTGTCACTGTGTCGCTATGAGGGTCACGGAGGCGAGGGGCTGTAGTCAGAGCTGCTGCATGATGTGATTCATTACTCGGTGATGACAGTGGACGGACTAAAACGAGTCCTATCGCAGAAGCCAAGAACAAATTGCATGGAGCGAAGTCTGGGTGCTCAAAGGGGAGACTGGGAAGTTTCCCAGTGTCCAGCACTAACACGGGACCCTCAAAGAGCCGAAAAAGTATCCTGTGATATTTAGGCCCTATATTACAATGACTCATGGGTTTTATCTCACCCTGAATCTTTCACAGAACTGCTGTAGTACTCCTCATCCAACCACAGCTCCAGCCCGGCGGAACTGCTATTTGACCTATCAGAGAAACATCTCTGCTCCCCCACACTCTTCTAACTTTCTCTCCTCTCTCTATTTTCTGTTATAGAAGTACAGAGTCGACATGCCTGGCTCTAGTAGTGCCTTTATTCCCACCATTAACGCCATCACCACCAGCCAGGACCTGCAGTGGATGGTCCAGCCCACAGTCATCACCTCCATGTCCAACCCGTACTCACGCTCACATCCGTACGGTCTGTCTGTGTCCAGCGGCCCCGGACTCCTCGGCCACACCGCGCTCGCGCGACCCGGGGTCATCCGCTCTATCGGCGACGCACGAGGACGACGCAAAAGGGATGAACAGGTGTGTGCTGCTGATCTTATTCTCACACTGCCATTCAAATGCATGGAGTACGCAGTGTGTGCACGCAAAATATTGGAATAAAATTGGAAATCAATTGCGCTGCAAGGCATCCAGTTTTAATGTAATAAATTACTATAATAAATAATTATTGTTTTTTTATTTTTGTCATTTTATCACATTGAACATTAATTAATGTTAATTGTTAGCTTGCAAAAGGTTTTTTAAGCTAATGAACCACTTTAAACATGTGCAATGTGTGGTAGCGATATTCTTGTGTGTCCAAAAGTTTTGGCACCCCAGTCAAATGACACCTTTTGTTGATTTTTCCAAGTGAAAGGAGGTATACAGCCTCTACAGATAACACTTTTTGTGCATAAAAATTTATATAAAAATGCGATGTGTACAGGAATAACACAGAAATGGTGCAAAATGTCAATATGACACACACAGTATTTTGAAATGCCCCCCATCCCTCATTTTGCAATTAAAAAGAATGTAAAATATAAAACAAGAGCATAAAAATATGAGATTACACTTAAATACAAAAAGTAAATAAGTAAATTACTCTAAATAAACAATATCTATAAATCTATAAAAAATCACTCTATGAAAATTTGTCATTTATTTATATATAGAAATTAGTTTCCTGCAGAAGACTTTTCACGTAGAAAATCATACCATCCAAAAATTATGCATTGCATTTTCTCTTTAATATCTCTTTTAACAGTTGTAATTATGTGCTCTTTGTTTTTCCTAGGGTGCTAGAAAGGCTCCTATAAATAAAAAATTATTATTATTATTATTGTGTTTTGGGGTGTACAAACTTTTGCACACAGTGTCTGCAACTACGCCTGGCTATATATTACGAAAACGTTTGATTGTTGATTCCAAATGCCTGAGCGTCAGTGCATTCGACCGTCATGTATCCACTGTGAATGATGATCTGTGCTCATCGCCCGTTTTGTGCCTCGTAGCTGACGCCCGAGGAAGAAGAGAAAAGGCGAGTGAGACGAGAGAGGAACAAGCTGGCAGCCGCCAAGTGCCGGAATCGCAGACGAGAACTGACCGAGATGCTGCAAGGGGTGAGTTTACACACTAGTGCTGAATGAGAACATCTCTGCCTTACACTATAGCACATACTGGGGAATGTAGAACCTGTCTGCAATGGCAGAGGCTCAGCCACCTAAACATTCTTAGGAAAGTTCCTGAAAGAAGTGGTTGAATTGACATGGAACACCACATTGTGACTCCATTTGCTCTTCTTCGAGTCTATTTTTTGCAGCTAGTTATTGTATACGTGAGTGTGTAAGAGAGAGGGACGTTATGGCACTCGTCTGCAGTCAGAAGATTTAGTGAACCCGGCGCTTTTTTGGCGTATACGACTATAAAAGCCCAATGTTGTCTGGCAGCACGTGGGAATGCCCCTTCGTCCAGACGATACAGACTGTAATTGAACTAATTAGCCCTACAATGCCGCCTCTCAAGCTGTCCATCCGAAACCACGGGCGAGGAATGTGCTGCAGGGGGTGGACGAGACCAAATGTCTGATTCTGTGTGAAGAAGAAACCATGCAAGTCATCTAACCTCACACACTGCTATCTGCCTCCCCTTTCCTCCCCCACCTTGTGTGCTTCAGTCTTCACCAAATAAGGAGCCAGCATGGCAGTCTTTACCGTCGCTCCTCTTCTCTCTCTTTCCTTCTTTGTAACGCTGAAGACTACGTTGCTTTTAGTTTCCTTCTTCCTTATACACACCCAAGCAGTCAGGGAATTATCACTGGCCGTCTAGACGTGCAGTTTGAATCTACCCCCACCCCAAATCCACAGGGTGTGGCAAAATAGTTGTGTAAGAAACCCAGTAATACACACTGTCAGTTTGAGAGCACTTATCGGGGCCTACATGCAGGCTTCTGCCTCCTCACACTCATAACTACACAACATCCATGACTTTATTTACTCATTTCATGATTTAGTGAGTAATTCCTCCCAATCCTGAACAGGGTTCTCCTCCGGTTCATTTAGCACCCCTGATGAGTAAGCAGCATGTACCCCAAAAGGTTAAATGAGTTTGAGTACTGCTTTCACTTTTCCAAAAACAAGAGGCACTTGGCACTTATTTGTGAGTTCTGCAAAATGAAAATGATTAGACCGCATTCCACCCAAATATATATATATTTATAAAAAAATTATTTCTCTTTCAATCTATCTTTTTATTTCTGTTTTTATATATTTTTTATATTTCATTTGTGTGTGTCCCAAAAACAAAAAAGTGTGTGTGTGTGTATAATGTCCAAAAAACCATTTAAATATATATATATATATATGTATGTATGTATGTATATATATGTATGTATATGTATATATATGTATATATATAGGCTTAATTACATACTTACAAAAGAATATGGTGCAGTTATGTTCTGTAGCATGTACAGAAGCATTAGAAAGTATACAGTGTGTAGTGTAATAATTTATAGCAGTTACAGCTTTTAAGGCTAATAATTTATATAAATGCCATAATAAGCATTAATCAATCCTGATAAAACTGATATAATTAATATAATAATTGAACAGTTCTAAATAGCATTGCGTGCAAGCAGCAGCAACCGTGGTAGATTGGAGAGAACATTGTGTGGTTGTTTGTTGTCAGGGTGTGTCATAAATGGCACTGAAAAGGTCGTAGAGTTGAAACTGGGATAGGCCTCATGGGTTGGGGCTGCGCTGATTTGTGTGTTCTGTTCTTTTGGGCGTGGCTTACAAAGTGCTATAAGACTGAATGCACTGTCCTAGTTAACAAGGGCGACTCCTACAAACCAGCTGAGGTAGCAAATTCAGGTCCACAAAGTAAAAATCCTGCCCAGGATTTTCCTCCAACACACGTTGCTGCACTGAGCTATGTCGAGAAGCCAGGCAGAACAAAAACCTGGGAAGGATTTTTCATTTCTGGACTTAAATTTGGCACCTCTGCTTGTTTGTAGGAGTCGCCCTTGTTAACTAGGACAGTGCCTAGAAGAAGCACATTGGGTCACCTGCAGTACCTGTCAATAGATAGACTCTTCCAGTGCCAGACCTTCCATGTAATATGAAGGTTCTACACCAACGTAAGAATTACCTAGAACATCTAAGCCGAGAACTATTTAGGTTTATTTTAAAAAGGCGGTAATAAGCTTGTAATAAGTAGTCGATCTTATGTAGCACAAATTGTTAATATCATATTTTTGTGGTTTTCCCCTAAAGGAAACCGAGAAGTTGGAGGAGGAAAAGGCCGACCTGCAAAAGGAGATTGAGACTCTGCAAAAGGAAAAGGACAAGTTGGAGTTCATGCTGGTGGCTCACAACCCTGTCTGCAAGCTGCCGCCAGAGGAGCGGCACCAGGGCCCCCTTCCCCAGCAATGTGCCCCGCTCCCTCTGACCATGCGCCCTGGCCTGGTCTCGCGGGGGCCCCACAACACCCTCAACCCTGTGGTGGTCAAGCAGGAGCCCATGGAGGATGACGATGATGACGACGACGACATCAAGAGCCAACACTCGGTCATCAAGCCCATCTGCCTGGGCGGCGGCATGTACTGCTCAGACGGCGACAGCCTCAACACTCCTGTAGTGGCCGCATCCACACCGGTGTCCACCCCCAGCAACCCCAGCCTCATCTTCACCTACCCCAACATGCTGGAGCCCGAGAGCCCCTCGCCCTCCTCGGAGTCGTGCTCCAAAGCCCACCGGCGCAGCAGCAGCAGCGGAGACCAATCATCAGACTCGCTCAACTCGCCCACCCTCCTGGCTCTCTGAGACAGATCGTTCCTTCAATGCCCAAACTGGGAACCATCCCGGGACCTCATCTCTACAAAGCCGAGAACCCTCAAGGGCTAATTTGCTCATTTTTATTTAAAACGTCTCAGAAGGGAGTTTCTTTTCTTTCCTTTTTCATTCTTGTTTTGTTCACGTGTTCAGATTTCTTCACCTACTCACCATTTCAGCGATGACCACACGTGGCATGGTTGGACTAAGAGCACCAGAATGGAGACTTAACGAAAGAGCTGAGTTAACATTGACTTTCCTCAATCTTGCACTCGTGCTCCGTTGGTGTTTCCCCAAACAAATTGGGACAGTTCAAGGGACTGGGGAAGGAGCGTGCGAGACGTTCGGTACAGTCTTGGATGGGACACTACAGAGTCGCTGGACGTCCTCAGAAGGAAAACGCAGTATGACGTGACATTTCCATTGATTGCCCTTTGTATTTATGACCTGTGTGAATATTGTCCAGTTGTATATTGTGTCCTGCTGTTCTAAAATCATGTCATGGGTTCACTGGATGAGCCTCTGTGTCTCAGAGAGAACGAAAGCGACATGTAATATTAAAGGCTGACCTCTTTGACTTTATCAATACCTGGCACAAGAACCATGGTGATGTTGCAGACTTTTACATTATTTTTGCTATGTATATTAAATGGAAATAAGAACACTTCACTGAATTTATTGTCAGGGATTTTTGTGTGTGAGTGAGCCACACAAGCATTACTTAAAAGCAATTGCACATGGCATACAAAACATGTCAGAACACAGGGGTGTGCACTTGAGGACAAGCTCTAGCCATATTAGGTTCAGCCTCTAACCCTTTACAAAGCAATACTGCTTTTATTGGGCAGACACTGTGGTATTAACATGGAAACAATGATTATGTATTTTTTAACACATTTTTATGGCTCCCTCCAATCATGTCGTTTTTCGCAGACTCTTAGAGTTTGAGCTGAAGCCAAATGGGCACATTTCCCTCAAACACTGGGCGAGCCTCAAATACCAGACATGGGACCAGATGCACTTTGTTACCGAACTCCGATTGATCTCCTCAGTGGCGTTCCTCCCACAGCCGGGTGTAGAAAGGGCTGCGAGGAAGCGATGCCTCTAAATTCTTATCACAAGGTCGGATATAGTATGGAGAACGAATACCAATTGCAATATATCTGAACTGTTTACTTCAGACATTCCTTTTGGGAAGCAGGCAGAGAACTCCCAGCTTTGTCAGCCTACTGCTTCTGCTGGCGTAGATTTGAAGGAAACTTCTTCTTTTGTTGCGTATTTATATCTGGGAATATTTTATGGCCACTGAGGATTTTGGAGAGAATTAGGGTCTTTTTATTTTTATTATTATTGTTTTAGCGAGCGAGTGAGTATCCTGGAGAACATCAGATATACCAAAAAATGAGTTGTCCGTCAGTCTTTGAACCCTATAGATCTTTAAGCAAGCCATCTATAAACCCTCTGTACATGTCCTGCTTTCCAAACCAATCTTTTCTCTTTTTTAATTGCTTTCACTGTTTAAAGCTTGAGGAAACAAAAAAAATCGACTACAAAAACAGCAATATGTATGTCAGTGTTTGTTCCTTTGGTTATTTAAATGGATTATAATAATAATGAAAAAAAAAATCTTGATAGTTGTACTTTGCTTGTCCACAAAGTTTGATTTTGTTGGTGGGTATCTCATGATTGTTAGAGTTTGCTCTGTTTTTTCCTTAAGTCGGTCCATATTTGGCTGAATGCACCTCTCTCGTCCATCAGTAAGCCATTCGCTACCAGTTTTCCATAGGCAATAATATACCACCCTCCATAGTGCCTCTATCCTGTCTGATTATGTAGTTGTATGTAAACCTGCACTACTTACAGGAGAATTTGCCAATGGCTAGTGTGTTATTTGATAAAATGCATAATTTTTTTTTGGTAGAAACCAAAAAGGCACTTTAAGATTTTACGTCACAAATCACTATCTGATCAAATGCATCACTAATGGCCATAAATGATCTACAGGGATTCATATTTATCAATATTTGTGAATAGACACATAGGAACTACACCACAATTTGGGCTCAAGCTACAGAAACATGGGGACATTGAAGACGCAGGGCATTGTGGTGCTCTCTCAACGTTCCTGTCATGACGTATGGACATACGTTAAGCTCATGGTTCTAGGCCTCCAACTCAAAGCATTTGAGCAGAACTGGTGGGCAAGGTGCATTCGGTACCTGACGTTATGTCACATTTATGAGCGTGGATGGATGACTCAGCATTTCACTTGATCAAATTATGTAATAAATCATGATTCTTTACTTGGTGTTAGGAGTGAAATCTCTTTCAAAACCATTCAAAGGCTTTTGCAGTTGTGTTTGGAGCTGTACGTGTCTGTTGTGAAGATGTCTTACTTTCAAATAAATCTGAAAACCAACATTTCTGAGCCCCTGTCCCTTTCATTCTGTAAGGAATTCTTCCATTGTCTCCCCCTGGTTTATTCCAGGCACACATCTGCGCATAATGTATATCCCGTGCTGGTAATTCATACTGGTTATTGCCATGTTTTTCCATTGAATCAGGCCCGACGTCAGTTTTGCAATTCGCCCTGTTGCAATAGCTGCTCAGAACTGAGCTTTTGGATGCAGCCCAGCAGCATGAAGATAAAAGGCTGATATAAATATGAACAGCCCACAGTATCAATTTACTGTAGGAAGCTTCAGAACCAGTGGTCTCCATTGACCCCAAACAGGAAGCTGTGCTGTTCAGAGGCATGTGACGTGGTCAGTGCAGTAAGCTATGACTGATCGTTAAGAGATTTCAACATCAGATTGACCAGCACATGGGTCATGCTCCAAATATTCACTTTATACTTTAAGCCAGCATGAGCAAGCACAAGCAGTAACGAGTTGATCAATGATAGACTTTGATGTCAGATTTACAGTGGGGTCAAAAAATCCAGTAAAGGAGGTTTTATTTCTTTCTAATTTAATACATATTATTTGTCTCTCAAGAACGCAGGCGAACGCGCCATTAAATTTGATTGGGAAGGTGTCCCGAACGTGTGGCATTATTTTCTTTTAACACCCAAACGGGTTTTGTGCTTCAGATTTGCGGTTTCATATCACTCCGCCATTAGCACAGTTAGCAAACATGGAAGACAACTTCAATATAAATTGTAATATTTTGGGCGATTATGGGATGTTGGAGTGTTGGACACAGGGCCAATTTAAAGACCAGGAAAAGGGGGAATGTTTCAGTGAAGATAAAACAAAAAGGCGTAGTGGATTGCTGAGAGACGACCAGAACATTCTAGAAAACTATTTTCTTAGCGCATGCCACAAAACTGCAATAAAATCCATCAACACAAATACTTTGAAAATATTCATTTCCTCATTTTGGTGCGGATGTTGTGAGTGTCAAAGTTCTTCAAGGAGAGGTGAGGTGAGGTCACCAAACTAATTTTCAAAGGTTTTATTTAAGAAAGAGAGAAAAATGATAAAGTAAAAGTTTGTGGAAGGTGGATTCTTAGGAGGAAAGAAGTATGGAGCACAGAGTTCAATTTGCATTGAAGGTCTCTGAGCACACAATGATGGTCACCAGGGATTTAATACTGTTCAGATCTAATGGGCATTTTCTCACCAATCAGGCCAGTTTCCACCAGTTCTAGCCAGCGTTAATGTCACGTGTGTTAGGTGCCATAGAGTCTGGGCAGTTCAGAGATTGTGAAGCACAAATCGGATGTTGATGATGCTTGTTTTGTCTTTGATGGCAAGCAGCATGACATTTTCTTGAAGATAGGAAAGACCTTGAGGCCTTGCGCATAATGATTTGGAGAATAAGAAATGCAGAGAGTCATCCTTATGATGGGGTCACAGGGCCTTACATGTCATATTGCATGGCATATTTCCTTAATGATACTATCAGTTGTTGCTGTCAGAACAAAACCTTGTATCTCCATCTTAGACATGTTTTACAATTTTGCAGATTTAAAGAAAAAACACCAGCTGATGTTTACACTGTGTCACAATTTCATGATGAAAGGACCAGCAGAAATGGCCCCGAAGCACATTTTACATGAACCTTCTTTATAAGTAAAGACCATTTTATGTTTTCCTATGAAGTTGCCATTTTGGAGATACATGGTTTTTGTCTGACAGCATGTGGTGATTTTGGAATATTTACATTAATTTATAATTTTCTTTATAGCATATCCCTCTTCTGCTGTAAGGAGAGCTCCACAGGTTTGTAATGACCTGGTCTCTGATGACCAGACCAAACTCAGCTGAACAGGCACATTAAAGGCACAAGACTGAAAAACATATAGAAACATTTGGTTTAAAAAAAAGTGTTTTAATGATCGGTGTAATAAATTTGCTGAAATGTAAATAGAGTCTTAGCAATAGTGAGAAAAATGCGATATTGCTTCTTCTTTTGTGTCAAAATGTAAACATATTTGAAATGTGTTGTATGATTCCAGCTAGAAAAATACTTTTAAAAAGCTTAGTCTAAAATCTAATATTATTATTATTCATATTAATAATAACCAAATTATTAATTTCTAATAAAGACACTGGGGCATTAAGCCAACTCCTTTTTTTTTAGAAAACTAAAATACCAGTCCATATTTTTTTAGATGTAACTGATCATCTTCAAGAACAACAGTCATACTGATCTATGTAGGCAGGTAAACATGCACCAGAAACATCACAGCAGAGACTCAACACACTTCATGTCATCTAATGTCCTGAGACAATGAGAAAAAAAGACAGTAAGTAAACATTTTCAATAGTTGTTCATATAAGAATGGAGAAAATGAAGCATTATGGAAATAAACACATGTTTTCTGACCTTTGCCACAGTTAAATGTGGGCAATAAGGCCATGCTGGCCTGGTCTCTGGGTCACACTCATGGCCTCCATACTCTGAGCTTCAGCAAATAGGTTATGACGTGACCTGAAGCAAGCAGTGTGTTAGCATGCACTGCCATCTTGTGACACTGTCTGCAATAACATGTCTCAACACAGCTGGTCGTTCATTTTCCCTCAGCTTCAAAAGCCTCAAAAACTTTATTCTGCAAATTGAAGTGTAATTGGAGTGTAATTATTTGTCATTATTTGGTATAATTATTCCAAATCCTGTTTAAAATGGGGTTTCCATCTTTAATCTGTCTGGAGCTGAGAAAAACTACATTTCCCATGAGGACAAATGGCTCCATAGAGGTGAGAGTAACTGATTGCAGTACTTAGCATAACTTATTAACTGGGGAGTAGATAAAAACAATATTTTTTCATTTTCGAAGCACTACACACACACACACACACACACACACACACACCCACACACACACACACACACCCACACACACACACACACACACACA
>JBBIGC010000001.1:45434120-45445478 GCA_037576955.1 Lepidarchus adonis
TGCTGTTTATAAATAAACAAAACAACCAAAAACAATAAATAAAATGGAGTGTTAAATGTTCTTTAGAAATTAAAGTTGATCTTTGAAAGGTTGTAGTTGCACTTATTATGCCACTATCATAACACAAGTTGAAAATGGTCTAACAAAGACAATATTATCGTTTATTGCAATAATTTCTGGGACAATTTATCGTACAGCAAAATCTGTTATTGTGACAGGCCTACTTCTATCTCATCTACAATACATAATAATCAAAAGATTAATCTGGAGAATTCTCAGTGCACATGAGATGAGTCTGAAAATCAGGACCCTCTGGCAGCACTGGGGATCACTTCCAGAAAGCAATGGCTATGAACACAGATCACCATGTCATTCATAAATGAGGTTAACAATGTCATGCAAAGTAAAAGCCATACATGAACATGGTCTATGGATAAAAACATATTTAAAAATATATTTAAAAGCTACGGCAAAGTGGAAAATGATTCAGATGAATCTGTTTGACATTCTCTTTGGAAAACAGATGCCGTATCCGCGGCTGTTGAGCAACTAGAATCCTATATCACACAAGAATGGAGCAACATTCCTCTCCCTAAAGTCCAGCAACTGGTCTCAACTGGTTTACAGACTGAGAAAAGAGAGGGAGAAGGAGAGAGTGAGAGAGCAAGTGTGAGTGAGGAAGACAGACTATTAGGGATGCTCGTTGTTATGGATTTTTTAAAGTGATTAACATTGTGGTCTGAGTGCAGGAGCTCTGGCAAAACTATGACAGCACAGCTAAAGGGGAGAACCAGGAGGTAGCACAGACATTAGGGCATCCTGGGTCACAAGGCAGCCAAACTGAGTGTGAGTGACTGTGAATGTCGAATATAAGTTCTAGCTTTTATTAAAGTTTAACATTTTTGCAAAAATAAACACAAAATGGTTCAAAAACAATAACCATGAAGTTATATCATACCATACCACTTTATTTATATAGCACTTGTAAAAACAGCCAATGGCTGACCAAAGTGCTGTACAGCGTACAAGAAAACACAATCCACAAGAGTAACAACAAAAGTACATAAAACACAAGAGACTTAAGGCAGACAAGAATAAAATATATAATAAAAAATACATAATAAAGATAAAGAATAAAATGACTCAGTTTTTATATCATTGCAGATGAATGTTACTATTGCCTCTGTATATTTAAGGGATGTTGAGAATTTGACGAAAATTGAACCCTAACACCACCTCCCGTGTGTTTAACAGGACTCGGGCATCTTAACTGAAAGCCTGTCAGCACAATGCCTTAATAAATAATATGAGGTCTGTGGTATTTCGACTGTATGTAACTACGGTTTCGCATAGTTTGCAAATTACTTTCGTTTTGCCCAGCTTGTCGTTTCCCCTCACATTTCCGAAACCATCTTGACACTCATCTGCTTTTAGGTGGTGTTTTCAAGGTAGGAGCTGCATCTACCATATTTAGATTCACTGCAACCAATCACAGATCTTTTGCTGTGCTGGGAGCTCTCGCAAGTCGGCGGTCTCTCACTGGGAGCTCAAGCTGGAAGGGCCGATATTGACGTTTTCAAATGAAAATCTATATTAATTGAATTTTTTAATTAATTTATTTTTTTTAACCCAGCCCTGATCTTTAGATCATCTTATGTGCACTGCAGGTGTGTTTGTTTGGAAGCTCAGAGGTGTCTTTAAGAGAATGTTTGCGTTCTGGAGCGTCAGATGAGGAGCTTCTGCAGATTATTGGAGCCGCAGTGAGGAGGAAGAAGAAACAGCATGCAGGTACACGCGCGCACACACACACACCCACTCCCTCATCAGAAGAGATCCCTTCACACATTCACAAGCCCCACCAGACCTTCACCATCATTTCTCCATTCCTTTCCAATATTTGTTTTCATATGTATACTTTTTTTCTACCATTTGTGTCTGGTTCCAGTGAAAGAGGTTCACTCTCCTCTCCTCATGGCTTAGACACACTCCCCAGGTCATCCATCCCTCTCTAATCCACCCCCTCTCTTTGTAATGGAGGAAGATTCAGTCCATTTCACTAATGCTCCTCAGTGATAATGCTGCCTCACTGCACAGTTTGGCACAGGAACTGCTTTATTCTGCACACACTGTCCTTGTTTTTTTCCCCCTCTTCCTTTTTAAAATGTGTGATCACCGGTGCCTCTTTATCTTTACAGGCATGTTCAATATATCTCAGATGAAGAACAGGCCCATGATCCTCATTGGTGGGTGATGCATCTGTACGTAACAGGCCTCTGACCCATTCTCACTCTGTGTTTTTTATATACAGTCAAACTCTGTTAGCTCGCTTCCATTGGGCCGGCTCCAAAATGTGGAGAGAGGTGGGGGTGGTGAGCTGTCCAAATGGATCACCAGGGTCGTGGTTCCTTTTTTGTTGTTGAGGCGTTTGTCATATACGATAGTAGAATGCAGTTGAACACCTTCTAAATGCTTTACGGTAAATACTGGACTCCCACCAGAGACACTGTGTTGAGATGTGTTTCATGGGGAGCAATACATTATGGACTGTGTAGTGTTTAGAGCAGAGAATGGGTGGGTAATACAGGCAGAGAAGGGGTGGAGAGAGCGTTGCTTGCTGGGAGTTTGAGTCTGTTTAGGAAAGAATGCTTAGCGACATGAGAAAGGTAACACGGAAAGAGAACTGATATACGCGAGCTGCTATAAGTTAATAATGAGAAAACTGTGGCATTAGCAGTAGCATGCAGGCTACATCTCTAACACACACTCAAATTTGTCGAGCTATTGCTAGTGAAATGCATACACTGGACACTTTGCATGTTGGGGCTAGAGGTGAGGATGGCAGCTTAACAAGGTAAATAACATGGAAGAAAAACTGTTCTGCAGCCTGTAATGGCAAGCGGCTAACTAACGGGGCGAGCTACAGGATTTGACTGTAAATACCTTTTTCACTCAAGAAATCTTTGCTCATTGTCTGTTATTTGTTTATTTAATTTAGCAAATATCTTATGTTTGTCATGTTATTCACTACTGATTATTAAGAATGCAAGTTCTGAGCCAGGGTTGGTGATAGGAACCAGACGTCCTAAGACATGGTAGTGACCATCGCTAGCAAACAGTGGAACCTGGCAGCGCTATTCATGGGAGGCAGTAGAAAGTGTGGAGGAGTACAAAGACCAGGGCACCATTTTAGACAGTTCCCTAAAATTTACCTCCAATTCTGACGACATCCTATGGAGATGCCAGCAGCTACCACATCTCCCGAGGAAGCTTAACCCCTTTGGGGTCAATAAGGTCGAACTTGGAACCTTCTACTATTCAGTGCCCCATCATTCTTCATATCTAGCTGGTTTAATGCCTTTTGCCTGCAGCACAAGAACCATCAGCTAAGAGCATTAAAAATAATCAAACTTCCTGTTACATCACTTGCAGTTTGTGGTGGTGTTGTGTACTTCACCCTTCAAAAGCAGTGCCAGCAAGAATGTGGGTGAAGATGTTTCGAGTGTGCTACAATAGCAATCATGCCTTTTCTGAACTGAAACTAAAATTATTAATCACTACTACTACTTTTGTTTTATTTATTTATTTAGATTCTTTTGTCTGTACCCCTTCTGAGCCTTGGTTCCTCTCAAGGTTTAGGGAGTTTTTCCTCTCCTCTAGGGAGAGGGGCTGGGACCCAGATTCTGTAAAGCTGCTGTATGACGACGGCAGTAAAATTTACTTGAATTGAATTTTCTACTGAGGATTGTGGAACAGAAGGGTTTAAATGCTTTTATAGGAAGTACCTCAGACACCTTTCTATATTAAATGCTGGATTTCAGTACTTATCATGCTATTGTCCAGGCCTGTGTTTCATTAGTGTTTAACTGTCACTTCTTTCCTTCTTGTTCCTCAGCTGGAGAACATTGCCAATGTGGGCCTGCAACAAGACTCGAGCACTTCTCCACTCCCTGCATGGCTCCCTCAGGCCGAGAAATGCCTCGGGCTCAAAGACCCTATTACCTAGACCTACACCAGAGTGGCCAAGTCAGAGACAGCTTTACTAACCGCACCTTTGCCTCCGATGCACCTGGTTCTACGAGCTCAGTCTCGTGCCAGATCAAGACAGCAGTAAATGTTTACCATGCCTGTCAGGGAAGGAACCTATCCTTCCTTGATGTATTTAGAAGTGATGCAATGACCGTTCACGGCCATCACAATGCTTCCGATTCTGAAACACACACAGACACGTTCACACAGCTGAGATACGCACGAAGAACTGCAGGTCAGAAGGTTCTCCCCCAGTCTATTGTCAGCGTTGTGTTAAGTTGCCCCAGCCAGAGCCGTCCACTGTTACAGAGCATAAGGATGAAGCACCACCAAGGGGACAGTCCTGAAAACTTCCGTGCAGCAACATCTGACCAGTTGACCCACACAGACACCCAGGGTAAAGCCTCAATGGTCAACGTTGGAGACAAGGCAGTGACCAAGCGAACGGCAACAGCCTGCGCCCGGGTCGTCCTGGGCCCCAAAGCTTTCAGCCTGGTCCGTGAAAACCAGTTGGCCAAGGGTGATGCTTTAGCAGTTGCTCAGTTGGCAGGCATCATGGGTGCCAAGCAGACCTCCTCTCTGATACCTCTATGCCACCCTCTGGCCCTAGATCATGCCTCGGTCACCGTAGAGCTTCAAGAGGAGGGGCATATGGCGCTTATCGTGGCGCGCTGCCAGACGACAGGTCGCACGGGGGTGGAGATGGAGGCGCTGACGGCAGCGACCGTGGCAGCTCTGACGCTCTATGACATGTGCAAGGCAGTCAGTCGTGACATTATTATTACTGACATCAGACTGCTCTCCAAGACGGGAGGAAGCCGAGGTGATTTCCAGTGCAGCAGCAAGTAGACGCACTCAGATACCACGTAGAACAACCATGAACGCTCCAATGTAGCTACAAAGCCAGACTGTTTGATCCCCTCTATGCTTTTGTCGACGTCTTCATAGTGCCTTTAGTAAACCTGACCATACTTTGAGTAGATTTTCATGCTTTCGAAGCAGATTGCCTGAAAATCACTTCCCTGAATACTGGGAACTTTTTTCTTTATGGAGAATTAGGGCTGCAACAAGAACAGCATCACCGCCATACACTGCTGTGGTAGGAAAATTCTACCACTGCAGCTCTATTGAGAATATCCTTCTAAACCTGATTTCACCATTATGCTCTGGGTCTATTTTGATAATGTAAGACTGTAGATGATTGTACAGTACTGTGCAAAAGTCTAGTTTAGAGGTGTAAGTGGCCTTATTTTTCTATTTGGACATCATGAATATTGGAGTCAATACAAATAAAATTAATACAGTGAATGTTTGTCGATGTGTTGGGTTAACATTTCCATGTTCTAACAGCTCCCAACACCTCAACTTTGCTGCCGAAAGACACTCACTACTGAGAATAATGAGAACAAACCATTTGCATAAGACTTTTGCACAGTTCGATTATGAATGTTTTATTCTTGCTGACTTAGTTCAATCAAGAGACCAGCGGTGCCCAGAGTCGTCCTGGAACACAGTTTGGAAATTCCCCTCCTCGAACACACTCACTAAAGCTGGCAATTAACAGGTGAGGTGAACCAGGTGTGTCTGAGCAGGAAAATCACCAAACTGGGTGGAGCTGGGCACCTCATTTAGACAATCCTCTGCACTGTAGGATCAGGTTACTGGTTAGAAAGCCAAAGACATTCTAGACTTCCCAGTAACTGCTTAGTGTTACTGTTATGGTTAGGAATCGAGTAATCTAGACATTGACAATCTAGTATTCATATGCACAGTTTATAATGGAAAACAATCAACATTTTCTATTGAATAGGTCTTGCTGGAGTGGGCTTCCTTTCTTTCCTTTCTCAAGCTCATGTAGTGCTATCTGAACCCATTGTAATGGTCCGAAGTCAGTCCTGGAGGGCCGGAGTTCCCTCCTCAAACACACTCACTGAACCTGCCAATGAGCAGGAGGCCGGCCCTGCAGAACCGGACTTCATCACCCCTGGTCTGAGTACAGTGTGTACTAGCAAATTATAAAGCTGATTCATTAAAAGGGCATTTTAATTGGTTAACATTTGAACAGGAATGGCCACAGTTGTAACAGCTCTAATTTAGATTCTAATCATTTCTTTTCAAAATAATTAAAATGTATATGATGTTGTTTAACATTTCATCCTGAACAGAAACATTTTTGCATTTTTAGTTTTATTTTTTAATTGTTCAGTCATTTGCTCGGAAAGGGCTTTACATTAGACAGTATATGGACATATAATGGAGGTTGTTGTAAAATGTGTTTTCTGGATGGGATTTAGGAACATTCCTGTTGTTCCATCTGTTATACAATATTGAGAACAAATTCTGTTAAAATATTAAACAAAAATTGATTGTTTTTTTTCCATCAGTAATACAGGGACATGAAGTGAACCTTTTGGAATGTCGTTTTTCTGCATTAATTTGTCATAAATAGTTAACTGGTACTGTGTATGTGATCCCTTGAGTTAATTACCTCAGAAAGGCTCATTGGAGTCAGGTGTTAGCAAAATGGAGGTGTGGACCAGAGCTTCTTCAGCCACTCAGACTGCTCCACAGAGGAATACATTTATGTGAGCCATGCCTCGACCAAAAAGAATTTTTGGAGGATCTGTAATCAAAAATTGTTGATTTATATAAAGCTGGAATAGTTTACAAAGTGATTTCAAAGTCTTTAGAAATTCACCAGTCTACCAGATCTACAAATGAAGACCCGTTGGGACTGTGGCTACTCTCCTAAGAAGTCAATAAGACTCCAAGAGCACAACACGTTCATCAGTGACATAAAGAAACACTGAGTGATGGCCAGAGATTAGAAGACATCATTGGAACTGACTCATCTCTGTATTCCTGAAACAAGCAAATTGTGTCTATGGCAGGACACCACGAAGGAAGCTTCTGCTTAGTAAAAGAACGTTGCAGCAATGCTTGAATTTGTGAAAGAGAATGTTGACCCTCCACAGCAGTTTTGGTAAAATGTTTAGAGGATGATAAAACTAAGATTTAACTATTTGTTCAGAACAGCCAGCACTACAGCTCCTCATGAAAACATCATCCCAACCGTAAAGTGTGGTGGAGGAAACATCTTCTTCAAGCTACTTCACTTCATCAGGACCTGGACCCGCGTGTAATCACAGGTGAAGATGAATTCACAAGTGTATCTAAAAAGTGTTCAGGATAATGTGAGAACGTCTGAACCTCAGCTGAAACTCTGTAGAAGTTGGGTGATGCAACAGGACAATGACCCAAAACATAGAAGTCCCAAACAGAACAGCTTCTTAAAAACAAAATTCACCTTTTGGAGTCAGAGTCCAGACCCCCACCCAACAAGAAGGAGAAGCTATGGGACGACTTGAGAGCCACACACAAGACGTCCAAAGAACATGACCGAGATAAGGCAGTTCTGCAGGAGGAATGAACTAAGATTCCTCCTAAATTATGTGCTGGTCTGATCCACATCTACAGGAACCACCTGGATGAGGTTCTTGTTGCAAAGGGGGGCAACCACATACTTTTTCCACTATGGTAGTTCCCAATTAATACAAAGATCAGAAATGTTTTGTGTTATTATTTTAAGCACATATTTGTCAATACCCTTGACACATTTGATGATCATGCAGAAAACAAATTTCAAAAGGTTCACACTCTTTTAAAGACTGGAAGGAAGATCCAGAAAGTAAACGTTTCTGTTCAGTATTAGTTTGAATTTACTGCTGAATGACAAACTGGAATTTCTTCATGAACTGAAAGGTCAGTGCGAGAACAATAAAAATCTGCTTGTGACTTGTCTCTCGAGGTGTTTTGCAGTTGAAGACTGAGCTGAAGGTGTGTAAAGTAGCACTAGAGGGCGGCGGTGTGCTTCGCTCAGACTGTCAAAAGGACCACACATGGGCTGTAAGGGAAACAGGTTTATTTTACCCTACAAAAAAGGAGGCATGGCGAGCAAAATGAAACACATTATAAAATGAAAGTTTTCCAGAGTGAAAAACCTATTTGACATACAAGGACCACAGTATAGGTATTCATATTTATACTCGTATAACTTTTTTTGTTGTTGTAATGCTGTGTACATACAAAATATAGCAAACTAAATAAGGCAAATAAATAGATTCAATTTACAAGAAAAAAATTGAACATTCCGCAACGTTTTTTTTTCCTTTTCCACTTTTTTGTGTTCTGTTTTCCTCAAACAACTAGAACGGTGTACAAAATATTTCAGAACTATACATCTTTCAGGGTGAAGCTCGTCAACCTTTAAAAATACTCACTCTGCACAATATACAACCTGTCAAAAAGTGGAGTGCAGCTTCCCATGGCCGATACGAAGGTTGTGTAACTTTTTTGTGTTCGGGTAATATCTTACCCATAACAAAGGATTGTTTTTGTGCACCAAGCTTGAGTCATTTTGTGCATTTAGTTTTTTTGGGACCAAACAAAGGTGAAAGGCAAACATTAACCAAGATACTAAAGCGAGTGATGCACAGTGAGGCAGTGGAGGAGGCCGCGAGCGCTCCAATTCGCCAAGTTCCATTTTAATGGACGACATTCTGTATATATTCATCACTGTTTCAACATGTGGTCACCAGACCAAAGTTGAATGTGTATTTAACGTCTGATTCGTCTCTTCCTGTCTTATCCTTTTTGTGAATTTAACCACATCTACGTAAATCCCAGTTTGGCCCGTTTTCCTCGATGGGGAGCTGGAGCCAGCCATTTACAACTAGTTAGAAGGGCCATCTTTCATTACCTACAAAAATACATCTGACCATACTTTCCTCATCCCTCAGCTCCTCTGCCCTATTTTTTTTAATTTATTTATTTTTTTACTTTTTTGCCTATAATGATAAGCTGCATGATCATGTTCATACCGAGGGTGCAGGAAAAGCCCGTCCTACATAAACAAAAAAAAGTGCATCAAGCAACAAAGCTACATTTATTATTATTTCTGGCCACTCAATGACCAAATATATAGCAAAAAATAAAGAGAACACAAACATAATACTGATGATGACTTCAAACACCCCACGGTACTGGACTAAGCAAGCTCAGACTGTGCTGTGGAGCAATGTATTTCTACCAGCATCTGCTAAAGCACTCTCCTTTCTGATGAACATGAGGATGGAAAGTGAAATGGCCCAAAAACACCAAAATTTACGGAGAAAATGATAATTAAGCGGCCTCGTTTTCCTTCATGGATACTTAATTTGTATTTCCAATGTGAGAAACATTCCAAAGTGTCGACAAACGAGTGCTTTTAAGTTAATACATCGATTTTTTGCGGTACACACGCTCTTCATAATGTAGTGTCATAATACAGGAGAAACACCCTAATCACCATTTATGTTACATGCCGAAAGGGGGAAAAAAAACAAGAACAATAAAATGCCATGTCTTTCACCACACGAAGCTGCCACCACCCTGAATGGCCATTACCGCTTGCTGTCTGCTGGCAAATCAAGGGCTGGATGCAGTGTAGCTACTTGATGTAGAGCTGATTAAGAGAATTAGCTCACAATTTAAAGTAAGTAGTGTTTGATTGGACTGAACACTGGGTATTTGGTTAGTACTTTTGGCTTAGGTTCCAAAAACAACAAATATGAAGACACGCTCGTGCCCTCATTAAATGGTAAGAAGGAAACCTGTCCTCCTCTCAAAGAGAGGATAATGAGGATAAATGAGCACTAATTCTCAATAATGGCACCATATGCTATGTGCTGTTGTGCAACCATGTACACCCCCTACCGCTTGGCTTATGGATAACGTACCCTATTGGCACCGAAACGTCCCTGCTTTGACTTCAACACCCCAAACACAGGTGCAGGGGCACGGAGCGGTACCACACACGTGAACGATAAGCAACAAGTCTGAGAAAATTCAATTCTCTCTTAAGAGATGAGAGCAATCCTCTTACTAAACCCCCAGGGTTTCTCCTCATATGGGCAGATTGAAAAGGACGCAAGAGAAACGCATACACTAAACGGTGAAGCATCAGGATGGTGCTTATTGTGTATGCAGAACTTCTCCGCTAAGATTGACTTTAACTCTCATCGTCATCAAACCCAACCCCATAATGATCTCCCTACACCAGGTACCATAAAGAAGAGAGAGAGAACGTCCTCCAGATTCATCACCGTTTCCTCCTTAACCTGTATTCCCCTTACTTTTCTACTCCATCTTTCAACCCTCATGTCCTCGGGAGCCATGTTCGTCCAACAAGAAGGCCATTGTCCGTGCATTTGCAATCCTTTGCCTTACTTAAATCTACAAGAACACTTAATATACATGTAATGAAAAACAATATGAACAAAAATATATGGGAGGGAAAAAAGTGGGTCGCATCACGTGGATGAGCTCGTTGACTGGATTCGAGGGAATCCTCACTCTGAGGCTGCAAATGAGCAGATGCTCAGTAAGGTTGTTGTATTACAGTCAGTACAATGTGCTCGTATCGTTTCTGCTCATATGCATTAGTCTCCATGAGCCAAAGCTGATACACAGTGACTAATGAGGGAATAACTGCAGTGGCACAGTTGAGGCAGTGCAGGGGGCTTTGCTTTAAACTGATAGCCCCCCTAGAATTGTCATCACAACAAGAAGTTTTGGTGGATGCACATGGATCAGTCTGACTAATCACAGGGCATCACGGGTTTGGATCACAGGCTTATTTTTATACATCAAATCAAGCAACTTCATAGGAATTCCAAAGTATTAAGAGGTACAAACTAGAAAATAGAGGAAGAATTAAAAAGCACATTTGCTTCATTGTATAAATAAATATAGAAATGCCATTCTACCTGTGCACTACATCTCTCATTTTTCTCTTGGCTTTGGCACTAGATGATGCCAGAACAATCGGTTAAATTTGCTTCAACAGGCAGTGAAGGTCCATGGTTGGAAATAAACTGACATGCCTCCAGTGTCGTCATGTGTTGGAACATTTTTGTGGGTCACACTCAAGTTTTTCCCCAGTGCTGGGCTTTCTTGGCACCTCCAACTTGCGCGTAGACATTGGGAATGCCATCTGTTTGAGGAGGCACTTGGGAAGGGGGTATCTCAGCCAATGAAGGCTGTGAGCAGTGTCCTGTTTTCCTAGCTGGCCATCCCAAAGGTAAGAGGTACTCCCTTGCCTTTGCTCCACTTGTCTTCACAGATAATGTTGCCACTTACTTCAGTTGCCACTTACTTGAGTGACGTTCAGATCCATTGTCTAGTTGGGTTATTGCAATGCCAAGAAGTGCAGAGATGGGGCTCTCTCTCTCTCTCTCTCTCTCTCTCTCTCTCTCTCTCTCTCTCTCTCTCTCTCTCTCTCTCTCTCTCTCT
>JBBIGC010000001.1:45462720-45474056 GCA_037576955.1 Lepidarchus adonis
AGAGAGAGAGAGAGAGAGAGAGAGAGAGAGAGAGAGAGAGAGAGAGAGAGAGAGAGAGAGAGCACGCTACGTGAAGATGAAGACTAAAAGGAAGAAATAAGATATAATAAATAGACAGACAGACAGTGGGTATGGAAGGATAGACAGACAGGTACACAGACAGACAGATAGTAAAGACTCTTATAAAGATTTTTTAAAAAGTTTTGTTTCCTAGGAAAAATCTTTCCAATTTACATTATGTGAAGTTTATTTAAAAACACATCTTTACATAGAGAAATCAGTAAAAATCCAGAAAAATAAGACTTTTTTTTCTAAAGTATTAAATTGTATATATAATTTAATTTAATTATTACATTTAATTTATTTAATATAGATTTAAAAATGTATTAAGAAATTGACAAGTTTTTTGGATGATGTTGGCAAAAGTGCTCACATCCAAACATGTCTATATGTGTCTCTTTTTCACGGATATTCCATCTTTACTGAGGAACATGATGAACTTTTTCCCCTTCGTTGCTCTTAATAAAGCTTATGTAATGATTCACTGGGCTAATTCAATTGGAGTTATAGCTTTTGATCATACTTTCACCACATCAGGCACATTTACCACCTCTGACCGGTGCCACTGTTGGGTGGTGGTTGGGGGGGAGGCTGCAATGTATATATAATAATGGGGGTCCAATATTATGTTTCATAAGGCCCAAGCTTTCCAGCAGGACTCCTGCCTCTGATCCGGTTATGTTGAATCTCTGCTCTGTTTGAAACAAGTAGGAAGAAATATGTCCAGATAGACCCCCCCCCTCACTTTAGAGGTCATATTGTGTGTGTGCATCTAACAACGTCCACCCACTCTCTTCCAATCAGCCATCCGGTGAGGTGGAGCAGTGCTTCTCTCTTTATTCCGCTCTTCAGTCAAGCCTGAATCATCCCCGGCCTGCAGCAGCAGGCAGTGCCAGACTGCACTTTGATCTGCACTAGATCTAAAGGTGAGCTCATGACTCCCCATGGTCCTTCATTCCACTTTCAGCTCTTTTAGGCTGGTAGTCATAGATATGGAAGACATTTCTCGTGAAGTCATGACAGCAAAAAATGAAAAAGGCAGAGCCGTTCTGAAAATGTAGCAGCTACTTACATTCGAATTATGTTCTTGACATTGAAATTGTCCAAAGGAGAAACATCTGGGTCTTCTCCCTTGTCATCTTGCAGAACTATCTGCTGAAGGATTCGATCTAGAAGCTGCCACTGCTGTATGCCTCCAGCTCCACGTTTATCTGTAGCAGAAGGGATATTGTAATACTGCTGTACACAAATCTAAAATATTTTATATAAAAAGATTGTCATATATATATATATTTTTTTTGTGTATATGTATATGTAAATTTAAATATTTTGTAAAGCAATTAATGCATGACTGCTTAATAAGCTTCTAAATTTAAATTGAAATATATTACCTTAATCAGCTCAATAATTATTTTTAATAAAAAATGTGCAAACTTTGAAAATATAAAAGAAAAAAAATAACTTAATTTTTTTAGACTACATTTGTTTAAAAGTAAAACTGATTTATTAAAAAAATCCTCACATCTTTATTTACACAAAACATGTTTCACTGGGGTATAAAAACGAGGTGACACAAAGGCCAAACTCACTTAGACTTTCAAAAAAATGGGTCAAAAAAGTCAACCAAAAGTATGACCTTTGTTTAAAAATATTAGGAATTGTTTGTTTGTTTTTATCTAAATTTCCTAAAGAAAGTTTTTTTCCCCCCCTCATTAGTGAGACATTGAGCTGATTAACTTCAAGTGAGTTTCTTTCTAGTGAGTATTGCCTTTTTTCTTTCTTTCGAATCAAATGTTTACTAAAAATGCCCAAAACTTATAGAGCTGGCTGTAGCAGACAGTCATAGCAAGCAGTTCAGCCTTTAGATAACCAATAAACAGGAGCTTCATTAACTGTAATTAAACTGTCTGTACAATTAACTAACATAAATCCAAATGAATAAAGTAATCGAAGTCTCTTTTATTTCAGATCCACATTTCAGACGTAACACAAGAAAAATGACATCAGCCTGCAACTCAGTGTAGAGATTAGTATCTCAGGCCATACGTTTTAAAATACCTACTGGCAAATTTCAAGTAACTATGAAATTTTTACTGCAAAAGTGGTAATATCATCTGTGTTGTTTAAGCTGCTAGAAGAATGTGGCTGGTACTTTCCAGAGCGTCAAATATAGTCATTACACCGGCTGATTGACTGGCTGTGCAAGTACTCACATGGCATCTGGAGGCAGTGCTGTAGAATAGACAGAAGATGAGGGTAGGCATCGGAGTGGCTCAGCTTCTTCTTGATCAACTCAAACATCTGGCCGGCACTCTTGGTATCCACGTGTGTCTGGAAGGAAATCCCCCAGTCATTTCCTCCATTAGGGTGTAAATGAAGTCAGGAGTTTTGAAAATTTGTTTAAAAGCTCGTGATTGTTTAGTAAGATCATCTAACTGGAATGAAAAACAGCCCTTATCATAAGGGCAATTGGGGCAACCATGGCCTAATGGTTAGAGAAGTAGATTTGTGGTTGTGGGTTTGATTCCCAGGACCGGGGGACTGAAGAGGACCCCCAGACGGCACTACATTGGTAAATGCCCACTGCTCAGATAGGTAAAATGCAGAAAATAACTTTTTCCTCAGGGATTAATTAATATATAAGTATAATTAATAAATAATTAAGTTCAGTCTCAAGAGACTCACCAGTTCAAAACGTTTGGCTAGTTCACAGTCATCTTCATTCCGCACCATCTCGAAAAAGTCCAAATGCCTGAAATATTACATGGACAAAATGGGAAGTGAGTGCACTGACCTCTGAAGGGTTACTAGATCATCTAACTACATAGAAAAAAAACACAAAACAAAAACACAAAGGTCTCACCTGTCCAGAGTTGCGTTCTCATGACCTCTTAGCTTGTCGATGACTGGTTGGATGCCCAGCATTAGGAACTCGTACCTTAGATGGAGACGAAACTCAAGGTTGTCCTGTACACAAAAAGCAAATTTCTTCAGCATCATGCAAACAGGAAAAACCTACCTTTACCACTAGATTTTAAAGTAGTTGCATTTCTACTGATTGACAGAGGGATCAACCAACCTCTCCTGCTCCTGCATTTAGAACAGCATTGATGAACGACATGATGGCAGTCTTCAGGTTGACCTCATCTCTGTAACGACCTGTGCTCCTGTCAAGCTCATTCAGAAGAGTCTGAGGAATACAGACCATACATGGGCATGAAAATTTGATGCAATTTCTCCTATTCCAAAGAACCAAAGAACACCGATTATTCACTTAAGACACAATTAGCAAGAGACAAAAAACAAAAAATAGTAGACACTTAAAAATAAATGAATATTAAACTGACAAAATATTCTCTGCTCTAAAGCGAAGGGTTAAAGTTGTCCTCAGAGTCAAGGGGTCAGTGGGGCTGCAGCCATTCTAACCATATATGTTTCAAACACTCCCATTAGTTGTCGCCAAGCATGACAAGGATACAAAAACAAAACATACAGCGAAGACATATGACTCTACATACATTAAAAGGTCCATAAAACATGACCTCTGGAAGTGTGTGTGGTTGTTATTCTTCACAGCATGCCCCATGGTTAAATTACAGAGTCACAGACAAAGTATACGGCGAAACGTTGGCAATAACATCAACTGCCGAAATGCTAGCACTAAAAAAAGAAAGAAAAACTTAGACTTTAGTCTCTGATACTTTGCATGACAGTCTCGTTTGGTCCTTTCTGAAGCCAAAGTCTGAATTCAATCAACAATGTTTTGTACATATAGCATCAATATCACTTTGCAGGTGTGGAGTGTATAACGATCAGCCGTGACATTAAACAGCCTGGCTAAGCCCAGCTCGTTCTGCCGAAACAACCCTGACCCATCAAGGTATGGAGGTCACAAGGCCTCTGAAGGTGTGCTGTGGTATCTGGCACCAAGACATTATCAGTAGATCTCTAGTAGGATATGAGGTTTGGCCTCCACAACCAAAATAGTTTGCCCGATTGGAGAATTTTGGATCGACATAAGGGGAATTTGGAGGCGACGCCTTGAAGAAGAGGTGTATGGATGTGGTGAGACAGGACATGTGGGTGGTTGGTGTGAGAGAGGAAGACACATATATAATGGAAACACAGTGTATGCTGTGTCAACCCAGGAGCAGCCAAAGGAAGGGTAAGATTCAAAAATAAATGTGAAGCCAGTGCATATAAAATGGTAGTATATATATTAGAGATGTGACAAAATATTCATATGCCGATATATCATTGTCCTTGATCACACAATAAGATAATTGATATGCCTACTGCAATATCGATATTTAAATTCTTAAGCATTCCCCTCATATTTGTCTCACTGGCAACTACATCATCTCTCCTCTGGGTGGCGTTGCTCAACTAAATGCAAGAGACTTAGGTGAAAGCTGAAGAGGAACTTCGCAACTGATAGACAGCAGAGAAAGCTTGGCTGAGAGACACCCCAGCCACATTTTAATCTAAAGTCTTGACTTTACTTTGGCTTTTAGAACACTGACGGAGCAGAGCGAGGATCATTTTGTGATGGCCATATCTCTTCCCGTCTCTTTCCTGCACTTGTTTAGCGATAGATGACGATACAAGGAAACCCTATCAATGTGAATAAATACACATTACTGGAGAGTTTCTTCAAAAGGGGGAAAGACTCAGTATTCCAAGTGTGCAGATTTGTGTGTTCCCACCAATATCTAGCATTTGCTGAACTGTCCTCAACAATAATTTAGATCAGACAGAAGCATAACGCATCATAATTCATCTGGTTTACACAGGGTTAAAACTAGCTGACTGTAGCGGAAGGCGTGTTTCATGGGGAGCAATGCATTGTGGACCATGTAGTGTTTGGTGCGGGAAAATGGGTGGAAAGACATGCATTCTGAAAATTGTAGTTCGGATGATAGCATGATGTTAGTGCAACTTGCCAAGTGACCAAGGGGAACAGAAATGAAGCCCTGAAACTGAAGTAGCAGTTTCTCTGCGCTTCTGACCACGGTCACAAAGCAAATAAGGGAAAGGTAACAATAGCATTGCTGTTACTTATGTAAATTAATAAAGCATCCCTGTGTTTCTGTAATGTATCACTACATCATTTTTGTGCGATATATTGATAATCGCAGAATTGATGTATTGCAATATTATCATTGTCATGGGCCATATATTGTGCATCATTGTGGGATTCCCTGCGATTCCCACCCCTAGTATATATACTCTCTCTGGTCAGACTGGGTAAAAAGTCTTGCAGTTCTAAACAATCTGTAGTCTTACTCTGGATCTGATAAACCTAAGGTCATTATGCCCAACCTCAAGCTCCTAGAGGGGTCAAATGACCTTTCTGATACCCTTGCTTTTAGAAGAAATGTTGGATGAGTAGCTCCCTCTGAATAAGCACTGTACTTTCATTAATCCTCTTCTCACTCTTTCCACCATACCTGGAAGCGTGTCCTTTCTGCAGCGTACTTCTGGTAGTGAGCCATGGCTTGCAGAACCTTCTTATGGCCGTCAGGGACCAAACAGACGGCACCCAGGATCTCCAGCACAGCCACCTTGGTTTTGACGTTGTCCTGGCGTAAGCTTTGAGAGATGGTGTTAATGCTCTGGGGATGGGCCAGCACATGGGCCCGACCCTGCGAGTTGTTCATCAGCGCTTTGATGCAGCCGATGATGGAGGTGTGGATACGACTCTCTGAAGTCTCATAGTCCATGCTCTTCATGAAGTTCAGCAGACAGGTCAGGCCATCCAGCTCGATGAAGCGTGTCACGAACCTGCACAGAAAAGAGCAGAGTTGACAGATTACCTCATATCTCTTTGATTTGAGTTCTAAAAGGTTTAATAAGACGAGCTAAAAGCAGCAACTCCACTGCCCTCAACTCAAGTCAATTTAATTCACCAGGCTGCCTAACCTGTGTTGTGTTGTACTATATTTAGTAATATGTGCGATATTTGAGATGTGTTGCAATATTCCAATCTGACAATAGAAATGATGATAAGTAAGGAAACACCAGTATGGGAATTCTGACTGAAGCCAATATTGCATTTTTCATATGGATACAGTTCATCAATGCCAATATATCATCATTTGAAATGCACCGAAGTTAAAAGCTGCCTCGCCATGCTCGGCTCTAATTCTAGGCACTGCTAACTGACCAGTCCCTAGTGTTCGTAAAGGCCTTAAGGTTTGCATCCCTCAAGTTGATTAGAGGTGCATGTTGATCCTGAGCCACTGACAGGTTCATAAATGAGTAGCAACACTAAAATCAATAAGCTAATTGGGAGCATAGGGATTTTAATATTTTACTACTGCAATGAAAAAAATTGCAGCATAGAAAAACTGTTAACAATAAAAATCTGTTTTTACCATCAATGGACAAGGACAACCATTTTATTGATTTAAAATCAGTTTAAGAACAAAGTGTAAAATTTTTTGTTGTTAAGTGTTAAATTGCTGCTTATGTCTAAAGCCTACGTGAAAACAGCTATATTCATCACAAATTTCATCATAGTATATTTTGATGCACAGTATTTGATCACATTAAAAGTTCCATCCATTAAAATAAAATAAAGCTCTCTGTGAAATGATGGGGACCTTTTATTTTGTTCTCCCCCCCCCACAAAATACAATCAATTTCTTTAAATTAAAGCAAATACAAATATACAGTATTGTTGTTGTTTTTTTATATCCCATACTTTAAAACATATATACAGTATATTGAACAACAAACAATTATAACTGTATTCCTTTCCTCTTCACAGTGTAGGGTAATGTTTTCTTATGCTCTCAAACATCCCAGCCACCAGTAAACAAGACCATTACAGTTATCCAAGTTATCAAAGTTATCCACCAGGGGTGCCCATATGACTGCAAGCATTATTGGAATATAATAAATGCATGAATTCTAATCCACTCAATACTTCACTTACAAATAACAGCATCATTATGAATCAAGTTGAAGCATCGAATTTTATTAAAATCTGCTGATATTGTTTACCATATTTGAGCATTACTCTATAAAAGAGCTTGATTTGAGTTGACTAACCCATCCTGATCTATTCTGATCTTTCGCCACTGGCTTGTATTCCCAGTAGTCTTGGCAGAGACACTCAACCCAGATGGATTCCATATAGTCTCAGCTGCACAAATGCGAAACACACAAAACTGTATATTCTGTAAGTGAACCCTAAAATGTGTCAGTATGGAAGGAGTCTCTCGACTCCTCGTTCGTCACAGCAGCCTCTATGACGGTGCTCATTAGCCAGAGTAATTAAGGTCAATCTGGTTCTTAACCTCACGGCTCCACCGCAGCCCTCTCGAATGACCTACCGTTTACATATACACAGGAGGCATGACATCAGCTTCGGCGACATTCTGTCTTCTATTAACGATGTTTCCTTCTGCTCCTTTTCTTTTCTGTACGTGCCCCATATTTTAGGTGAACCTGACACCAGGCTGCAGTGCATTCCTGCCCCACTGGGGCTCAGAGAGGACATACTCTGACCTGCTGTAATGTATCATCACTAATCAGAACAGATACATCGTTTGACATGCTCCAAGTTATCCTTAATTGGTACCAACAGGATACTGGAAACAGATCCCAATTCAGTGAAAGGACTATTATCCCATACAGCCTCCTGCACCACGACTGATTCCACCTTTGTTGAGCCTCTCTTTAGCCGTCGTAGGGACTGACCCACAGTCTTCTGGGTTTCTGAGATCATACTCGGCCTGTTCTAAATCCACTAGTTAATTGTCAGAGCAACCACCTGGATAAGCCAATTATCCAATTTCCACATCAAACCCATACTGAGCACTAGGGTTGGGTGATATAGACTTAATGACATCACAATATCTGATGGTACTTTTGCAGTGATGACAGAAAAAACAATAGGCCAGAATAGGAATTCCCCAGTCATGGGGAAGCCGAAGTCAATCCCAAATGACTATGGGCAAGAGGCAGGGTTCACCCTGGAAAGTAGGCCAAACCATCACACTCACACCTATAGGTAATGTAGAGTAGCCAATCAACTTTAAACCTTTAGACTGTGGGAGGAAACCAGAGACCCTGGAGGAGAGACACAGGGAGAACTTATACATTCCACAAAGAAAGCACCTCTGGCCGGCCAGGGGATCGAACCCAGAACCTTTCCATTGTGAGGCAAACAGCTGCACCACTGTCATGGGGAAGCTAGACCTGAGCCCAGGTGATTATGGACACATAACAGCATAGGAATACAATTTACACATTAAACCTCCAGTAACAATGTAAAGACCAACACCCCTGTTCATAGTCTAACCTAATTTTCATGCTCTTTCATTTTCAATGTCCTTGGGATTTAGAAAAGCATCCACAAATAAAATGTATAATGTATAAAATGTATCCAAGGTAAAACCTGCATTCAACATCTGGACCATGTTCTTAAAAAATAGGCTCTAAAATAGCAATTTACTTGGATATGCTGCTATAGGAACAACATTTTTACTGGTATAGAACGTTATGTGGATTAGAACATTATGCAGAAGCTTGCTTTAAGACTATTAACACACCAGTGGTTCTTCTAAGGTATCAGTAACGAAGAACCCTTCATTTTATGTGACATTTGCATCTGTATCTCAATTTTGACTCTGTAATATATATTCATAAGTGTGAATAAGTTTCTAATATCTCCAGACACCTTTAAGAAGCCTGGCATCAAATTTAAGATGCATCCAGTCTGGTTTCAATCACTCCTTCGAGTTCACATCCATCACATTCATCTGAGACTGAAATGTATTCGCTTGCTGTGCTGACTCCTCTACTCACACATGTATGCGGAACTCAAAGGAGGCAGAAAAGTGCAGAAAGCAAAGCCTCATGTCATGCAACATGAGCCAACACACAAACAGACTCCCTGCCAAAGAAGCCTCTACTGCAGCCTCTGCTCTGGAATAACGAGGTCAGACCCAAGACGACGACCCTTGTCGAGTCCGTGCACATGGTTGGACAAAGGCCTATGCAATTAGACTGTAAAGTGGAGTAGTGGTGCGACCAGCAGAAGCAGTCAGGCCAAGCTAGTTATATTAGCCTTAAACAATAAAGCGAAAGTAAATATTCGCCATTGGGAACACACCCCATCATACAAAGGGCATGACGAATTGTGACGTTTAACCCATCCACACAGTGAGCAGCTTTCCACAGCACCGGGGAGCGGTGTAGCGGGACGGTACCTGGTTCTAGGGCGGCCTAGTGGTTTTGATCAGAGGGTTGCAGGCTAAAGTCCCGCACCAGGCACCAGCAAGGTACCCATGCCAATGCTGGGTTCACTCTGGCCAACCCATCACACGGCAACAGAGACATGCAGACACGCTCACACGTGCACACGCGCACACACGCACACACGTCCATCCACCCATCCACCCCAGGATCTTCTAGCTGTGCACCACCTACTACACCACCCCTAAATACAGATTTAATAAATTAATTAAAGAAATGCAAATAAAAAAAATATTTTCCTATTGAAAAAATACGTCTGCTTTACTACATTATCTCCTCTTCAATAGATCAAGAAACTCAACACCGTCACAGGACGATTCCCAGCAGGACAGGAGGAAATAACCCCTGCTTCAACTTCAACAACACACCTGCAAATGCTTTCGCTCTTTTTGTTTTTTCCACCAGAGACCAATGCAGCTTCACTTCCTACCAGAGGTGTCAGAAGCCCATCACTGCAGCTGTAGATAAATCAGCTAAAGAATAATCCATCTGTTCTCAGCTTCTGCTGAACAAAGGCCTGGATGAAGCACTACAAATCAAATCACTGGGTTCGGCGGTGCTGGTGGCCCCAGACTGCAGGCTGGTCACTGGGGCCTTTGGGACTCATTGGACATGGGGTGTAAGGACCCACCAGCTGTGCACAGATCTCTGCCAGCACTCAGGTAGAAAAAGTCCAATGAAATCATTCAAGAGAACATAAAACTGCTTATTTGAACAAGGGTCATTACGCAGGCCTGGTGCAGAATTAGTGGACCCTATGGGACCTGAAAGGTTCAACCAGCTGAGGTTTGATTAATCATCTCACTGACCCAGGCAGGCAAGGATACAACTATGAACCACACAAAAGCAGAGCTCCTCACACCTCCATGGTCCAGAAACCCTGCTTATTAGATTAGGTTTGAAGTTGTGTGCATGGAGGACACGGCTAAGGTAGCAAACGTCTGTTTCAAGCTCGGCCAACACAAATGTTGCCTCACAGGGCGGCTTCTGCAGTTTAAATCCTCCTCGCCTCTCGTTTCCTCTACAGCTTGACAAGAGCAATGCTACTATATTCATGCAACACCGGGAGAAAAACACGAGGTCGTCCAAAAAGTCTATGCGGTGTTGAGTTACAGCAAAGGCATCTGACAAATGTCAAAATAAAGATGTTTGGTTGGTTTAGTCTATCTAATCTTTTCTGAGGTCATTCAGTCAATATTTTGAAGGCTAATATTTGAATGAGAGAGAGAGAGAGAGAGAGAGAGAGAGAGAGAGAGAGAGAGAGAGAGAGAGAGAGAGAGAGATTTTACTGATTATACATGTATGTAGATACAAGCTCTCAAAGGGGCAGGAAGCAACTAATCTCAAGCCAGCTCCTCTTTCTCAAGTCATGGTAATTATTAAAACATCTCATTATGAAAACACTCAGGAAACCAATGCATCACTCCAGCTAATTACCTAAAAATTAATCCACAGTAATACACCAATAAAGAGTAATAACAATAAACAATAATCAGCTTTCTAGAACAATAAGGTTCATTTATTTGATCCTTTATTGTTCCACATGGGGAAACATACTCTCTGCATTTCACCCAACAGAGCCAGTGAACACACAGGCCCAGAGCAGTGGGCAGCTACTGTAGCGGTGCCCGGGGAGTAGCTGGGAGTAGGTGCCTTCAGTCTGTTGATGGTTCTGCTAATCGAACCCACGACCCTTCAGTCACATACATGACAGGAAAATTTGCTCTTCTATCCATTCAAAGTAACCTTAGGCCCAATCTGCTGGAATATAGTTCACTAAATTTGCAATCTCAGGACCACGTTCAGTCAGGAAAGCTGAAGTAAGACGCCTAAAATCTTTACGTGGATGAGACCTCACTTTTTAAAACATCTGACACATTTATATTCTAGTGCCGCATTTGTTTCAGGGAGACTATTCACTTCCAGAGTGACTTGAGGGCAAAGCTGGCCTGCTAGGGCGGGACGGTATCCATCCCACTCGGGAAGGTGCTGCTCTCCTTTCTTGCAGC
>JBBIGC010000001.1:45485757-45506140 GCA_037576955.1 Lepidarchus adonis
CACACACACACACACACACACACACACACACACACACACACACACACACACACACACACACACACACACACACGTTACAGAAACGCCCTTGACGTACTCATCACTGCCCCCACAGGTAGAAACACAGTATTACAGTCTGGGCTGCAGGTTGGCATTCAAAAGACAAAGGAAATGTGAATGTAACGTAATACCGAAGTCAATCAGCCGCCACTACAAAATTCCTACAACGCTCAGAGCGCTTTCATTTATCCAAGATTTGGACAACCCCTTACTTACATACACCTTTTAGCCATAACATTAACACCACTGACAGGTACAATACATAACACTGACTAGGTATGTCATCACAATGGCATGTCAGGGAGTGGAATATATATTAATGAATAGGAGCGTACAGATCTGAGGCCTATGTTCAGTTGGCTAGAACATCTCCAAAACATAAGGTCTGTTCAGATCTACAGTAGTTAGTACCTACAGATGCAACTGGTGAATCTGTGGCACCCAAGGCTCAATAAAGCATGTGGGGAGTCGATGTAGTCCAACCCCACATAAGAGATATTGTGGTTTACAAAGTTATTCCTGGCTCTGATAGAACACACAGGGCACCGTTGCATGGGGGCCCGCTCAGTATTAGGCTGGTGGTTTTAATGTTATGGCTGATCAGTGTAGAAACTTTTTACAAGATGGTAACTGATTCATTATAGTAATTTTCTTGAACATTGATGCATTTTATTTGCAATTAGCGGCTCAAGGTCATACGCTACAGTTATTTTGTAATGTGTTGAAGCAAAGTGGATAACAATTATAGTAGTATGTGCTGTCCTATGGCTGATCACTTTATTAAACACACCCCCAAATCTATTCTCTTTTCCCTTTAAGTCATAAATGGTATTTTTTTATCTGATCTATCTGGTCCCAGCTGGGGTATAAATCGCCTTTAGTTCATTATTACTCCCTTTGGGACAGGCCTGCTGATCTAATGGTACATGTTGTCCCCAGTGAACCATAAGCATGCAGGCCATGTGGAGATCTCTCTTCTGTTTAGTGTCAAACAGACACATTCAAGCCATTTGGAACTGGAGCACAATGTGCAGGGCTTGGGCATTAACAGTGGCTCAAAGTGGGGATGATCCAAATCCCTTGTTTTCAAGTTTTTGATCTGTGTTTAATGTGCAAACCATCACCAATCATGTTCATCTGTGAATGTGGGTCATACAATGTCTGCACACAGCTTTTTCTGCGTTTTTAGTCTTTTTGCTTAAACCTAAACAGCGTTTTCAGTCACAGAAAAACAGAAATGTTCTAAAATGATTTCCAAGGTGAAGAATTGTAAAAACGCTGTTTTTGCTTTTTTTATATGGACGAGGAAGATTTTTATCAAAACTGTGTATCTTCATTTCCTTGGACGTCGTATACAACCCGCCAACCAGAAACTGAAGGCTTCTGATTGGCCTATATAGTTTAGGGATATATCAACATACTAATTTTTGTTTAAAAGAAAATGCAGTGCGTTTTGAAAGTGTCTGTCCACTAGTAAATGCAGAAACAATGATTAACGCTGTAAAATGATGTCAAAGCAACACAAATCAATATAACCCTAAACCTTAAAGCAAATAGAAGCATTTGCGGGAGGTCAAAGAGGTAGTGAGTGTTTTATTTTATTTGTTTTTTATTTTTAGATCACTAATATTAATATCAATACAATTAAAATGAACAGCACATGTTTGTCAATGTGTTACATCATTGTGTTACCATTTTCAGAGATCAGCTTCCTGTCATGCCTTATGGTGACCAGAGGTACAGAAATTGGCCTACATGACATATTCTGCTCTGAGATCATTGGTGATGGAGTTAGACACAATGGAGGTCTGAAACGGACAAACAGAATGAAGGTCTCTTGGAACCCTGCACACTCCACACGATCACCAGAATAAAACCAGCACTCGGATCCAAAAGCAATTCACTCCTTTCCACTTTGTGGTCACACATGTTTAACACCAAAGCACAACTGCTGGAAGGCAAAACAAAAGCTTGGACTGCACCTCGTCCTGCAATCTGGTTTCCTCTCAGTCTCTGATTTGTACACAGATGCAGTCTGCTCCTGCAGCCAGACTGATGTGAACCCCCAGATTACTAGCCTTAATGACTTTACACTGACTCCTGCCTATTTATCGCCTGCCGTCTGAAACTGCTCACCCCGTAGAGAACATTTTCTTCTGGCAGCCTCACAGCAGCCATTAATAAGCCTCTGAATTTCCTGCTACAAAGAAGAGACGGGGAGATGGTTGTGTTTTCTTTAAGGTCAGAACGGTAGTGCGCTGCTCTCCCTGTGCGTCAATATTTGTGCTATTAAAGCAGCCGGAGTGGAGGGAGCAATAATAAACACGACCCCATGCGCTCAGCCCACAGTGGGCCCGTCCCAGATGCGGAACAGGCAAGCCAGTCTGATGTAAGAACCAACACCACACATACAAACTCTGCATCATTCAGATCTCAAAGCATAGTTGAATAGCAGTGTCTCTCAACAATAGGAAAGCTGGAATGTTTGATTTGGTTTGAAGACTAAATGCACGACTGCCTCACAGGAACAACGTCCTGGGTTCAATCCCCACATTGCTGCCTTTCTGTGTACAAGCTCTCCCTGTATTAGAATGGGTTTCCTCTGGGTTCTCCAGTTTCCTCCCATTGTCCAAAGGCATCAGGTTGACTGGCTGCTTGAAACTGCCCATAGGTGTGTGCACCATTCAGAAATGTGATCTCTGTATTTAACTCGTGCATTAATTGAGAAGAAGTGGTAGCAAGGTTACCTCAATTCAATACAGAAAATATTCACTGCCAATTTGATTTCCAACAGGTGATTGAGTGAAAGCTGAAGATTAACTTTGCAACAGGTAGATGCAGTAAAAGCTGAGATGCCCCAGCCACATTTTAATCTAAAGTCTGAGTTTGGCTTTTAGAACATTGGCAGAAGAGAGTATGGATTATTTTGTGACGGCTGTATCTCTGTGCGTCTTTTCCTGCTCGTCTTTCATGTCAAATGGATGATGCTACCTTTGACACGTCAACGTGAGTAAACACTGGAGAGCTTCTTTAAAAACAAGGAAAAACTCAATAATGCAGGTATCTAGCATTGGCTGAACTGTTTTCAACAATAGTTTAGATCAGAGAAGAAGCGTAAAGATCTGTAATTTGTCCGGTATAGACACAGTTAAAACAATGCAATACATTTTGTGGACTTTGTAGTGTTTGATGTGGGAAAATGGGCAGAAAGAGATGCTTTATGTGAGTTCGGTTGGTAGCACAATGCTAGTGCAATTTGCCAAGTGACAAAGAGGAAAAGAAATAAAGCCCTGAAGCTGAAGTAGTGGTTTCTCTGCGCTTCTGACCACAATCGCAAAGCAAATATGGGAAAGGTGACAACAGCATTGCTGTTGCTTATGTAAGTTAATAACAAATCTTGTGTTTCTGTGTTAAATGGCTGCGTCATTGTCGTGCAATATATTGATAACAGAATTGCGATATGGTCATTATCATGAACCAAGTTTTGTGTATTGTATCGTACCCTGCAATTTCCACCCCTAATTAGCACTGATATGATTGGTTCTCTGTAAAGCTGAGCTCGATCAATTCGACGACTAATCATTCCATTTTATTTGAACAAGCATTCTGATCTCTAATAGTGTGGGAAGTGACCACTGTACGTAAACAGTATTTCTCACTCTTTATATAAAATCACCATGAGGTATTGTCAGACCAAATCACTCCTTACAGATAAAGTGGATGTGAATATAAATGCAGTACAATTTTTAGTCCAATGCCCCAGCAATTGCAGCCAGAATGTGACTGTATTTAGAGCTTCAGCAAGGGCATCAGCCCAGAGGATTGAAGACTAAGAGAAGCGAACCAATCAGAAGAGCTCTAACGCAATGTGATGGAGCTGTTATTTGTAGCCAATATCCTTTCACCCCATCAGGGTTTAAATTTTTTTTACACAGCAAAATATCAATGTCAAGGGTGGGCAAATTCTGTCCTGGGGGGCTGGTGTCTAGTTATTCTCCTCAAACACACTTGTTGATGAACAGGAGAGCTGAACCAGGTGTGTTTGTGCAGGGAAATACAGGCCCACCTGTGATCTATAGGGTTAGTACAACACGATTCATGGCTCTAATACAACAATATTGTGTCTGAAAAGTTTAAGCCAAAAACATCACAAGAACAATTTATACCTGCTTCTTTGAAATGTTGCTTCTGTTCATAAAGGTTGATGTTGGAAGTAAAATTCCCTACTAACTCTACGGCCTTGTCATGACCCTACTAATGACCTACACACACGCACATTACACTGTGCTGCCCCAATGCTCGAGTGCACTATCGATTATTCAACACATTTCTCTTTCATGCCTCCTCAAATGCTCCACCACTACAGTAGATTTTGGCAACTCTTGCTTGAGAATCTCACTCACTCTTTCACAGGGAATAAAACTCAATCCCTTCTGTGGCCAAGGTGACCCCTGAGCCCGGGCGTTCGCTAAAGCGCTTCCATGCCTCTCTGATTTCTGCGGTTTTGTTTGAACGGGGCTCCATGCCTGAGATTGCGCTGCTGAGTGTTTGTGGAGATTTGGAAGCATGTTGGCTGAACCCACAGGCTCTCTTAAGGGACCAGCTGTATAAATGCAAATGTGATGATACAGCTACCAAAACACTGAACGTATCAGCTAATACAAAAAGCCAGACTCTCTTAACGGCACACACAACCCCATCACACCTAAATTATCACCCCAGGCACTGAGGGTCATAAATCATGGAGGTGAGGTTCTGATCGTCACACTGATGTATTGTTAATAAGGCAAAATTCAAGGGCATGGGGTGGGGATGGGTACTGAAACCCGGTACTCAACGGGCCATGGGGTTAACGTGTAAAAAGCGGAGTACAGATAAGCTCGTCTGTTAAAATGGTATTGTTTATGGTTTTGGAATAAAAATAATAAATTAAGCGTTCTCTCGTGTGCGCGCTGCACGTGATGCACAGGGAAACGCTCTCACGCACGCCCATGAACGCACAATGTCTGCATTTTGCACTCCCAGCCACATAAACAGCATTTTTGGTCTGTGAATAAGGCAACAAGAAATCGGTTTCCAAGGTTGAAGATGTTTTTGTGTTTATGTGTGGACGATTAGCCAGCATTGCCATATGGTTTAGGATTATATCGCCACCTGTTATAATTTTGAAAGTGTTTGACAATTTTTCGCATTTACACGTAGAACGAGATTTCCAAAATCGTGCTTGTGTCATTAGAAAAAATTTAAATGAACAAAAACAGGTTTTATCACATTGCTGTACTTTTTTGTGAAATTTTTATTTTGAATTCCACCTTTGATGTAAATGTGTTAAATAATAATGCAAAATTTGCTGAATAATAGTAATTTGTTAAATAAAGAGTTTTTCTTCAAAAAGTACAGATAAGAAAACAAATACCGTCCCGGACTGGTGAGCAGTACTGGAAGAAGTTAAAGTAGCATTAAAACCTTAACAATATCAATCCCTCAAGATTGGAATATACAATAATATAAATCTTGAAAAATGAGTTTGAGTGATAAAGGTATAAACATCAAACTAAATGCTTAACAATGAATATATTCATATCTGAAATAAATGGTCATATGTGAATGTTTACATTACTAAGTGTAAACCAATGAACACTGTGGTCTCGAACTAACCTAACTGGAAGAAACATGACCACGTAATGACGAAAGCACTGACGAGCGTGCAGCAGGGCTCCATCCTAGGCCCCATTTATTTGTGGAAAAAAGGAAACAAGCTTGAAGCCAGAGGGGAGAAATGTGCAGGATATTTGAATCACTGCAGATTGTGTAATCGGCATGTTTCCTTCAGGTAGAGGTTATTATGTGGAGAGTGGAACGCACTGTGAACCCACCGACGGGGGCCTGTTTAGGTCTTTTTTTCATGGGAAATACTGATGATATTAACTGGGCAATTCTGAGAATCTGGTTCTCATTACTCCACCAGTGTGATGGCTCAGGTTAGGAACACAAAGAGACAGGAGACATGCAAATATTTCCCTTGGCAGCTTTCAAGCAGGTATTTAGTTCACTTACACGTGGAATCATTATTGTAGAAAATGTAAAGGAATTCAGCCCCATCTGTCCCGTTCTTCCGCAACTCTCTCTGCCTTTTCTTTTAGAAGGGAGTTGTGTTTTCAAGCTCATAGTCAGAAATATAACTCTGTTACTGTAAGTATTTGGGGGACTAACAAGAAGCTGGCCTGTGCCTTCAATAACAGAATGGCCTTCCAGAATCCTCCTGTCTAAATCACATTAGCACACAGATTTCTGCCTGTCCCTGAGCCAGAGCAGTAATCTGCCATGTTTTTGAGGCCAGACAACCATCTTGCCAGGATTCAACATCTCAGCAGGCCCCCTGCTTTATCCTGCAATCCGATTCAGAGATCCCATTTCATCTGTAAGAACTTGGTTCAGAGTATCTAAAAAGCATACCCACATCTGTACATGCAGTTAATAAATAATAAATTCAATTCTAATTCAGTTTGTGGGCCTCTGGTAATTTCCATATTTACAAAAAAAGGATGTACCCATGTAACAGGGTACCAGAGGATGGGGCAGTATTACTTCAATAGTACTATAGAAATAGTCATTTCCTCTGTTTATGCCAAACAAGACATGGCTTCTCCAAGGACACCTCCCAGCAAACAGGTTGGAGCGGTTTTCTTGGCCAAGGAAAGCACTCGTTCGCACAACAGGTCGGAGAAACCACTTCTTTGGCAAAGGCAGCCATCCCAAGACAAAAGAGACATTTCCGTCAGATCTCGGGTTTCTCTGGATCCAACCAACCTGAGTGAAATACTAACCAAAGAAGCAGCTCGACTTCCAGCACACGAAGTCAGAATATCTCGTACTTGTTTCAGGCTCATCAGGCTAATGAGATAACGGTCAGTTCAGCAGCTGCACACACTGCAAATCAGCCACTCAGAATTTGCGAGGCTTTGGAACGGTCGCTCATCTTTGCATCCCGCCAGTGGTCTTATGCAACATCTGCATGACAGCCACAAGATGTTCTCATCAGAGCTGGAACGCACAGAAGGGAAGGTTTGTTTACTGTAATGTTATTATAAGGGCTGAGTAATAGCACCCAGTTTCAAAGTGTGTAGGCCCATTACGGTATCTGCAGCTTTTCAGAACTATTTCTACAGCTTCCATTGAACAGCTACATATCTAGAAATCGATTTCAATACAAGGAATTGTATAAAATTACCAGCATTTTTTCCCTGTTGTGTATTTCCAATTTAATTAGGCCTTTGTTTCAGGCCATATGTATCAAAACAATGTAAATAACTAACATTGCTTATTTCTGCTGTTGCTCCATTGGGATTCCAGCAGAATGGTTGTTCTAAACTAAAAGCAATATATATGAAGGTTTTTAGCCATGGCACACGTTTTCATTTAAGGCCTTCTCAATAACAGGACCTGGCATTGAGTTACTGTTTGCCATCTGACAGAAGTCATTGGTACTCACACTCAGTCACTTCATTCCTTCACGAAATTGGTCCCACCCATTATCCATCAGTATGATTGGTCAGGTCCTCATTTTGTTGGTTAATCTGACACCATCATGTACTAACACATAAATCCATCCACTTGTCCATCCTGCCACAATTCTGTCCTTCTAGCGACCTACCAATCCATCCACTGACCAACCCATCTGTCCATCCATCCATCCATCCACCAGCCTATCCCTCCAACCACTCATTCAACCACCCACCATATATCTATCTCTAATCCATCCATCCTCCCACCAACTCATCCTTCCAACTGTCCATCTACCCATCCCTCCATCCACCCACCCATCCATCCATCCATCTACCGGCCAACCCATCTGTCCATCTATCCATCTACCTATCCATCAATCCATCCACCCACCCGTCCATCTATCCATCTTCTAACCTATCAATCCATCTATGCATTCATCTACTAACAAGCCCATCCATCGCTCCACCTATCCATCCATCTATCTACCTATCCATCCATCCGCCTACTTGCCCACCCATCCACCCATCTACTAATCCATCAATCCATCTACCTATTCATCTACTAAACCATCCATCCACCCACCCATCGATCGATCTCCATCTGCCTAGCGCTCCACTCATCCATCCTCCCAGCAGTCCATCCATTCATCTACCTATTACTCTACCCATCCATCCAACCACCTATCTACCCACTCATCCATCCATCAAACCTTCCACCCATCCATCTAACCAACCACCCCTTTACCCATCCATCTCCATCTGCCTATCCCTCCATCCATGCACCCAACTATCCATCCATCCATCATCCATCCAGCCCTTCCATCTATCTACCTATACCTCCTCATATTTATCCAACCACCCATCTACCAATTTGTCTATACATCCTTCCACCAGACCACCCACACACCCGTCCATCTCCATCTGCCTATCCTTCCACCCATCCACGTACCCATCCATCTGCCCAAACCCATGCATCTGCCTATGCCTCCACCCACCCGCACATCCACCCAACCATAACCACCAACCCATCCATCCATCTATAAGAATAAATACATCACAGTGAGCATTTCAGTGTATACAAGAATGGCGCCAGCTTTGAGGCTGCTTTATTTTTTCAAGCAGCATAATCGCTTTGAGCCTCATGTCTCATGTTCAGTTTGACAAACATGCACAACATGACTGTCATATTTTTGCCTCTCAAGCAGTCTGGATGCCTGGGTAATGAAAGAATGTTCTTCTTAGCTAGGTATCCTGTCTATAGCTCTGTGGCACACAATGTGCCAGGGCAGGGGCATTAATCACTTCCTCTGGTGGGCTTTCTGTAGTCAGAGTCCAGCTCTTTCTGTATACATTGTGCTGCATGTTAAGCAGGCATGTGGTGTGGGACTGCCCTCCTCCACCGCAGCTGAGGTGAATGAGCTTTTTGTTTTCTTTCACGTCGTTTTTCCGAGGGAAACGTTGCCTAGTTCTGGTTCCCTTTTCCTGGCATTGGTTGAGGATTTTTTTGTTCTTCTTGAACATTCTGCACTGACAGGAAACCCCGTCTGAGAGCATCGACAGAATGAGTGAACATCAGCGCTCTGCTCCAAACCCCACCTTCAACACCATTTCCCAAACCTGAGCTCTCAGGGTCAGGACCGTATTACCATGGGTCAGGAGTTACATCACGTCAGACCAATCTATTTGCAGCCACATATTTAACTGGTTATGTGCTGGTCTTGTGTCCATAGTGATGAATAGAGCTGTAAAGGATTTCACAGTAACTCTGTGTAAATATACAGAATGTAGGAGTAGCACAGACTAATTAATTACTAACCCCACTGCTTTGGGCAGCAGATGACCAGCCTAGTGTTTGAAACACAGCGGTGGTAAAAACAGTAGTGAACAAGCATAAGAGAACAAAAATTTAGTTTTTTTTTTCCTGATAGACATGCACTCTTAGCACCAACAGCTCCATACTGAAGTCAGAAAGCATGGGCATATTCAAATTCAGGCCAAGGCACCACAGAGGAACCAGTGAGGAACCCTGCTACACTGCCCCATGTGTGGATGGGTTAAATGGTCGCATTTCATTGTGGGACCCTTTGTGTGATGGGGTGTGTTCACGATGGCAAAGTCACTTAAATCTAACCCTACTAACTAGATACGTGTCACAGATTTCAAAACCCAGTTTTCTATATTAATATAGTAATGATGACTAGTCATATAACCCATTAAATTTCTTTCTTGCAAAAAAGGGTTTTATCAATAAGAAAAAGATAAAAAGTAAAAAAGTAAAGAAAAAAAACAGCTTTGCCAGGTACCCAGCGACCCGAAATAGATAAAGTGGTTTGGAAAATGGATGAATGGATTATCATCATCAAGTGATTGAAAAGTTTTGTATATCGTCAGGGTGACAAAGCCAGAGCTGCGAAGGTTTACACTGGTTATTGTTCAGCTCACACTCCACACCCTGCTCATTCCAAAGCACTGATGTGGAGGAGAGTCATGTGTGTTTATGTTAGATCCGGCAAGGTTTTCGGAGGCTGCCACAACTCTCTGACTGTAATCAGAGAGAGAGTAATATCCTGACAGTGGCTGACCACAAACACAGCTCTAAGAGATTGGCCCTGTCCAGCATAGGAAGGGAGGGGATACGCTCAACAGACATGCTGGACACTTTGGCCGGTGGGTTAGAGGGAGCTGTGGTTACACATTTCCATTTCAAAAGGTTTTAAAACAAAGAGGAAGTTTTGCAGTTCTTTTTCGAAGTCTGGGTGCCAATATCTGATAAGCTTCTTACCAATATCCATAAATCTCCCAAATCCCACAACTAAGAGCAGTAAAGGGGTGTTTCATAAACCTGATTTCACTATTAGTGTGGAAAAGGGTGAAAAGACATATTTTATTTTTGTCACATTTACAGTGGGTCAGTCTTCTGGACGTCCCCACAACATTCTCGGAGAAGCTTATGCTGATGCAGTTTAATTAAAGATTGTGAAAAGAGGCTACTGAGGATGGCGAGAGTGCAACAGAGCATAAACGGCCCTGCATTATTGAATATAGTTTTGTGCAGTATGTGGAAGGTTGGAGTTTAAAAAGTCAGCATTTTATTTTCAGATACACGTGTCAGGAAAATATCATCTACAATCATGAAACAGGGATGGTAAACATGTTAAAACTAGAACATGTATTGAAAATATCTTCAACACTCATGAGGTCATTTTTTTTAACATATTTGGGATTACTATTTCAGCTTTAGAAGCACAATGTAAAGCACTTACTTTCTTCTTGCTGCAGTAGATCTGCCATTTCTTCTCAGCAGGCAGGGCAAACATGGCCTCCCTGTTTTTGTCTGTGAGGTCCAGTTCATCCTGCAGGGATAGAAAGATCATGAGGGAGCTGCTAATGGAACTCAAAGTCTAAATGTATGATGTAGTAATAAAGAAAACAGGCAAAACAGAAGAAATACAAACTGAAGCAAAAGCTCACTGTTCGCATCCAAAAACCATGGCTGTATAAACACCCAACCTGCTCTAGAACAATGAGTGGGCACAATTGCGACATGGCATTTTTACGATTATGGCGGCATGACGGAAGTACACTAGCCATACCAAATCACATCTTAGCAACAACTTGGCTTCCCATAGTAAACCCCTAGCAACAACCTGGGATACCTCAGCAAATGACTTCGCACCAACAAGGCACCCATGCAGAATTTACAGAAGCCAAGTATCCACACCCTAAGCAATCTGGAATAAATATATATTTATACTTTTGTCAGTCTTACCCATGATTGTGTAGCCTCCTGACCCAGACTGAGACCATTTCTCAAGGCTCAGGAAACTTTTACAGGTGTTTTGAGTTAATTAGCTGATTAGGGTGTGACACCAAGACTTTTCAAGACTGAACTTTTTCCACAATACTTGACTTTCTGAGAATTTTGGGTTTTTGAAATTCCAAGAAATAAAGGCTTGAAATCACCATGTTTAATGAATCAATATAATATATGAATTTCACTTTCTGAAAGGAATGTCAAGAAATATTGAACTTTTCAACAACATTGCAATTTTTTTAGATGCACCTATAAATATATATCAATAATATATAGCAACTGTTTAGCAATTATAACCACCTTGACCACCCTTGACCACTTACCAAATGGCAATATTTCAACAAAAAAATCCAAATTTAATAAAATATACCAAACAATTCACAACATTCAAACAATAATAAGTCCACGGTTTAATAGCAGAGTAACAAACCTGTAGGGTAAATTTACAATCTAAACATTGTCTTATTAAAGCCAGCGCTCCAGTACTAAATGTACTAAAGAGTGTGTGTCGCTTCTTATGTAGCAAACCTCAAGGTAAGGGATCATGCCGCTCACACGGTTTTCCATAAAGACATAATAATCCATCCAAAACCTAACCACAATCCACCACTTCCATCACGCAGCCTCCTGCTCAGCTCCAGCTTCCGTGGAATTCACATAAGCTAAACTAATATTGATTCACCTATTCACGTATTCACACACATATCAGATCTCACTGGACACATTTTTATCTCCCACTTACAAGACCGCAATATAAAAATACACTATAAAAGTGGGAAGTTTGTTTGATTAGACAGATCAAAAATACAATTATAGAAGTTGGGCTAAAGAGGATCCATTAGTACACATGGCACAGGAAGTGCACATCTTGGAAGCCACAGTAATTGCTACAGGTTTTGGAGCAACATATGCTGCAAAATTTTTTTCATGACTATTTATTTCAAGGAGGCAAAAGCAAACTATAGTATATCTATAGTAAACTGTACAACAACGTGGCCCCATAGTCAATTATTACAGGTGCTCTTAAACGGACTCATTATTTACTTTGACTTCTTTGTTCTAATTACCATGAAATACTAATTTATAAGATTTGTAAAACATTTTCTGTTTTTGATCCCAAAGCTTAAAATGAGAACATCATCTTTTCACAGTAAGTAGAGAATAAAATCACAGGGTTTGTAAGTGTGTTGATGCATGTGTATATGTGTTTGCACATGTGCATATGTGCTCTGTAAAGGAGGGACAGGAAAAACAATTCATCCACTATCAAGATGGAAGGAAGTCATATGAGGCCCAGAGGGGACCAACAGGAAGCTGCAGGGGTCAGCTGTAATCAGATGGCTCTGGCTGGGGGGAGACAGAGAGAGAGACAGAGACAGAGAGAAAGAGAAAGAGAAAGTGAAAGAGAAAGAGAAAGAAAGAAAGCAGATAGTATGGATAATTCTGGCACTACACTGTCAAAACCCAGAAATGCTGCTTAAAGGACAGAACTCGTCTCGCTGGAGGTCAGTGGCTTTGGTGGAAGATGTGTAATCATCTCCTCCGCTGGCGTTAACCATCATCATCCGAGCGGCTGCATCGGGGCAGAGCTGGGGTTCGCTGAGGACAGGGAAGTGGCTGAACGAGACAGGAAGCGCTTCCCCACCCAAAGCTCTCCGCTGACGGGCGGAGAAACAGACTGACCTACCCTCTCCTGGGGGCAGAGAGAAAAGAATCTGTGATGTTACATAATGTTTCTCTGTCCCACTGAAACGACCAGAAGCCTGATCTCCACCATTCAACCCAATTCTCCTTTTTCAGTGTGTTCAGTTCTGATTCTGAAGCAGTACAAAGCCAGCAGCCAACATTAGCGTCGACTTTATTGGGGAAATGCTGAGCCTGAGTGTTATGGGCAGAATTCAAAAACTCCTCAAACCCGTGTGAATATGGCCAACAGACCCAACTGCCCTTTGACCAAGGTACCTAACCACCGCCTGCTCCTTGGGCACCTCTACAGAGGCAGCCCACTGCTCCAGGTGGGTGGGCTCAAACACAGAGAATAATTTCCCATCTGGGATTAATATGACCTAAAATATAAAAAATAAGGTGATCACACACAAATGCAATGATATGGCAAAATGATCATTTCAGGAAACTGAGAAATATTATCGATACTCAATCTGTCACTATGTTTTGTAAGATGGAACAAATAAAAATCTAATCTATAAGGAGTACAAATTACTTTTATTCAGTGTTTTTCACACAGCAGTACAATAAATCCTCTTTAACAGTGTTTAAGTGCTGACAATATCACGATATGATAAGAAAATCAAATTGTGGCCACAATTCATCACTATAACAATAAACATCACTGAATTGTCCAGCTCTACTTTAGCACAAATCTCCTGCCAAATCTCTCACACCCACCTTTACACTATGGGTGGAGGGTTTTTCATTGTTACTGCCCCTTTACAAGGGGGGATCCTCCAAAAGTGACGTAACTTGAATTTCGTAAGTTGGAAATGTAATGATGCTGCAGAACACAACTGCATTCCAACTGTATATGATAGTAAATACGCACATAAAAAAAGCAGCAAAGTAACCATGAATTTCCGTAAGTTGAGTACGACGTACTCTGAAGCTCTCTTCCACAATCCCTTCGAGACCATGGTCACATATTACTGACCCATCATTACTACCATCAGATAATGTGCAAACATCACTACCAGCTAATAAGTGCTTGTTACTTTATTCCATTTATTTTCTTTTCTTTTTTTTTTATTGTTAAGACTTTGTCATTGTATTATTATTTTCTATATTATTTTTATCCTCACTTTATTTGACTTTCACCTTACTTTAATTTTTTATATTTTCACCATGTGCAGTCACAGTGTATTCTTTTCTAAATCTGAATTCCAAAACTTCTTTACGTCCTCTTCCTTTTTATTTCCCCTCTATGTAAAGTGGCCTTGGGTCAAAGACACTGTGGTAGTGGTCAGTGGAGGCAGAGTGGTTAGGATGTTGCTTTTGTGATCCAAGGGTCACAGGTTCAAGTCCCAGCCCAGGCACCACTGAGGAACCTTTGACCCAAGCAACCGTCCCACTACACTGCTGCCCGGGTGTTGATGGCTGCCCGCTGCTCCGCGTGTGGATACGTTAAAGGTAACATTTGGTTGTGTAATGGGGTGTGTTTCACCTTCACCTTCCTATTCAAGCTGCACATTGTATACTAGTATAGTGTGTATTGTCCATTGTGTATTGCAGTTGTCCCCATCCTTTTTTGCGCCACGGACCTGTTTAATGTCAGACAATATTTTCACGGACCGGCCTTTAAGGTGTCGTGGATAAATACAACAAAATAAAATTATATGACCAACACAAAAACTGTGGTATTTTGTAAATATAATAATAAAGGTGAATCCACTGTGTAATTATGTAACTTTATCAGCAGCGTCTTCCTGAAATGCGCAAACAACGTCCTCCTCTCTTTCCCTAATGCGCTCAGGTAACTATGGTAATGTGTAAACTTTCCTTTCAAAATAAGTTTTCAGTGCTATTGTGGTGATCTCAGGGTTTTCTTCCATGACTTTCATCGAGAATACTGGCAAAGTTGACATCTCGAACACACTTAGATGATACAGAATGAGATCTTTTTTTTTTTTTTTTTTTTTTACCAGTCTGCGGCCCGGTGGTTGGGGACCACTGGTGAATTGTATCATCTTGTACACTGTACATGATGAAATGCTTAGATTGCATCTACTGTGCACTGTACTGTATAGTGTTGTCTGGTCACTTGGCCAATAAAGTGGATTCTGATTATGAAATGAAAAGTGAGGAAGATTCAATAGACTCATGGGACACATGCAACAAGAAATGCCGACACAGAATAACTGTCCCACAAACAAAGCAGGAGTGATGGGATTATAGCTGCCCTAAATCCAGAAACAGACAGAGCGAGGCACAGGAGAGAGAACCAGAGACGGAGATAATCTGCCCGTGTCCTCTGAGGACCAGATGTTGGCTCAATGGCCCTGATGTTGTTAGACTTCTCAACAGGCTGCTCTCTGTAAGTTCCAGCAACATTGGGCTGATGGTCATCTTTTCCAGAGGGTCCCCTGGTGGAGAATGTGCCTATGAGGTGGTCTGTGTATTCATGCGTTTTTCAGGGGTTTTGCAAGGCAGGAATCCATAAACTTCATAAATGTAATGATACAATTATTTTCAGGCCACTGACTGCCTGACACACAATGCACCTCCCTCAGCATCAGTCTCTGCAATACAGAGATCACAGAAAGCCGCAATATGCAAAACTTCAGTTTGAAGGGGTGGGGCATCACAAAAGTACGGGCTGGGTTTTAAAGCCTGGTTTCTGGACGTAGATTGTACGGATGGTGGTGTTAACATATTTTGTAGTTTTATCCACACTGAAAGCTTTTTCATAGAAATGGAAATATATTGCCATTATATAATATATAATATTGCCAAGATATAATCACACTTAGGGCTTTGCTAAAAAATCGAAATGGTTATATATTGGGAATTGGGATATTAATTTAAATGATACACTATCAATTTCTAGCTAAAAAATAATCAGGGTCGTCCAGCGCCAGTCCTTTGCATGGGTTTCATCTGGGTTCTCCAGTTTCCTCTTAATTTCCAAAGGTTTGTGGTTTAGGTTGACTGGCTATTCTACATTACGTGTGGGTGTGTGTGTATACAGTATGTATGTGTGTGTGTGTGTGTGTGTGTGTGTGTGTGTGTGTGTGTGTGTTGCATTGTGATGGGTTGGGCCTCCTAACCCACCCCTGACATACAGTAAACTGAGCTTGGCTCCCGCTTCCCCACGACCCAAAATGAATAATGTGGTTTGGAAAATGGATGGTTGGATGACCCATGCATCGTATTGTGAAGTTCTTGCAGATTCTCATGCCAATCCCAATACAAATCAGTATAATCGCAATATTAATATTGGCCATATTGTGCAGCCCTGATCTGAAGTTTACCCCCCAAAAAATGTGCAAAAACGGCATTTAAATTAATAGACAAACATTAATGATAAGTAACTTCCACAAATGTCAAAGTTTAATCTCTTTTGCCTCTTTTTTCAAGGAAAAAAAAGTTTTATTTTGCCTATTTTTGAGAGATCTAGGACCTTTCAGCCCCTTCCTACCGAAAAACCCTACCGAAACCCTGACTTAGACCATTTTTCCCACTTAATCTCCATTCACTAATGAACTCTAATGACTGAAGCTAAAATTGGGTTTTCTTTAATCTCACTTTGACTCTGCCTTTGTGTATCTCTGCTTGTAGTTTTGTTGTTTTTCCTTCTATTCATTTTCTAAGCTGCTTCTAGTGGCAGTGCCAGACGTGGTGTTGGGTAAGAATAGTTGCAGACACATGGTTGCCACATGTCCACTGGCTCGGTCCCCTCTCCATCAGCTTCCTCCAACACTTTCTAGAGTTCACATTTAACTGCACCCCATCATACTCAGGACCCTGTCCTCAAATGACCCCAAACGACCTCACTGTCCTGAACAGAACATACATTATACACGCCAATCAGCCATAACAAATTAACCACAGGTGAAGTACAGAGCACCATCTAGAAGTTCATCTATGTTATTTCATAACACCTGCCAGGGTGCTGGGACACATTAGGCAGCAAGTGAACAGTCGGTTCTTGTAGGTGATGTGTTGGAAGCAGGAGCGTAAGGAACTGAGCCACTTTGGAAAGTGAGGAGTAAAGCATCTCCAATACTGTGGTGGGGAACATTCCAGGTTTGCAGTAGCTACCAAGAAAGGACAACTGGGTCATAGGTGCCCAAAGCTCGCTGATGCATAAGGGGAGTGAAGGTGGGCCAATCCCAAAAAGAAGCTCCTGCTAAGGGGTCAGAACACACAGTCAGAGCTGTTTCAGCAGCATGAGGGGAGATTATGGAGTAATACCATTATCTAAATGAAGAATTTTACATATTTATTCTCAGCCATATGCCCTGGAATGATGCCACACCATGAATAACAAACACCACATGTGAGCTCAAACTTCTAAGAGTTTACAGCAAACCCACTTTCAATGGTTCAAACGCATGGGCAATCCAGGCTGACAGTAAAATATTAGTGTTTTTAATCAAGATACTGGATTAAAAAAACAAGAACTGCATTATCACTGCTTCTACATGTGCAGCACAGGCTCTACTGCTCTAGACCCACAAAGCATCATGGTGATTGACTGGAGTGACTATAATTTGTCATGTGGTCTCTGCTGTAAATGGTCCAATCAATCAGACAAAGCTAATTACTCCCGGCCTCATTTCGTGCCGCTTGCAGTATTAGGCTAGACTAACCCTGGACTACAGGCACATGCAAACAATGCTTGTGTGTAATGGCATGGTGCATATCTGCCCTAGGTTTGATATAAAACCAGCCATTCTTCTTTGGAACACCATATTTTCAGAGTCTGGGAATTTTCAGCGTAATTATGTGGAGCCTTTATGAAATATACAAATCCTAGTGAGGAGGTACAGAGGCTCAAAATTCAAATATGGAATTATTGGCATCATGCCTTGCATGAATCATATTCAAGCCACTGCAGGGAAGCGGTGTACAGGGTTGGAGCTGGTTTATTATGCCTTATCTGTGACCTGTGGCATGGAAATAAACAAGGAGAAATTGATTTCTCTCACCCAACCGCAGGGAAGGTGCCCTCTATGCAGACACTGGCATGAAAAATGTGCAATATATGGTATCGCTTTCCCAAATCACCAACACTGACAGAACTGGGACACAGGGTGGATGGATAAACAGTGCTATTCTGACTATTTATCAAAGTGGACATTAGACTCGCAACTGTTATGGAAACTAAATTCATCTGATTACATGTTTTGATTCATTTTGCACTAAAAAGTAACTTGGTATGCGCTGGAGATGAGTGAAAAGTAGAGCAGGGGTAAGGGCCTCTTCATACAGCCCCCCCAGCTCTGGAACAATCCTCCAGTTAGTGTTAAGTTTTGGTTGAAACATTTTGAAACATGTTTATCAGACATTTGGTAAATAATTTTCACTGATAACCCCCCCCCTCCTTCTAGCAACATTTGATTCGTATTTATCTTCTGTTCATATTCTATTCCCATAACTGTTACAAAAATGATTGTAATCTTCTTCTTTTGATCATCTTCACTGAAGGCAGCTGCTACCCATACGTTTAGGTTGATCTACCATCACCGTGGCCCTTCTGCTCACTAGATTCAAGAGGGTTTTTATTGTCAATACAGCAGTATACACAGTACAGTGTACTGAAATGGCATTTCACACAGCCCCCCACCCTGGTGCATTTGTAAAGAAAAATAAAAAATATAACAACAACAAAAAATACTCAAAAACAACTATACATACAGTGGCTTGCAAAAGTATTTGGCCCCCTTGAACTTTTCCACATGTCAGTCACATTACAGCCACAAACATGAATCTGTTTATTGGAATTCCACGTGAAAGACCAATACAAAGTGGTGTACACTTGAGAAGTGGAACAAAAATCATACATGATTCCAAACATTTTTTACAAATAAATAACTGAAAAGTGGGAGCAGAATACTTTTGCAAGCCACTGTATATTTTAAAACAAAAAGGAGATATAAAGAAAAGAACTAGGAAGAACACTAGGAACTGCTGTGCTTCCTTCAGCCTGATCTACCACTATTGAAGCTCCGAGCCAGCTTGGACCACCCACTAGGTCATCCACTTAACTAGTACAGTAGGATCTGCACTCACCAGGGTTCCAGCCGGCCTGTACGCTCAAACAGATCAACCAGTGGGGCCTCCTGCTCATCCTCCTCAATCTCCAGAGTAGTTTATCTACCACTGGTTAGCTCCCAGCCATAAAAGCTGTACATCTGAACTAAGCCCACCATTAATTTTTTGTCCATTTTTTTGTTTTTATTGTTACCCAGGACCCCTTCTGAGTCTTGATTGCTCCCAAGGTTTGCTCCTCCAAATGATGGTGTATGTCCTTGTCTCCAGTGCTCAGTAGGGGCTTAGGCCCATTTTGTAAAGATGTTTTATGATGAGCTAAAGAAATAAAAGTGAATTGGATTAAACTTAAGTAGAGAAACATGGACAGACAGATCTCCATCCATGATTCTCTATCAAAGGAGTGCCCACACCTCTTTGGGTTGCAATCTTTTTGGTTGATCTACCGATGACAAAAATGGCATGCATAAATAAATAAATAAATACTGTATGTCAATTAAATTCCAAACTCTACAGTGGGGATGGATGAGTTAGCACCCTTTTTTAATGACATGTGATCTACCCACACTACCTGCACTAAAGTGTATTCGGCTCATGGTTTACTCGTTTTTATGTGGCGCAGTCTCACATGCATAGTAGAGTTTTTTTTTTGAAAGGCAGGGCTCTACGATCGACTGGCGTGCCTTTGAGATAGTCCCATAGATTGCGATTGACGTATTGGGCACCTCTGCTCCAGCCTATAGGCGTTTGAGCATTGCAAAAGGAGGGACATTCACACATTTGGCCATCCCACCAGCAACAGACTTTGGAGCTGAGAACTACTCCCATGACTGCTAAGCCATTTGTATCTTCCTTCAGCCCAGGCCAGATATTTACCATAAATAAGCTGCGAGTCGTTTCATTTCGTCAAGCGTGAGGCTGCCGTGCTTGGGATAAGCACTCCCATATGTCCGGCATGTTTTATTTTATTCCTACCAACAAGCGCTTTTTCATTCCATGCTCAAATACATCATGTGGAGCTCCTGTCCAAACAATGCACAGAGAAGAGAATAACTCTCATTATATAATTGGAATAATTTCCCCAAGTGGAGGACGGTTCAGAGAGCATGTGGAAGCACGAGTAGATAGGGGCACTTTTAAACTTGGTCAATGATGTTAGCTGTTTAATTACAAAGCAACACACACACACACACACTAGTGTACACAAACAGTCAAAAGTTTGGCGACACTTTCCCATTTGATTGAATGGGAAACTTTAAACTGGTATTGTACATTGACT